>JAVLUX010000041.1:21580175-21582675 GCA_032164185.1 Moxostoma hubbsi
ATGTTAGCATCGCCTAGCAAAGTGCTAAAACATGCTAAAAACGTGCTAGTATCATGCTAACACATGCTAGCTTCACCTAGCGAAGTGCTAAAACATTCTAAAAACGTGCTACCATCATGAAAAAAACGTGTTAGCAACATTCTATGCCCTTTATTTTAGTGCTTAGAAACAAGTTAGAAAATGCTATTTGACGAGTCTTGCCACGGCAAGCACCACTCACATTTTCTTCAGGAAATGTACATTCTAGTTTTTCTTCTTCTTCTTCTTCTTCTTCTTCTTCCGTACAAAACTTCGGCGCGTAACTCGTCCCGCACCTTTTGGCGTAGACCCATGAATGAGGTGTCAAATCGTGCGGCTCATTGAGGAGAGGTGTGCTATGACTTTTATAAGCGATCGGGGGTACGGTGTTTGCCCCAGGGGCAAAAAACTGGGCAAAAAATCCCATTGACTTAACATTGAGCCGAACTTTGACGAGTCATAGCTCAGAGCGAGGATTTCACAGAGACGTGTGATTTACCACATTTGAAGAGGCTGACAGGCTCTGTGAGAACATACCTCACAATGGGGTAAAACTTTTACCCCTGGGGGGCAGGAGCTGCCCAAAGTTGCCCCAATGTAAGTCAATGGAATTTTTTGCAAAATTTTTTGGTCACAGACCCACGAATGAGGCGTCAAATCGTGCGGATTATTTGGGAATGGTGTGCTATGACTTTCATAAGCGATCGGGGGTATGGTATTTGCCCCAGGGGCAAAAAATTGGGCAAAAAATCCCATTGACTTAACATTGCGCCGAACTTTGACAAGTCATAGCTCAGAGCGAGGATATCACACAGATGTGTGATTTACCACATTTGAAGAGGCTGTCAGGCTCTGTGAGAACATACCTCACAATGGGGTAAAAGTTGCACCCCTTGGGGGCAGGAGCTGCCCAAATTTGCCCCAATGTTAAGTCTATGGTAAATTGTGTATTGAACATAACTCTGGATCACAGTGTCTTAGAGACAAGGGGGCGGGCTCATTTTACTCAGACGACCAATCAGTCTCTCCGGATCATTGTGAAGCTATCATGCCACGCCCTAGCAACCATTTACAGTACCTTAGCAACAAGTCCCATAGACTTCCATTGAAAGAGATCAAAGGGATTTCTCCGGACTGAATTATCATAGAAACACGAGGGTGGTCTCACTTGACTTGGGGCAGTAAAACAGCCAATCATGAATCCCCTCAACACTTCCTAGCCCCTCCCTAGCAACCATTTTCGAGCACCTTAGCAACCAAAATCCAAAGAGAGATATCTTCCATTCTGAATGTCACAGAAGCATGGGAGTTGGTTTATATCATTCATACTGACAAGCAGCCTTTGGTGATTCATCATTGGCAGCTGCCAAGCCACTCCCTAGCAACAATTTAGAGCACCCTAGCAACCACATTTATTGATTTCAATTACAGTAAGATATCTTCAGATCAGAATGTCCTAGAGACATGATAGTTGCTTTGTTTTCATTGGGTGAGTAACCAGTCTTCAGCTTTCATCATATGAACTACTTAGCCATGCCCTAGCAACCATTTAAAACACCCTAGCAACAAAACACCATTGACATCCATTCAAAATCACTAAGATGTGTATCTTAGGATCAGAATGTCGTAGAGACTTCCGGGTTGACTTATTTCACTCAGGATGGAAAGTAGACTTGATAAATATCACCCTGGTAACTGCCTAGCAACCAGATGGGGTTATCCTAGCAACCAAGTAACAAATCACGTATCTATGTACTAGAAAATCACAGAGACTTCCGGGTTGACTTATTTCACTCAGGATGGCAAGGAGCATTGTTGGCTGTCACCTTGGTAACTGCCTAGCAACCAGATGGGGTTACCCTAGCAACCAAGAAACAAATCACATATCTCTGCACAAGAAAATCACAGAGACTTCCGGGTTGACTTATTTCACTCAGGATGGAATGTAGACTTGATAAATATCACCCTGGTAACTGCCTAGCAACCAGATGGGGTTATCCTAGCAACCAAGTAACAAATCACGTATCTATGTACTAGAAAATCACAGAGACTTCCGGGTTGACTTATTTCACTCAGGATGGCAAGGAGCATTGTTGGCTGTCACCTTGGTAACTGCCTAGCAACCAGATGGGGTTACCCTAGCAACCAAGAAACAAATCACATATCTCTGCACAAGAAAATCACAGAGACTTCCGGGTTGACTTATTTCACTCAGGATGGCAAGGAGCATTATTGCCTGTCACCTTGGTAACTGCCTAGCAACCAGATGGGGTTACCCTAGCAACCAAGAAACAAATCGCATATCTATGCACAAGAAAATCACAGAGACTTCCGGGTTGACTTATTTCACTCAGGATGGCAAGGAGCATTGTTGGCTGTCACCTTGGTAACTGCCTAGCAACCAGATGGGGTTACCCTAGCAACCAAGAAACAAATCACATATCTCTGCACAAGAAAATCACAGAGACTTCCGGGTTGACTT
>JAVLUX010000041.1:21587675-21595175 GCA_032164185.1 Moxostoma hubbsi
CAAGAAACAAATCACACATCTCTGCACAAGAAAATCACAGAGACTTCCGGGTTGACTTATTTCACTCAGGATGGCAAGGAGCATTGTTGGCTGTCACCTTGGTAACTGCCTAGCAACCAGATGGGGTTACCCTAGCAACCAATTAACAAATCACGTATCTCTGAACCACAAAATCGTAGAGATTCCAGGTTGACTTATTTCAGTCAGGATGGCAAGGAGCATTCTTGGCTGTCACCTTGGTAACTGCCTAACAACCAGATGGGGTTACCCTAGCAACCAAGAAACAAATCACATATCTCTGTACTAGAAAATCACAGAGACTTCCGGGTTGACTTATTTCACTCAGGATGGCAAGGAGCATTGTTGCCTGTCACCTTGGTAACTGCCTAGCAACCAGATGGGGTTACCCTAGCAACCAATAAACAAATCACATATCGTTGCACAAGAAAATCACAGAGACTTCCGGGTTGACTTATTTCACTCAGGAGAGCAAGGAGCATTGTTGGCTGTCACCTTGGTAACTGCCTAGCAACCAGATGGGGTTACCCTAGCAACCAAGTAACAAATCATATATCTCTGAACCAGAAAATTGTAGTGATTCCGTGTTGACTTTTTTCATTTAGGATGGCAAGGAGCATTGTTGGCTTGCCCCTTGGTAACTGCCTAGCAACCAGATGGGGTTACCCTAGCAACCATGTAACAAATCACATATCTCTGTACTAGAAAATCGTAGAGACTTCCGGGTTGACATATTTTACTCAGGATGGCAAGTAGCGTTGGTGGCTGACACCTTAGTAACTGCATATCAACCAGATGGGTTTCCCTAGCAACCATGGAACAACACCTATATCTCTGCACCAGAACATTCTACTGTCATGGGGGTGGCCTCTTTCAACTTTGGGCAGTAGGTGGGACATTGTGGTAAGAAATTTTGCCACGGCAAGCACCACTCACATTTTCTTCAGGAAATGTACATTCTAGTTAGTGGTGCTTGCAAAGCAACACTATTGTAATCTCACATACTTATTTTTCTTCTTCTTCTTCTTCTTCTTCTTCTTCCGTACAAAACTTCGGCACCTAACTCGTCCCGCACCTTTTGGCGTAGACCCATGAATGAGGTGTCAAATCGAGCGGCTCATTGAGGAGAGGTGTGCTATGACTTTTATAAGCGATCGGGTGTACGATGTTCGAACAGCGGACGAAAAAGCGGCCAAAAAAGTCCCATTGACTTTACATTGCGGAATGTTCAGAAATTTAAATCCCAACTGACATTTCCACACACACAGACAAAAAAGGGCCTGTCAGCCCTGCGTCTCTCTCTCCCTCAGAGGATTTCTTTTATCAAGCTGCCAATAAAAATCTTCATAGCCACACCCTGAAACATGCTAAAAATTTGCTAGCATCATGCTAACATATGCTGGCATCACCTAGTGAAGTGCTAAAACATGCTATAAATGTGTTAGCAACATGTTAACACATGCTGGCATCGCCTAGCGAAGTGCTAAAACATGCTAAAAACGTGCTCACAACATGGTAACACATGTTGGCATCGCCTAGCGAAGTGCTAAAACATGCTAAAAACGTGATAACAACATGCTAACATATGCTAGTATTGTCTAGCGAAGTGTTAAAACATGCTAAAAACGTGCTAGCATCATGCTAACACATGCTGGCATCGCCTAACGAAGTGCTAAAACATGTTAAAATGTGCTAGCATTATGCTAATGCACGTTAGCATTGCTTAGGGGATTGCTAAAACATGTTAAAAACGTGCTAGCATCATGCTAACACATGTTAGCATCGCCTAGCAAAGTGCTAAAACCTGCAAAAAACGTGCTAGTATCATGCTAACACATGCTAGCTTCACCTAGCGAAGTGCTAAAACATGTTAAAACGTGCTAGCATTATGCTAATGCATGTTAGCATTGCTTAGGGGATTGCTAAAACATGTTAAAAATCGTGCTAGCATCATGCTAGCACATGTTAGCATCGCCAAACGAAGTGCTAAAACATGCTAAAAACGTGCTAGTATCATGCTAACACATGCTAGCTTCACCTAGCGAAGTGCTAAAACATGTTAAAACGTGCTAGCATTATGCTAATGCATGTTAGCATTGCTTAGGGGATTGCTAAAACATGTTAAAAATGTGCTAGCATCATGCTAACACATGTTAGCATCGCCAAACAAAGTGCTAAAACATGCAAAAAACGTGCTAGTATCATGCTAACACATGCTAGCTTCACCTAGCGAAGTGCTAAAACATGTTAAAACGTGCTACCATCATGAAAAACACGTGTTAGCAACATTCTGTGACCTTTATTTTAGTGCTTAGACACAAGTTAGAAAATGCTATTTGACGAGTTTTGCCACGGCAAGCACCACTCACATTTTCTTCAGGAAATGTACATTCTAGTTATTATTATAATTATTATTATTTTTCCACACATAGTTTGGCGCGCTACTCCTCCCGCAGCTTTTGTCACAGACCTCTGAGTGAGGCATCAAATCGTGCGGCTCATTGAGGAGAGGTGTGCTATATCTTTTCTAAGCGATCGGGGGTACGGTGTTTGCCCCAGGGGCAAAAATTTGGGCAAAAAATCCCATTGACTTAACATTGAGCCGAACTTTGACGAGTTATAGCTCAGAGCGAGGATTTCACAGAGACGTGTGATTTACCACATTTGAAGAGGCTGACAGGCTCTCTGAGAACATACCTCACAATGGGGTAAAAGTTTTACTCCTGGGGGGCAGTAGCTGCCCAAAGTTGCCCCAATGTAAGTCAATGGAATTTTTGAAAAATTTTTTGGTCGCAGACCCACAAATTAGGCATCAAATCGTGCGGATTATTTGGGAATGGTGTGCTATGACTTTTATAAGTGATCGGGGGTACGGTATTTGCCCCAGGGGCAAAAAATTGGGCAAAAAATCCCATTGACTTAACATTGAGCCGAACTTTGACGAGTTATAGCTCAGAGCAAGGATTTCACAGAGACGTGTGATTTACCACTTTTGAAGAGGCTGACAGGCTCTCTGAGAACATACCTCACAATGGGGTAAAAGTTTTAACCCTGGGGGGCAGGAGCTGCCCAAAGTTGCCCCAATGTAAGTCAATGGAATTTTTTGAAAATTTTTTTGCTCGCAGACCCACAAATGAGGCGTCAAATCGTGCGGATTATTTGGGAATGGTGTGCTATGACTTCTATAAGTGATCGGGGGTACGGTATTTGCCCCAGGGGCAAAAAATTGTGCAAAAAATCCCATTGACTTAACATTGCGCCAAACTTTGACAAGTCATAGCTCAGAGCAAGGATTTCACAGACACGTGTGATTTACCACATTTGAAGAGGCTGACAGGCTCTGTGAGAACATACCTCACAATGGGGTAAAAGTTGCACCCCTTGGGGGCAGGAGCTGCCCAAATTTGCCCCAATGTTAAGTCTATGGTAGATTTTGTATTGAACATAACTCTGGATCACAGTGTCTTAGAGACAAGGGGGCGGGCTCATTTTACTCAGACGACCAATCAGTCTCTCAGGATCTGTGAAGCTATCAAGCCACGCCCTAGCAACCATTTACAGCACCTTAGCAACAAGTCCCATAGACTTCCATTGAAAGAGATCAAAGGGATTTCTCCGGACTGAATTATCATAGAAACACGAGGGTGGTCTCGTTTGACTTGGGGCAGTAAAACAGCCAATCATTAATCCCCTCAACACTTCCTAGCCCCTCCCTAGCAACCATTTTCGAGCACCTTAGCAACCAAAATCCAAAGAGAGATATCTTCCATTCTGAATGTCACAGAGGCATGGGAGTTGGTTTGTATCATTCATACTGACAAGCAGCCTTTGGAGATTCATCATTGGTAGCTGCCAAGCCACTCCCTAGCAACAATTTAGAGCACCCTAGCAACCAGATTTATTGATTTCAATTACAGTAAGATATCTTCAGATCAGAATGTCCTAGAGACATGATAGTTGCTTTGTTTTAATTGGGTGAGTAATCAGTCTTCAGCTTTCATCATGTGAACTACTTAGCCATGCCCTAGCAACCATTTAAAGCACCCTAGCAACAAAACACCATTGACATCCATTCAAAATCACTAAGATGTGTATATTAGGATCAGATTGTCGTAGAGACTTCCGGGTTGACTTATTGCACTCAGGATGGAAAGTAGACTTGATAAATATCACCCTGGTAACTGCCTAGCAACCAAATGGGGTTACCCTAGCAACCAAGAAACAAATCACATATCTCTGCACAAGAAAATCACAGAGACTTCCGGGTTGACTTATTTCACTAAGGATGGCAAGGAGCATTGTTGGCTGTCACCTTGGTAACTGCCTAGCAACCAGATGGGGTTACCCTAGCAACCAAGAAACAAATAATATATCTCTGTACTTGAAACTCACAGAGACTTCCGGGTTGACTTATTTCACTCAGGATGGCAAGGAGCATTGTTGGCTGTCACCTTGGTAACTGCCTAGCAACCAGATGGGGTTACCCTAGCAACCAAGAAACAAATCACATATCTCTGTACTAGAAAATCACAGAGACTTCCGGGCTGACTTATTACACTCAGGATTGCAAGGAGCATTGTTGGTTGTCACCTTGGTAACTGCCTAGCAACCAGATGGGGTTACCCTAGCAACCAAGAAACAAATCACATATCTCTGAAGGAGAAAACTGTAGAGATTCCGGGTTGACTTATTTCATTCAGGATGGAAAGGAGCATTGTTGGCTTGCCCCTTGTTAACTGCCTAGCAACCAGATGGGGTTACCCTAGCAACCAAGTAACAAATCACATATCTCTGTACTACAAAATCGTAGAGACTTCCGGGATGACTTATTTTACTCAGGATGGTAAGTAGCATTGGTGGCTGTCACCTTAGTAACTGCATATCAACCAGATGGGTTTCCCTAGCAACCATGGAACAACACCAATATCTCTGCACCAGAACATCCTACTGTCATGGGGGTGGCCTCTTTCAACTTTGGGCAGTAGGTGGGACATTGTGGTAAGATATTTTGCCACGGCAAGCACCACTCACATTTTCTTCAGGAAATGTACATTTTAGTTATTATTATTCTTCTGAGACTAAATTTCTAAATGTAACTCCTCCTAGAGCTTTTAAGCTACATGCACCAAACTCGGCACAGACCTTCAGACTAATCCCGAATAGTGTGCTATATCTTTTCTAACTGATCGGACTTACGGTTTTCCTAAAAATGACGATCAAAACTCGGAAAAACTCCCATTGATTAACATTGCAGAATGTTCAGAAATTTAAATCCCAACTGACGTTTTCACACACACAGACGAAAATGGGCCTGTCAGCCCTGCGTCTCTCCCTCTCTCTCTCCCACAGAGGATTTCTTTTATCAAGCAGCCAATAAGTAATGACCTAAAATCTTCATAGCCACAGTATAGTAGCTTCCAGGTTTACTTGATTCACTCAGTATGGAAAGGAGGCTTGATAAGTATCACCCTGGTAACTGCATAGCAACCAGACAGGGTTACCCTAGCAACCAAATAACAAATCACATATTTCTGCACCAGAAAATCATACAGACTTCCTGTTTCACTTATTTCACTCAGGATGGAAAGTAGCCTTGATATGTATCACTCTGGTAACTGCCTAGCAACCAGATGGGGTTACCCTAGCAACCAAGTAACAAATCACATATCTCTGCACCAGAAAATCGTAGTGACTTCCTGTTTCACTTATTTCACTCAGGATGGAAA
Source organism: Moxostoma hubbsi (assembly GCA_032164185.1). NCBI lineage: Eukaryota > Metazoa > Chordata > Actinopteri > Cypriniformes > Catostomidae > Moxostoma > Moxostoma hubbsi. The sequence goes on from JAVLUX010000041.1 coordinate 21,593,420, forward strand.
GTAGCCTTGATATGTATCACTCTGGTAACTGCCTAGCAACCAGATGTGATTACCCTAGCAACCAAGTAACAAATCACATATCTCTGCAACAGAAAATCAGAGAGACTTCCGGGTTGACTTATTTCACACAGGATGGAAAGTAGCCTTGATATGTATCACTCTGGTAACTGCCTAGCAACCATATGTGATTACCCTAGCAACCAAGTAACAAATCACATATCTCTGCACCAGAAAATCGTAGAGACTACCTGTTTCACTTAATTCACTCAGGATGGAAAGTAGCCTTGATATGTATCACTCTGGTAACTGCCTAGCAACCAGATGCGGTTACCCAAGCAACCAAGTAACAAATCACATATCTTTGAACCAGAACATCGTAGAGACTTAGGGGTTGACATATTTCACACAGGATTGCAAGGAGCCTTATGAGTATCACTTTGGTAACTGCCTAGCAACCAGATGTGTTTACCCTAGCAACCAAGTAACAAATCACATATCTCTGCACCAGAAAATCATAGAGACTTCCTGTTTCACTTATTTCACTCAGGATGGAAAGGAGGCTTGATAAGTATCACCCTGGTAACTGTATAGCAACCAGACAGGGATACCCTAGCAACCAAGTAACAAATCACATATCTCTGCAACAGAAAATCGTAGAGACTTCCGGGTTGACATAATTCACTCAGGATGGAAAGGAGGCTTGATAAGTATCACCCTGGTAACTGCATAGCTGCCAGATGGGGTTACCCTAGCAACCAAGTAACAAATAATATATCTCTTCACCAGAACATCGTAGAGACTTCCTGTTTGACTTATTTCACTCAGGATAGCAAGGAGTCTTGAAAAGTATCACTCTGGTAACTGCCTAGCAACGACAAGGGCTTACCCTAGCAACCAAATAACAAATCACATAACTCTGCACCAGAAAATCGTAAAGACTTCCTGTTTCACTTATTTTACTCAAGATGGAAAGTAGCCTCGATATATATCACTCTGGTAACTGCCTATCAACCAGATATGGTTACCCTAGCAACCAAGTAACAAATCACATATCTATGCAACAGAAAATCATAGAGACTTCCGGGTTGACTTTATTCACTCAGAATGAAAAGGAGGCTTGATAAGGATCACCCTGGAAACTGCCTAGCAACCAGATTGGGTTACCCTAGCAACCAAGTAAAAAATGATCTATCTATCTATCTATCTATCTATCTATCTATCTATCTATCTATCTATCTATTTATCTTTCTGAGGGTCAATATCTATCTATCTATCTATCTATCTATCTATCTATCTATCTATCTATCTATCTATCTATCTATCTGAGTGTCAATATCTGTATCTATCTAACTATCTGAGGGTCAATAACTATCTATCTATCTATCTGTGGGTCATACTCTATCTATCTATATCTCAGGGTCAATGACTATCTATCTATCTATATATCTGACGGTCAATATCTATCTATCTATCTATCTAAGGGTCAATGACTATCTATCTATCTATCTATCTATCTATCTATCTATCTATCTATCTATCTATCTATCTGAGGGTCAATATCTAGCTATCTATCTATCTGAGGATCAATATCTATCTATCTATCTATCTATCTATCTGATGGTCAATATCTATCTATCTATCTATCTATCTATCTATCTATCTATCTATCTATCTATCTATCTGTGGGTCATACTCTATCTATCTATCTATCTATCTATCTATCTATCTATGGGTCAATATCTATCTATCTATCTAT
>JAVLUX010000041.1:21597675-22060175 GCA_032164185.1 Moxostoma hubbsi
TTAAAAACGTGCTAACATCATGCTAACACATGTTAGCATCGCCTAGCAAAGTGCTAAAACATGCTAAAAACGTGCTAGTATCATGCTAACACATGCTAGCTTCACCTAGCGAAGTGCTAAAATATGTTAAAACGTGCTAGCATTATGCTAATGCATGTTAGCATTGCTTAGGGGATTGCTAAAACATGTTAAAAACCTGCTAGCATCATGCTAACACATGTTAGCATCGCCTAGCAAAGTGCTAAAACATGCTAAAAACGTGCTAGTATCATGCTAACACATGCTAGCTTCACCTAGCGAAGTGCTAAAACATTCTAAAAACGTGCTACCATCATGAAAAAAACGTGTTAGCAACATTCTATGCCCTTTATTTTAGTGCTTAGAAACAAGTTAGAAAATGCTATTTGACGAGTCTTGCCACGGCAAGCACCACTCACATTTTCTTCAGGAAATGTACATTCTAGTTTTTCTTCTTCTTCTTCTTCTTCTTCTTCTTCCGTACAAAACTTCGGCGCGTAACTCGTCCCGCACCTTTTGGCGTAGACCCATGAATGAGGTGTCAAATCGTGCGGCTCATTGAGGAGAGGTGTGCTATGACTTTTATAAGCGATCGGGGGTACGGTGTTTGCCCCAGGGGCAAAAAATTGGGCAAAAAATCCCATTGACTTAACATTGAGCTGAACTTTGACGAGTCATAGCTCAGAGCGAGGATTTCGCAGAGACGTGTGATTTACCACATTTGAAGAGGCTGACAGGCTCTGTGAGAACATACCTCACAATGGGGTAAAACTTTTACCCCTGGGGGGCAGGAGCTGCCCAAAGTTGCCCCAATGTAAGTCAGTGGAATTTTTGGCAAAATTTTTTGGTCACAGACCCACGAATGAGGCATCAAATCGTGCGGATTATTTGGGAATGGTGTGCTATGACTTTTATAAGTGATCGGGGGTACGGTATTTGCCCCAGGGGCAAAAAATTGGGCAAAAAATCCCATTGACTTAACATTGCGCCGAACTTTGACGAGTCATAGCTCAGAGCAAGGATTTCACAGAGACGTGTGATTTACCACATTTGAAGAGGCTTACAGGCTCTGTGAGAACATACCTCACAATGGGGTAAAAGTTGCACCCCTTGGGGGCAGGAGCTGCCCAAATTTGCCCCAATGTTAAGTCTATGGTAGATTTTGTATTGAACATAACTCTGGATCACAGTGTCTTAGAGACAAGGGGGCAGGCTCATTTTACTCAGACGACCAATCAGTCTCTCAGGATCATTGTGAAGCTATCAAGCCACGCCCTAGCAACCATTTACAGTACCTTAGCAACAAGTCCCATAGACTTCCATTGAAAGAGATCAAAGGGATTTTTCTGGACTGAATTACCATAGAAACACAAGGGTGGTCTCGTTTGACTTGGGCCAGTAAAACAGCCAATCATGAATCCCCTCAACACTTCCTAGCCCCTCCCTAGCAACCATTTTCGAGCACCTTAGCAACCAATATCCAAAGAGAGATATCTTCCATTCTGAATGTCACAGAGGCATGGGAGTTGGTTTATATCATTCATACTGACAAGCAGCCTTTGGAGATTCATCATTGGCAGCTGCCAAGCCACTCCCTAGCAACAATTTAGAGCACCCTAGCAACCACATTTATTGATTTCAATTACAGTAAGATATCTTCAGATCAGAATGTCCTAGAGACATGATAGTTGCTTTGTTTTAATTGGGTGAGTAATCAGTCTTCAGCTTTCATCATGTGAACTACTTAGCCACGCCCTAGCAACCATTTAAAGCACCCTAGCAACAAAGAACCATTGACATCCATTCAAAATCACTAAGATGTGTATCTTGGGATCAGAATGACGTAGAGACTTCCGGGTTGACTTATTTCACTCAGGATGGCAAGGAGCATTGTTCCCTGTCACCTTGATAACTGCCTAGCAACCAGATGGGGTTACCCTAGCAACCAAGTAACAAATCAAATATCTTTGAACCAGAACATCGTAGAGACATAGGGGTTGAAATATTTCTCACAGGATTGCAAGGGGCCTTATGAGTATCACGTAGGTAACTGCCTAGCAACCAGATGGGGTTACCCTAGCAACCAAGAAAGAAATCGCATATCTCTGCACAAGAAAATCACAGAGACTTCTGGGTTGACTTATTTCACTCAGGATGGCAAGGAGCATTGTTGGCTGTCACCTTGGTAACTGCCTAGCAACCAAATGGGGTTACCCTAGCAACCAAGAAACAAATCATATATCTCTGCACAAGAAAATCACAGAGACTTGCAGGTTGACTTATTTCACTCAGGATGGCAAGGAACATTGTTGGCTGTCACCTTGGTAACTGCCTAGCGACCAGATGGGGTTACACTAGCAACCAAGAAACAAATCACATATCTCTGTACTAGAAAATCACAGAGACTTCTGGGTTGACTTATTTCACTCAGGATGGCAAGGAGCATTGTTGGCTGTCACCTTGGTAACTGCCTAGCAACCAGATGGGGTTACCCTAGCAACCAAGAAACAAATCACATATCTCTGCACAAGAAAATCACAGAGATTTCCGGGTTGACTTATTTCACTCAGGATGGCAAGGAGCATTGTTGGCTTGCCCCTTGTTAACTGCCTAGCAACCAGATGGGGTTACCCTAGCAACCAAGTAACAAATCACATATCTCTCTACTAGAAAATCGTAAAGACTTCCGGGTTGACTTATTTTACTCAGGATGGCAAGTAGCATTGGTGGCTGTCACCTTAGTAACTGCATATCAACCAGATGGGTTTTCCTAGCAACCATGGAACAACACCAATATCTTTGCACCAGAACATCCTACTGTCATGGGGGTGGCCTCTTTCAACTTTGGGCAGTAGGTGGGACATTATGGTAAGAAATTTTGCCACGGCAAGCACCACTCACATTTTCTTCAGGAAATGTACATTCTAGTTTTTCTTCTTCTTCTTCTTCTTCTTCTTCTTCCGTACAAAACTTCGGCACCTAACTCGTCCCGCACCTTTTGGCGTAGACCCATGAATGAGGTGTCAAATCGTGCGGCTCATTGAGGAGAGGTGTGCTATGACTTTTATAAGCAATCGGGGGTACGGTGTTTGCCCCAGGGGCAAAAAACTGGGCAAAAAATCCCATTGACTTAACATTGAGCCGAACTTTGATGAGTCATAGCTCAGAGCGAGGATTTCGCAGAGACGTGTGATTTACGAGATTTGAAGAGGCTGACAGGCTCTGTGAGAACATACCTCACAATGGGGTAAAACTTTTACCCCTGGGGGGCAGGAGCTGCCCAAAGTTGCCCCAATGTAAGTCAATGGAATTTTTTGAAAAAATTTTTGGTCACAGACCCACGAATGAGGCGTCAAATCGTGCGGATTATTTGGGAATGGTGTGCTATGACTTTTATAAGCGATCGGGGGTATGGTATTTGCCCCAGGGGCAAAAAATTGGGCAAAAAATCCCATTGACTTAACATTGCGACGAACTTTGACGAGTCATAGCTCAGAGCGAGGATATCACACAGACGTGTGATTTACCACATTTGAAGAGGCTGACAGGCTCTGTGAGAACATTCCTCAAAATGGGGTAAAAGTTGCACCCCTGGGGGGCAGGAGCTGCCCAAAGTTGCCCCAATGTTAAGTCTATGGTAGATTTTGTATTAAACATAACTCTGGATCACAGTGTCTTAGAGACAAGGGGGCGGGCTCATTTTACTCAGACGACCAATCAGTCTCTCAGGATCATTGTGAAGCTATCAAGCCACGCCCTAGCAACCATTTAGAGCACCTTAGCAACAAGTCCCATAGACTTCCATTGAAAGAGATCAAAGGGATATCTCCGGACTTAATTATCATAGAAACACGAGGGTGGTCTCGTTTGACTTGGGGCAGTAAAACAGCCAATCATGAATCCCCTCAACACTTCCTAGCCCCTCCCTAGCAACCATTTTCGAGCACCTTAGCAACCAATATCCAAAGAGAGATATCTTCCATTCTGAATGTCACAGAGGCATGGGAGTTGGTTTGTATCATTCATACTGACAAGCAGCCTTTGGAGATTCATCATTGGCAGCTGCCAAGCCACTCCCTAGCAACAATTTAGAGCACCCTAGTAACCACATTTATTGATTTCAATTACAGTAAGATATCTTCAGATCAGAATGTCCTAGCGACATGATAGTTGCTTTGTTTTCATTGGGTGAGTAATCAGTCTTCAGCTTTCATCATGTGAACTACTTAGCCACGCCCTAGCAACCATTTAAAGCACCCTAGCAACAAAACACCATTGACATCCATTCAAAAACACTAAGATGTGTATCTTAGGATCAGAATGTCGTAGAGACTTCCGGGTTGACTTATTTCACTCAGGATGGAAAGTAGACTTGATAAATATCACCCTGGTAACTGCCTAGCAACCAGATGGGTTTACCATAGCAACCAAGTAACAAATCTCATATCTTTGCACTACAAAATCGTAGAGACTTCCGAGTTGACTTATTTCACTCAAGATGGCAAGGAGCATTGTTGGATGTTACTTTGGTAACTGCCTAGCAACCAAATGGGGTTACCCTAGCAACCATGAAACAAATCACATATCTCTGCACAAGAAAATCACAGAGACTTCCGGGTTGAATTATTTCACTCAGGATGGCAAGGAGCATTGTTGGCTGTCACCTTAGTAACTGCCTAGCAACCAGATGGGGTTACCCTAGCAACCAAGAAACAAATCACATATCTCTGCACAAGAAAATCACAGAGATTTCCAGGTTGACTTATTTTTCTCAGGATGGCAAGGAGCATTGTTGCCTGCCACCTTGGTAACTGCCTAGCAACCAGATGGGGTTACCCTAGCAACCAAGAAACAAATCACATATCTCTGCACAAGAAAATCACAGAGACTTCCGGGTTGACTTATTTCACTCAGGATGGCAAGGAGCATTGTTGCCTGTCACCTTGGTAACTGCCTAGCAACCAGATGGGGTTACCCTAGCAACCAAGTAACTAATCATATATCTCTGAACCAGAAAATTGTAGTGATTCCGTGTTGACTTATTTCATTTAGGATGGCAAGGAGCATTGTTGTCTTGCCCCTTGGTAACTACCTAGCAACCAGATGGGGTTACCCTAGCAACCAAGAAACAAATCACATATCTCTGCACAAAAAAATCACAGAGACTTCCGGGTTGACTTATTTTACTCAGGATGGCAAGGAGCATTGTTGGCTGTCACCTTAGTAACTGCCTAGCAACCAGATGGGGTTACCCTAGCAACCAAGTAACAAATCACAAACCTCTGTACTAGAAAATCGTACAGACTTCTGGGTTGACTTATTTTACTCAGGATGGCAAGTAGCGTTGGTGGCTGTCACCTTAGTAACTGCATATCAACCAGATGGGTTTCCCTAGCAACCATGGAACAACACCTATATCTCTGCACCAGAACATCCTACTGTCATGGGGGTGGCATCTTTCAACTTTGGGCAGTAGGTCGGACATTGTGGTAAGAAATTTTGCCACGGCAAGCACCACTCACATTTTCTTCAGGAAATGTACATTCTAGTTATTATTATTATTATTATTATGATATTTATTTCAAGGAGATACAGAACTATTTTAGAAAAATAAATTCCCGCCCTCTCCTCTGGGGCTCTGTACATTACTATACCTAAATTATTGCAGAATTATTTTTACATGTCTTGTTGTACGAATCGCGGCAGTTTCCTGGTGTAATGAACACTCCAGGCACTACAACAACAATGACTTTTATTCACTTCCACAAATCACGAGTAAAACGGCAGATTATCAGTTCATAAACACTTACTTTTCCTGTTTACCTGTTGCACAATGCTATCTTACATCATCTAAACACTTTTACTAAAGTGAATAACGATTCATACCGACTACATTTACAAGCTTGATGGACTGCAATCAAATTGTGCGCTATATGTAAGCGCAGCGTAGTTCTAGCGGGAAGACAAGTGGCTGTACATCATCGCACTATTAGCTGGGTAACTCCTAGCCGATCACATGTAAGCCATTGCTTTATGTGTCTGCTCACATGCAGCGAGTTTCATTGTGCTAACACGGCACCCTCCACCACCCCACCACCACCTGTTGAGTCCCGTCCTGTACGGGGGTAGGCTCCTCACCTCTGCCTCCTATGTCCGGCAGGATATGACGGTTCCGAGTACTATAACTTCAGACCGCCATACGGGGCCTACGCCAAAGAGAGACATTACTTTCCTGTTTATTATTCATCAAATAAATATCATCTTATTTCACTCAGTCTGTGGGTCTTCCTGATAGAAATGAACTGATAGTGTTACACTTGGAGGGGTATGAGTCCTGAAGAGCATGCGAGTCGACACGTAAGTAAACTCTCTCTTCCGTGACTGTTCGCAGTCGACATGCTCTGTCCAATCCGATGCTGCTCAAACGCACTCTCGTCTTTTTAGTATTCTTCTCCTCTACCCATCTATCCTCACATACTCGCGCTTTGATGATGTGTGGCATAAAGGGGAACACACTTTTCAATCTAGTCTTCGTGCGCCCACAGTTATGCTGTCCACCTCAACAGCCCTTTAATTCTGTCCTCAAGTAAAAAACAACCTCTCTGGCATAGTGGTCTAAAGCATAGAACTGCACAGAAGCTCAGAGCTGTTAAGCAGAAGGTTGCTGGTTCGATCCCCACAGCCAACACCATTGTGTCCTTGAGCAAGGCACTTAACTCCAGGTTGCTCCGGGGGGGATTGTCCCTGTAATAAGTGCACTGTAAGTCGCTTTGGATAAAAGCATCTGCCAAATGCATAAATGTAAATGTACATGTAAAAAGAGATGCTGAAGCTCACATTCTGCATAACATCTCCAAGACACTGGATCCATATAGAAAAAGTGGACTGTTATTTTTAATGCAAAGCAACAAAAAAAGAAAAGCAAGCACCATAAATGCATGGTTATACAATTAACTCATCAAGTCCCTTTTAATCGGCTGATATTCCAGAGCCTCAGCCATGTAAATCACACCGTCATGCTAGAATCAGCAGACGCCTATCTGTACAGGACACACTGCATGTTTACTTGAATCATGAAGCTCTGATCTCTGTTTGCCAGATCATATTTGAACAAATGTCATTCTTGGTTTAGCTGTGGTTATTTAGAAAGACAACATAGTGTGACCAAGCACAAGAAAAGCTGACCTGCAGTAGCTGTACTGGCATTTGCTTTAGTTTATAAAATGCCAGTCAGAGCTGGATGTCGGTGTTTGACGAAATCTGAACCTCTCTTGGGCCACAAAGCGATCCCATTGAGAAAGAACCGGTGCCTGATCGTAAATCCTGCAATATTGCTTTTGATTTATGTAGATGTAACCATGAAAATATATCGATTAAATGTATATTAAATTATATAACCAAACCTAAAAAAGGTCAGTGTATCTGGTTATGTCACGCACTCACAGCTGCTCTCGTACTGTCAAGGCAGATTAGAAATTGCCAAAAGAAGCGTTTTTAGTTGCAGGACAAATCATTTTGTTCGCAGAACGTTTTCGCAGCGGTAAATCGGACATTGCAATTCATTTTTAGACTTTCTTTTTTTTTTTTTTTACAGTGTGCAAGACACTTAAAGGAATAGTTCAACCAAAAATGAAAATTCTCTCATGATTTAATCACATTTAAGCCATCCCAGATGTGTATGACTTTCCTTCTTCAGCAGAACCGAAATGAAGACTTTTATAAGTGAATGGGTGCCACAGGCTGCTGGCTGTTTATCGGTCCAAAAGTCATATTTAGGCACCATTAAAGTAATCCACGCACCTCCAGTCGGTCAATGAATGTCTTCTGAAGCGAAGCGACAGGTTTGTGTGAGAAACAAAATGATAATTAAAAAGTTTTTAACTTTAAATCGTTACTTCCGGCCAGCGCTGGGACGCTGTTTGAAATGAAGTAACTCTTGCGTGACCTTCGTTCATCTGTTGTAAGCAAAGCGCGTGCTTCCGACTTCTCGCGTGAATGCACCATCACGCTTACATCACACGTCAGCTCTGTGATGCGTAGACTATAAATAGAAGTCAGAAATATTTCTTTATTTTTACACAAACCTATCAATTTGCTTCAGAAGATATTAATTGATCGACTGGAGTCGTCTCTTTTAAAAGTATTTGGTGTATGGGGGAAGATGCATTGGGGAGCTTTTGTTCTGATGGTGGGATGCAATAATAAGTTCATAACTTTGGGTGTTCGATCGCACCTGTGCAGTCAAATCATTTTCCACATTCGCAAGCAGTAAAATGCGCACATTGTAGAGCCCTGATTGTTATAAATAATTCACGAAATTAACCATATCCTAACTGCGTAAATTAAATGGTATTTATTATTATTATCTTTACTAAAATACAAATATTTGGGAGGTCTTATGCCCCCCCTCCCCCTCCCCTCAATCGAGCACTGTCCATACCTCTGACTACAGGCTTATGAATTATTCTTTTCCTCCCGCTGATATCCAGAGTGGAATATGACAGCTCTCTGCCTGTGAAAAGCACCCAAGTGTGGATTCTGAAGAATCCCTCCAGCATACTTGAACAAGGGAAATCAATGCGCTATTCTTATTGCTTTTGTTCTACTGGGGGAATGAAAAACACAGCCAGACCAGAGTCAGCTGGAGTGATAGCTCATCACAGTGGTGGAGATTGTGTCATGGTTCTTGCACATTGATGGAAAAGACTGTATGCACTAATTCACTTATAGGTCAGATCCTGCAGGCAAACCCAGTGCCACAATGCTAGGGTGTTGTATGTGGTTGCCACAGCATGCAATATGGTTGCTAAGGTGTTATGAGAGGTTGCTTAATGGCTCAAGACAAAAGAGACCACCTCTAAGTCTCTATAACTGGGTTTCCATGCACATTTGTTTAATGTGAATTTTGCATAAAAATCATCACATAAAAATGCTTGATGAAAACACCAAGATAAGCTTTATACACTCAATATCACATTGACACACTGAAAGGTTGCTCTGGTTATTCTGAAATGTCAAAGCCTGTCATCAAAATGATTGGCTACTATTACCACCCAGAAATGTCTGACAGTCGGACTTTCGCTCCCAGACATAAGGCATCTGCTGCTGAACGCTAGCAAATAAAGTTCATCAGAGCGTTTTGACCGCACGCTCTAAACCTCAAGTAGTTTATTACATTTAATAAAAGAGCCACAGTGCCTTCAACTTCCATTTTCATTTCTATTTTGTGCCAATTTCCCCAAACACTGCGGACTTACAAGTGGGTCCAAAAGTGGGTGCTATGTCGCAAAAAAGTGTATGCTTAAAATGTTCAAGCCTCAGGATACATAAGTCAGGTATATGTGGTATCGCTTGAAAGCTTAGAATCGTAACTTTTCAGAGATAACCATAATGTTTGCATTTATGTTACATAAAATAACAAAATGAGGTCTGAAAACATTTGCATCGCTAATTCGCACCCCCTTGAGGTAATTGGGTAGAAATATCAATATGAATATACTGTAAAAGTCTTTCCAATGGCACTTAAATGGACCAGTCATATGTCAAATGAAAGCTCAGGAATGTGACTGTACAGTTTATTTTGTTGCCCAAATACCACAGATGAAAAGATGTTCAAAAGAGTCACAAAGTTAATTTGATTTCTGTAAGTCATCAAATGCAAATGCGCGATCACTGCTGCTGTAAGCCCCAAATTGCCAAAAATGTTATATCTGCTCTTATCTTAGGCAGTTTTCTAAAAATAAAATAAATGAGCCATTTTTCACTTGTCTGTGAGCTGAATAATCCAATGGTATATCTTAGATGTCCAGAACAAAATATTCCATCCAGCAGGAAAAGCATCATCAGAAAAATATACTTAAGATTATTAATTAAAAATGTTTATATTTTATATCTAAAAATAAATAGCATCGCAAAGGGAATCTCAGCATTGAGCTTGTAGTCCACTCAGATGCCGAGATATTCGATCACACATTGAAGGTGGTGCTTGAACTAAAAATTAGACTGAATGTCTATGGACGAGCACATCTGTGAGGGCTAAAATGCGTTAGAGCGCCACCTACATTTCAGATCTGTATATTGTGATGGAATGTGAGAAAAATATATATTTTTTTCTAGTGCTTGCTGCCACCTAGTGGAATCAAATGCAACTTTTCAAAGTGAAATAGAGTGAAGAGACAACAACAACAAATAAAAAGTAAAAAAAAAAAACATGTAACAATATTGTGAACACATACAATATTATTTATGAATAAAAGGGGGGGTTCTGAAAATAAAAATATAGAAAATATATTAAAAATAGCTGGCGGCAGCCCAAAAATGCACCATACTTTAAGAGGTTAAATTAAAGTGTTGAACAGGAGGCTAGCTAAAATCTGATGCCTGTATGTGAAATTCTGTTTGTTGATTGGTTGGTCTCTATGAGAAGAAAAAAAAGTGTTTTTTTCGTACGAGCCAAACCAGATGATAATTTACAATTTCGCCATATTGTAAATGGTCTGCACTTATATAGCACTTTTTTTTAACCTTAGAGGTTACCAAAGCGCTTTACACTGTGTCCCATTCACCCATTCACACACTAATGGCGTCAGAGCTGCCATGCAAGGCGCTAGCCTGCCATTGAGAGCAACTCGGGGTTCAGTGTCTTGCTCAAGGACACTTCGGCATGCGGAGACATGTGGGCCGGGAATCGAACCGCCAACTCTTCAATTGGTAGCCAACCCGCTCTACCACCTGAGCCACAGCCGCCTATTGTACGGTTAATACGAGTTCCCATGAGACTGTGTTGGCAGACAACACAAACTAAATATCCTACAATGTAGCAAGCTAAAAACAAGAGGTACAGTACATCTAAAAACACCAATTTTTCAGACAGCCGACATCTAAAAACTATATACATATATTTTGTTATACTTGACATATAGAAGGAAACTTCAGATTATTCTGCTTGACTATCTCTCCTACGTTGTACATTTTTCTTTTCATTACATTTTCCCCCGCTCTTATATTTTCTTTCCAAGCTTGGGTTAGCACCTGGGATGAAATAATGGATAAATGTCATGAGCCATGTACACAAAGTGACACGACACAATTTCAGTGTTGTCAACATGCCAAATGTTTGTTCAGCCCAAGCGAATGTTTGCTGTTGACTGAATTGAGCGTACTGTGCTGTAGCTGCCAGAGTAACTGTCTAAACCAAGCGTGAAATATTGTTGTTGGCAAACACGAGCTTGTGAAATATGTGTATACATCCACATTATGCAATGACATGTTCTTAACTCTAATCAATAAATCAAATGTCTCTAAATTATAGAAACAATCTTCAAGCCAGGCCTGCGGTGGAGTACGGTGTCTGATGCTTTTTATGCGTGACTTGCCATTAAAACTGCATTATAACATGGCATGTGAGCAATGAAATTGCCTTTATATATATCGCCCTTCTTTTAATTGCATTATTATAAAGGCACCAGCTATATCTATTTGTAATAGTCAAAAGAAAGGTTTCCTTTAGCAAACAGTTGCAAGGGAGGTACTTTTCAAATGTAATGTTTGTAGATTTTGTATTGTTTTACCCTTTTCCCCAGACCCAGATTGTCCATTTAAAACAAATAAAATCTCCTTAAAATTCTGCTACATTTTATAAATAATCTAAACAAAGATTAAAATGATAATTAACCATTCCAATATTTATTCTGTGACAATTATTTAATAATTTTATTTATGAATTAAGACTGTGGTATTAGACCTCCACCTCAACCAATATTTTGACCCCTAATAAAGTTTTATTAAAAGTTATTGTATGTGGCACCAAAAACAGTGTGGACATGTAATGTGTGTATTTCAGACACATACAATGTTAGCTATATGAATTAGCATTAGCAAAACAAAACGTTTAAAATGTCATTGCATCATTGATGTTGAAAAAAATTAAACATCATTTCAGATGTGGTTGAAATGACGTTGTGGTTCAGTTGTTCATGACATTTAAGACAAATGACAAATCTCCTGTGATGCTAATCAATTAGCCCTCTATGATGATATTTTCAGTGCAAGTTGGGTTGCCATCCGTCCCATATAATGTGAAATCCATACGGGATGCTGTTTGCCCCGTATTTTAGTGTCTCACACCCAAACTGCTGAGAATGTTTCATAATGTTGTTAAAAGTTACACGGACGTCACAAACTCCCCTTGTGTCACTTCAATCGACACAACATCGAGAGAGGAGGAACTTGGAGGAATGTCATGGTTTACAGTGGTTGGTCTAGTGCTGTGGCAGGAGGCACACAACGTCTCGTTCCTTCCCTCAGGGAACGGAGGTTACAACAGTAACCAAGACGTTCATTTTGTGGATTTATATGTTGCTTATACATACACATTTTTAAAAGGTAAACAAAGCAGCCTAATGATTTTCTGCTTAGACCTATAAATATAAAAAAAATGTAAGTAATAATTTAAGTTAATAATTTTATCGAAAGAATTCGTATCAGTATTGGTATCGATATCGGCAATTCTGGCCTTTAATTACTTGGCATCGGATCGCCCATCCCATAATAATCTATTATAATTATAATTAAAAATGGTTACTGCCAAGACCAAACCCTAACTCTACTGAGACTTTTTATTGATAAAAAAAATCAGTTTGTGTACGTCCTCCCTGTTTTTCAGTTGTTTTGTATAACAAGCTTTAGGAAGACTTGTTTAACCTTTGCGCAGTGACTCATGCTGGACCCCAGCTGGAAAAAAAGTGTTCTGTATTTAAAGCTGGAATGCCCCATATTTGGCAACCTTAAGTTCAAGTACTTCACATAGATTTCTCTTTGTGTGTGTGTGTGTTTACACAAATAAATTAACCTGCTGTGCTAACATTCCATGGTGCTTTACCTACGGTTAGCATGCTAATCAATTAGCCCAATGCAAGTTACATCACAAAATCATAAAAATGTTGAATTTCATGGTATAAACTTTCTATTCCAAACCGATAATGACTATTTTTTAAAGAGAATACGTTTTTATTATATTCGGCATCACAAGAATAAATGTTACAAGGTTAAAAAATTATACTACTAAAAAAATACAGACATCTCTTGATTTGAGAAAAAATTAATTGACCAAAACGGTTGATCCAGACCACATTTCAAAAACATGTTTAAATCACATAGTTGACAACATTAATACCATAAAAATGTGCTTCTTTAGCTCAAATCATGCAAAAAAAAACAATGTATCTTTAAGTTTGGTTTGGCAAATGTGCACTCTGTTCTAGAGAAAGCAATGCAATTGGTTCTTTTAACTGTAAGGCTGGACATCCACAGTTTTTTGTGTGTCTATTTTGGATATATAAAATGTTAGCAATATGAATTAGCCTTAGCAAAACACAACAGTCTGGCATTTTATTCTAAAAACATTACAATCGTAACGTTCACCACCAAATTGTTCTTGAAAAGATTTGATCAAAAGTAAGACATAAATTAAAATCTGGAAATGACAATGTAGTGCAAATTTAATGACATTAAAGACAAATGACAAATTTGACAGAATTCTCCTGTGATGCTAATCAATTAGCCCTCTAAGCTAATATTTCCAGTGCAAGTTTCATCACATAGATTTCTCTTTTTGTGTGTGTTTACACAATAAAATTAGCCTGCTAAGCTAACATTCCATAGTGCATTCCCTACAGTTAGCATGCTAATCAATTAGCTATCTTAGCTAACTTTCCGACGAAAGTTACTTCACAGAATGATAATCAAATATTCATGTTATAAACTTTCTATAATGAAAGATAATGATTGATATAAAATTAACGAGCAGCAAATTTGTAGCTAGTTTAGATTTTTTTTACAAGGGAGATTACATTCCAAGAACATTAAAATCACAAATAAAAGTTGATAACAATAATAATATAAAAAGTTGCTTCTTTAGCTCAAATCGTGCAAAAAACAATGTATTTTTTTCTGTTCTAGAGAAAGCAATGCGATTGGCTCTTTTAACAGTAAGGCAAGACTTCCATTATTTGTGTGTGTGTGTGTGTGTGTGTGCGTGTGTAGGCCTATTTAGGATATATAAAATGTTAGCTATTTGAATTAGCCTTAGTGAAACACAACAGTGTGCCATTTTATTCTAAATGTAATTTCCACCACTGAATTGATGTTGAAAAGATGTTCTCAAACAAGGCATCATTTGAGAAATTATAGAAATGACATTGTAGGGCAAATGTTCATGACATTTATGACAAATGACAAATTTGACAGAATTCTCCTGTGATGCTAATCAATTAGCCCTCTAAGCTAATATTTCCAGTGCAAGTTACTTAATGTGGATTTTTCTGTGTGTTTACACAAAGGAATTAGCCTGCTAGGCTAACAGTCCATAGTGCATTTCCTACGGTTAGCATGCTAATCAGTTAGCCTTCTAAGTTAACATATCCAACACAAGCTAGCTACCACATGCAATCATATTAAATGAAGCTCTTGCTATGTACTTTCCATTTCAAACCGATAATGATCATTTCCAATTAGGCACCGAACCACAACAACAAATTAAATAAACTAGCGAGAGCATGAAAAGTATATGTTTAAGATTTGTTTATTTTCAAAAAGTCCACTGAGTGAAAAGTGCCCACCTGTGTGGAAACATACAGTAGTGTTCTGTCAAATCGAGGTCGAGGTTTATAGTTATTCTCCTCATTACAGTGTCTATAATAAGGTGAAGATTGCGCTAGTCAGCTCCAGGCAAAAAGTTAAAGCAGCATTTCTAGAAGTTCTGCAGAATAGCTGGAGTGGACATCATGGATAGACTGTCAGATGGAGATGTTGTGAAGCCTGACAGCTCGCAACTGGCTTTCACCACCCGTTGCAAGGCCTTCCTGTCTAAAGCAAAGCAGTCTCTATACAAAGCAATGATGCAGCGAATCAGGATGCTCTCCGTGACATACTGTAACTGGCGTAGCTGGAGAGGAAGTTGCTTTGCAGATCGGCTCTATTAAGTATTTTCAAAAAGTGGCAGAACGAGGCAATTGTGTCTTTGCCAAAGATAAATTGTTTGAGCGTTTCTGCTTTTACTGTGAATAATTCTTTGGTGTACGGTATTCCAAAATACTTTATTTTCCTAATCTTTCTATCAAATGCTTCACTTCCTCTGCAAGCCCACTCGTCATATAGAGACCACTTTTTTAAAGATAGAATCAAGTCGGACTTCTATATACAAATATTCTCCTTAAACACTGATTCGCTCTGAAATATGTCACATTACAGAAGTAAAATGGGCTGTGAATGCTGTTTCATGTCGCCTTTTTAAACACTGCCAATAACTGGAGCAAAAAGCAGTTGAAAAACAATATGTTAATCAGACACCGTAAAATTAACTTTTCTGCAATAATTAATTTATAGAAAGACCAGTTTTTCCCGAATACTAAATGGGAAAACACAGGATTTAATCAAATGCGGAATATGGCACTACAGTTCTGGCCTGAAGCCAATTAGACAAATATACAATATGCAAATGAATGAGTTAGAGCCTTAGTAACTTCTCAAAAAGACAAAGAGTTTTAGAGTTACCTTCTAGGAAATCATTACCGCTGTATTAAAGGTATGAATCTAAACATAAACAGCTTTAATTCATACCAGCAGGGTTTCTAGTCTGAGCAAAAGTAATTACATTAGTCTTCCATATGTGTTGTGAAAAAGGACCTCACATCAATTCAAACCAAACACAGATATTTGGCATGTTTTCAATATGTGGATTACAGTGTTATATGGATGTAACATATCTGTATGAAATGCATCTAAAAGTGCATACTGTATCTTTCCCAAAATCCTCCATGCATACTCTATGAGGTTTTTATACTTACTACTACATGCAACTTACATATACTGCAGTACACTTTAGACATCCTTGAAAATAATTTCACATTCAATCAGGGCTGGACTGGGAAGAGAAATCAGTCCTGGGATTTTACATGCCAACTGGCCCAAAACTTGTTGAGCGCCGTCTTTGTCCTATTCTGCATATCGCGTCGCCGTTTTGTGGTCCGTTCTGCATAACGCGCCGGCACATTGTAGATTACCATGGTACGTTCAGCACATTTCGCGGCCAACCCACCGGCCTGCTCGGTTCTCCCGATCGCCACTCTGCCCATGATTGACCGCAAAGTGCGTCAGCCCACTGGGAAAATGCCCGGTATGCCAGATTACCAGTCCAGCACTGCATTCAATCATTATTAAGAACACTATACAGTAAAATATTACCACATTTACTGCTTTCAAACAAAACAGCTTTTAAAATGTCAGTACTGTGTTTTCACTTTATACTCTGACATTTTATGTGATTCACTGATTCACTTACACGGCATTAGGAAGTCGATTCATTACACCGAATCAATGTTTCAGACAGTTTATGGAAATGATTTTGTCACAGATTCACCAAAGTCAGTTCTTTATACTGAAATGGTTCATTGGCACACTGATAGGAGCTCAGCGAGGATGGAATGGAGGCATTAACTACTTAATCACTTTTTATCGATCTTTTATTGCTTAGGAAAATTGTTTGGTTCTCATCAAAAAGTGGTTTTACAGGAGGCGGTGACAATGATCTGCTTCGAAGAGCCCCTTTTGGCTTTGGCAATGAAACATAGAGATAACACTATTTTTGTCACAGGGAAGTGGGAATATACCCTCCAGCAACAACCAATCAAAAGGCAATTTATAGCTCTTCCAGGGAAAGGTGTGGAGCAAAGACGCGCACACAAATCAAAACACTCAAATTCACATTTAAAAACCAACACACATTAAAAGACACACAATCCAATAAACCAATTGAGACAAAAGTTGGGAACTTGTGTGAAGGCTAGACATCTGCAGTTTTATTATGGAGCATACATACATGGAGTGGTGGTGGAGTAGTGGGCTAAAGCACATAAATGGTAATCAGAAGGTTGCTGGTTCATTCCCCACAGCCACCACCATTGTGTCCTTGAGCATGGCACTTAACTCCAGGTTGCTCCAGGGGATTGTCCCTGTAATAAGTGCACTGTAAGTCACTTTGGATAAAAGCATCTGCCAAATGCAGAAATGTAAAATGTAAAACATACACACACCTGTATAGCACTTTGCTTTCTGTACTACTTCTGTTCTAAACGTTCAGACTGCATGCATAATGAAGACTACAAGTGTATCAGGGTACTAAAAAAACATTTCCAGTCTCCTTGTAAACCAGAGACATCAGAGTAATCTTTGAATGTGTGGCTTGTAAAGTCTTCTAGCTACAACTACAGGTGACCCCTTACAAGAGTTCAAGAGTTACCTTTAGTCACCCCTATAAATAAAGAGAGAATGGGACAGATATCATCAGCTGAAACTCACACTAACTGGTTACAAAATGATTCCAAAGCGATTCCAATTTTGTCGCCTTCAGACAGTTCATGTGAATCAATTGGTTACAACATTATTCTTCCATATACTTACAATGCTTTGGGAAGTCGATTCATTTCAGAGAATTGAATCGTTCAGACAGTTCAGGTAAATTCATTGGTAACAAAATGATTCACAGGTTCACTTTGCTTTGGGAAGTCAATTAATTTCAGTGAATTGTTCGTTCAGACAGTTCATGTAAATGAATTGGTTATAAAATGATTCACCAGTTCACTTAACTAGCTTTAGGAAGTCGATTCATTTCAGAGAATTGAATCGTTCAGACAGTTCAGGTAAATTCATTGGTAACAAAATGATTCACAGGTTCACTTCGCTTTGGGAAGTCAATTCATTTCAGTGAATGGTTTGTACAGACAGTTCATGTAAATTAATTGGTTATAAAATGATTCACCAATTCACTTAACTAGCTTTAGGAAGTCGATTCATTTCAGTGAATTGTTTGTTCAGACAGTTCATGTGAATCAATTGGTTACAACATTATCCTTTCATATACTTACAAAGCTTTGGGACGTTGATTCATTTCAGAGAATTGAATCGTTCAGACAGTTCGGGTAAATTCATTGGTAACAAAATGATTCACAGGTTCACTTAGATTTGGGAAGTCAATTCATTTCAGTGAATCGTTTGTTCGGAAGGTTCATGTAGACAGTTCATGTGAATCACTTGGTTACAAAATTATTCGTCCATATACTTACAAAGCTTTGGGAAGTCAGTTCATTTCATTGAATTGGTTAGTTTGGAAGGTTCATGTAAATTAATTGGTTATAAAATGATTCACCAATTCACTTAACTAGCTTTAGGAAGTCGATTCATTTCAAAGAATTGAATCGTTCAGACAGTTCAGGTAAATTAATTGGTAACAAAATGATTCACAGGTTCACTTAGCTTTGGGAAGTCAATTCATTTCAGTGAATCGTTCGTACGGAAGGTTCATGTAAATGAACTGTTTACAAAATGATTCACCAATTCACTTATCTATTCACTTGTCTAATTTTTATTCAGAGAATCGGTTTGTTTGAACGGTTCATGTAAATTAATTGGTTACAAAATAATTCTGTGATTCACTTATAAAGCTTTGGGAAGCCAATTAATTTCAGTGAATTTGTTCGTTCAGACCGTTCATGAGAATCAATTGTCTATTTTTTTTTAGAGAATCGGTTTGTTTAGATGGTTCATGTAAATAATGATTCACTTATATAACATTAGAACGTTCATTAATTTCAGTATATCGGTTCACTCTGACAAATCATGTGAATGGAATGGTCACAAAATGATTCACCAATTCACTTAAATAACTTTGGGAAGTCAACTTGTTTTAGAGATTCGGTTCGTTCGGACATTTCATGTAAATTAATAGGTAAGAAATGATTGACTGATTCACATAGCTTTGGGAAGTCAATTCATTTTAGTGTATTGATTAATTCGGACAATTCATGCAAAAGTTCAGAAGTCACTCCTTTGCCTCCTGTTTTAAACCAAATATTTAGTTATTTTCTGTTGTTTATTACTATGTTTTAGACTCAGTTATGAGATGTTAATATGTTCAGAATCAAAACAGAATATATGTGGTACAAAAGAAATAAAGATATATTACTATATTTCAGATGATACAATATAATATACAAAATTGAGTTATAAACATTCAATCCAATCTACAGCATTCAAAACCAAAAATATGCAAAATATGCATTTGGTTTTAGGCGAACATGTAATAAAATAAGATGTTCTGAGGCCAGCAGAATAACTCTAATTTCATAGAAGGAGCACTTAAAAGTCTTACACTTACACAAAGCATGAACACAGCTGCTCACGGCAACAACAACAACAAAAATCCTGACCTAGAAGTACACAGCCAGATATCTCACAACGGCCCTTGTAGAAACACAATCGTCATTTGCATCACTGCCAGTATTTAGCTGTGCTCCGGGTTGCCCGGACCGTTAAGGCACTGATGATTACACTAATTCAATTTCCTGGAAGGCGGCTATTCATTCAGACTTGCCGCTGTGTTTGGGAGAGCCGAGATAAACAGAAAATGTGCTGAATTATAAAAGATCCTTTCATAAGTCAGACTGATGAAAATAACCTCAGAGGTCCTGGGAGAGAGGCACCATAGCATGCCTGATTCTGAGCAGAGAACAGAAAGAATCTTCAGTATGAACATCCATGTCTTCTCGGTTAACCCTTACACTGAAAGCTGCGGAAAACACGGTCAGGTCAAACGCTCATCTGGTACGAGTCAATTGATATTTTAAATGAATGGAGAAAATATGACTTTATAAAAACAAAAGATCAGTATAAATGAATAGTTCAGCAAAAGAGGAGAGGAGAGTCTAGGATCATTTGTTTGCAGATGCCACTTGGCTTGATACTTTATTATCTAATGCAACGAGAATCAAACATATTAAAGTGTGGCTTAAGGGTTCAAATATTTGTTGGGGTCACTGTTAGTGATGAAAAGAGATCTTTATGAAATCCCTTAGAGGACAGGGAAGGAATTTATTTTCTGAAATGATTTTGCGTTCCCTTTCAATACCTTTATCAATCCCTTATGAAAATGTACTATGGTTTTACTATAGTAACAATAGTTGAACTCTGGTATTTGTAGTAAAAGCGTAATTACAAAATGTACAATATTTTACTATAGTAACAATAGTTGAACTCTGGTATTTGTAGTAAAAGCGTAATTACAAAATGTACAATATTTTACTATAGTAACAATAGTTGAACTCTGGTATTTGTAGTAAAAGCGTAATTACAAAATTTACCATATTTTACTATAGTAACCATAGTTGAATTCTGGTATTTGTAGTAAAAGCGTAATTACAAAATGTACAATATTTTACTATAGTAACCATAGTTGAATTCTGGTATTTGTAGTAAAAGCGTAATTACAAAATTTACCATATATTACTATAGTAACAATAGTTGAACTCTGGTATTTGTAGTAAAAGCGTAATTACAAAATTTACCATATTTTACTATAGTAACCATAGTTGAATTCTGGTATTTGTAGTAAAAGCGTAATTACAAAATTTAACATATTTAACTATAGTAACAATAGTTGAACTCTGGTATTTGTAGTAAAAGCGTAATTACAAAATTTACCATATTTTACTATAGTAACCATAGTTGAATTCTGGTATTTGTAGTAAAAGCGTAATTACAAAATGTACAATATTTTACTATAGTAACAATAGTTGAACTCTGGTATTTGTAGTAAAAGCGTAATTACAAAATTTACCATATATTACTATAGTAACAATAGTTGAACTCTGGTATTTGTAGTAAAAGCGTAATTACAAAATTTACCATATTTTACTATAGTAAAAATAGTTGAACTTTGGTATTTGTAGAAAAAGCGTAATTACAAAATTTAACATATTTAACTATAGTAACAATAGTTGAACTCTGGTATTTGTAGTAAAAGCGTAATTACAAAATGTACAATATTTTACTATAGTAACAATAGTTGAACTCTGGTATTTGTAGTCAAATCGAATTTACAAAATGTACAATATTTTACTATAGTAACCATAGTTGAACTCTGGTATTTGTAGAAAAAGCATAATTACAAAATTTACCATATTTAACTATAGTAACCATAGTTGAACTCTGGTATTTGTAGTAAAAGCGTAATTACAAAATCTACCATATTTTACTATAGTAACAATAGTTGAACTCTGGTATTTGTAGAAAAAGCATAATTACAAAATGTACAATATTTTACTATAGTAACAATAGTTGAACTCTGGTATTTGTAGAAAAAGCATAATTACAAAATGTACAATATTTTACTATAGTAACCATAGTTGAACTCTGGTATTTGTAGAAAAAGCATAATTACAAAATTTACCATATTTAACTATAGTAACCATAGTTGAACTCTGGTATTTGTAGTAAAAGCGTAATTACAAAATCTACCATATTTTACTATAGTAACAATAGTTGAACTCTGGTATTTGTAGAAAAAGCATAATTACAAAATTTACCGTATTTAACTATAGTAACCATAGTTGAACTCTGGTATTTGTAGTAAAAGCGTAATTACAAAATTTACCATATATTACTATAGTAACAATAGTTGAACTCTGGTATTTGTAGTAAAAGCGTAATTACAAAATTTACAATATTTTACTATAGTAACAATAGTTGAATTCTTGTATTTGTAGTCAAATCGAATTTACAAAATTTACAATATTTTACTATAGTAACAATAGTTGAACTCTGGTATTTGTAGAAAAAGCGTAATTACAAAATTTACCATATTTAACTATAGTAATAATAGTTGAACTCTGGTATTTGTAGTAAAAGCGTAATTACAAAATTTACCATATATTACTATAGTAACAATAGTTGAACTCTGGTATTTGTAGTATAAGCGTAATTACAAAATTTACCATATATTACTATAGTAACCATAGTTGAACTCTGGTATTTGTAGTCAAATCGAATTTACAAAATTTACAATATTTTACTATAGTAACCATAGTTGAACTCTGGTATTTGTAGTAAAAGCGTAATTACAAAATGTACAATATTTTACTATAGTAACAATAGTTGAATTCTTGTATTTGTAGTCAAATCGAATTTACAAAATGTACAATATTTTACTATAGTAACCATAGTTGAACTCTGGTATTTGTAGAAAAAGCATAATTACAAAATTTACCATATTTAACTATAGTAACCATAGTTGAACTCTGGTATTTGTAGTAAAAGCGTAATTACAAAATCTACCATATTTTACTATAGTAACAATAGTTGAACTCTGGTATTTGTAGAAAAAGCATAATTACAAAATGTACAATATTTTACTATAGTAACAATAGTTGAACTCTGGTATTTGTAGAAAAAGCATAATTACAAAATGTACAATATTTTACTATAGTAACCATAGTTGAACTCTGGTATTTGTAGAAAAAGCATAATTACAAAATTTACCATATTTAACTATAGTAACCATAGTTGAACTCTGGTATTTGTAGTAAAAGCGTAATTACAAAATCTACCATATTTTACTATAGTAACAATAGTTGAACTCTGGTATTTGTAGAAAAAGCATAATTACAAAATTTACCGTATTTAACTATAGTAACCATAGTTGAACTCTGGTATTTGTAGTAAAAGCGTAATTACAAAATTTACCATATATTACTATAGTAACAATAGTTGAACTCTGGTATTTGTAGTAAAAGCGTAATTACAAAATTTACAATATTTTACTATAGTAACAATAGTTGAATTCTTGTATTTGTAGTCAAATCGAATTTACAAAATTTACAATATTTTACTATAGTAACAATAGTTGAACTCTGGTATTTGTAGAAAAAGCGTAATTACAAAATTTACCATATTTAACTATAGTAATAATAGTTGAACTCTGGTATTTGTAGTAAAAGCGTAATTACAAAATTTACCATATATTACTATAGTAACAATAGTTGAACTCTGGTATTTGTAGTATAAGCGTAATTACAAAATTTACCATATATTACTATAGTAACCATAGTTGAACTCTGGTATTTGTAGTCAAATCGAATTTACAAAATTTACAATATTTTACTATAGTAACCATAGTTGAACTCTGGTATTTGTAGTAAAAGCGTAATTACAAAATGTACAATATTTTACTATAGTAACAATAGTTGAATTCTTGTATTTGTAGTCAAATCGAATTTACAAAATTTACAATATTTTACTATAGTAACAATAGTTGAACTCTGGTATTTGTAGAAAAAGCGTAATTACAAAATTTACAATATTTTACTATAGTAACAATAGTTGAATTCTTGTATTTGTAGTCAAATCGAATTTACAAAATTTACAATATTTTACTATAGTAACAATAGTTGAACTCTGGTATTTGTAGTAAAAGCGTAATTACAAAATTTACCATATATTACTATAGTAACAATAGTTGAACTCTGGTATTTGTAGTAAAAGCGTAATTACAAAATTTACCATATATTACTATAGTAACAATAGTTGAACTCTGGTATTTGTAGTAAAAGCGTAATTACAAAATTTACAATATTTTACTATAGTAACAATAGTTGAATTCTTGTATTTGTAGTCAAATCGAATTTACAAAATTTACAATATTTTACTATAGTAACAATAGTTGAACTCTGGTATTTGTAGAAAAAGCGTAATTACAAAATTTACCATATTTAACTATAGTAATAATAGTTGAACTCTGGTATTTGTAGTAAAAGCGTAATTACAAAATTTACCATATATTACTATAGTAACAATAGTTGAACTCTGGTATTTGTAGTATAAGCGTAATTACAAAATTTACCATATATTACTATAGTAACCATAGTTGAACTCTGCTATTTGTAGTCAAATCGAATTTACAAAATTTACAATATTTTACTATAGTAACCATAGTTGAACTCTTGTATTTGTAGTAAAAGCGTAATTATAAAATTTACCATATTTTACTATAGTAACAATAGTTGAACTCTGGTATTTGTAGTAAAAGCGTAATTACAAAATCTACCATATTTTACTATAGTAACAATAGTTGAACTCTGGTATTTGTAGAAAAAGCATAATTACAAAATTTACCATATTTAACTATAGTAAAAATAGTTGAACTCTGGTATTTGTAGAAAAAGTGTAATTACAAAATTTAACATATTTAACTATAGTAACAATAGTTGAACTCTGGTATTTGTAGTAAAAGCGTAATTACAAAATGTACCATATATTACTATAGTAACAATAGTTGAACTCTGGTATTTGTAGTCAAATCGAATTTACAAAATTTACAATATTTTACTATAGTAACAATAGTTGAACTCTGGTATTTGTAGTAAAAGCGTAATTATAAAATTTACCATATTTTACTATAGTAACAATAGTTGAACTCTGGTATTTGTAGTAAAAGCGTAATTACAAAATCTACCATATTTTACTATAGTAACCATAGTTGAACTCTGGTATTTGTAGTAAAAGCGTAATTACAAAATTTACCATATATTACTATAGTAACAATAGTTGAACTCTGGTATTTGTAGTAAAAGCGTAATTACAAAATTTACAATATTTTACTATAGTAACAATAGTTGAACTCTGGTATTTGTAGTCAAATCGAATTTACAAAATGTACAATATTTTACTATAGTAACAATAGTTGAACTCTGGTATTTGTAGTAAAAGCGTAATTACAAAATTTACAATATTTTACTATAGTAACAATAGTTGAACTCTGGTATTTGTAGTCAAAGCGTAATTACAAAATTTACAATATTTTACTATAGTAACAATAGTTGAACTCTGGTATTTGTAGAAAAAGCATAATTACAAAATTTACCATATTTAACTATAGTAACCATAGTTGAACTCTGGTATTTGTAGTAAAAGCGTAATTACAAAATCTACCATATTTTACTATAGTAACAATAGTTGAACTCTGGTATTTGTAGAAAAAGCATAATTACAAAATGTACAATATTTTACTATAGTAACAATAGTTGAACTCTGGTATTTGTAGAAAAAGCATAATTACAAAATGTACAATATTTTACTATAGTAACCATAGTTGAACTCTGGTATTTGTAGAAAAAGCATAATTACAAAATTTACCATATTTAACTATAGTAACCATAGTTGAACTCTGGTATTTGTAGTAAAAGCGTAATTACAAAATTTAACATATTTAACTATAGTAACAATAGTTGAACTCTGGTATTTGTAGTAAAAGCGTAATTACAAAATTTACCATATTTTACTATAGTAACCATAGTTGAATTCTGGTATTTGTAGTAAAAGCGTAATTACAAAATGTACAATATTTTACTATAGTAACAATAGTTGAACTCTGGTATTTGTAGTAAAAGCGTAATTACAAAATTTACCATATATTACTATAGTAACAATAGTTGAACTCTGGTATTTGTAGTAAAAGCGTAATTACAAAATTTACCATATTTTACTATAGTAAAAATAGTTGAACTTTGGTATTTGTAGAAAAAGCGTAATTACAAAATTTAACATATTTAACTATAGTAACAATAGTTGAACTCTGGTATTTGTAGTAAAAGCGTAATTACAAAATGTACAATATTTTACTATAGTAACAATAGTTGAACTCTGGTATTTGTAGTCAAATCGAATTTACAAAATGTACAATATTTTACTATAGTAACCATAGTTGAACTCTGGTATTTGTAGAAAAAGCATAATTACAAAATTTACCATATTTAACTATAGTAACCATAGTTGAACTCTGGTATTTGTAGTAAAAGCGTAATTACAAAATCTACCATATTTTACTATAGTAACAATAGTTGAACTCTGGTATTTGTAGAAAAAGCATAATTACAAAATGTACAATATTTTACTATAGTAACAATAGTTGAACTCTGGTATTTGTAGAAAAAACATAATTACAAAATGTACAATATTTTACTATAGTAACCATAGTTGAACTCTGGTATTTGTAGAAAAAGCATAATTACAAAATTTACCATATTTAACTATAGTAACCATAGTTGAACTCTGGTATTTGTAGTAAAAGCGTAATTACAAAATCTACCATATTTTACTATAGTAACAATAGTTGAACTCTGGTATTTGTAGAAAAAGCATAATTACAAAATTTACCGTATTTAACTATAGTAACCATAGTTGAACTCTGGTATTTGTAGTAAAAGCGTAATTACAAAATTTACCATATATTACTATAGTAACAATAGTTGAACTCTGGTATTTGTAGTATAAGCGTAATTACAAAATTTACCATATATTACTATAGTAACCATAGTTGAACTCTGGTATTTGTAGTCAAATCGAATTTACAAAATTTACAATATTTTACTATAGTAACCATAGTTGAACTCTGGTATTTGTAGTAAAAGCGTAATTACAAAATGTACAATATTTTACTATAGTAACAATAGTTGAATTCTTGTATTTGTAGTCAAATCGAATTTACAAAATTTACAATATTTTACTATAGTAACAATAGTTGAACTCTGGTATTTGTAGAAAAAGCGTAATTACAAAATTTACAATATTTTACTATAGTAACAATAGTTGAATTCTTGTATTTGTAGTCAAATCGAATTTACAAAATTTACAATATTTTACTATAGTAACAATAGTTGAACTCTGGTATTTGTAGTAAAAGCGTAATTACAAAATTTACCATATATTACTATAGTAACAATAGTTGAACTCTGGTATTTGTAGTAAAAGCGTAATTACAAAATTTACCATATATTACTATAGTAACAATAGTTGAACTCTGGTATTTGTAGTAAAAGCGTAATTACAAAATTTACAATATTTTACTATAGTAACAATAGTTGAATTCTTGTATTTGTAGTCAAATCGAATTTACAAAATTTACAATATTTTACTATAGTAACAATAGTTGAACTCTGGTATTTGTAGAAAAAGCGTAATTACAAAATTTACCATATTTAACTATAGTAATAATAGTTGAACTCTGGTATTTGTAGTAAAAGCGTAATTACAAAATTTACCATATATTACTATAGTAACAATAGTTGAACTCTGGTATTTGTAGTATAAGCGTAATTACAAAATTTACCATATATTACTATAGTAACCATAGTTGAACTCTGCTATTTGTAGTCAAATCGAATTTACAAAATTTACAATATTTTACTATAGTAACCATAGTTGAACTCTGGTATTTGTAGTAAAAGCGTAATTACAAAATTTACCATATATTACTATAGTAACAATAGTTGAACTCTGGTATTTGTAGTAAAAGCGTAATTACAAAATTTACCATATATTACTATAGTAACAATAGTTGAACTCTGGTATTTGTAGTAAAAGCGTAATTACAAAATTTACCATATTTTACTATAGTAAAAATAGTTGAACTCTGGTATTTGTAGAAAAAGTGTAATTACAAAATTTAACATATTTAACTATAGTAACAATAGTTGAACTCTGGTATTTGTAGTAAAAGCGTAATTACAAAATGTACCATATATTACTATAGTAACAATAGTTGAACTCTGGAATTTGTAGTCAAATCGAATTTACAAAATTTACAATATTTTACTATAGTAACCATAGTTGAACTCTTGTATTTGTAGTAAAAGCGTAATTATAAAATTTACCATATTTTACTATAGTAACAATAGTTGAACTCTGGTATTTGTAGTAAAAGCGTAATTACAAAATCTACCATATTTTACTATAGTAACAATAGTTGAACTCTGGTATTTGTAGAAAAAGCATAATTACAAAATTTACCATATTTAACTATAGTAAAAATAGTTGAACTCTGGTATTTGTAGAAAAAGTGTAATTACAAAATTTAACATATTTAACTATAGTAACAATAGTTGAACTCTGGTATTTGTAGTAAAAGCGTAATTACAAAATGTACCATATATTACTATAGTAACAATAGTTGAACTCTGGTATTTGTAGTCAAATCGAATTTACAAAATTTACAATATTTTACTATAGTAACAATAGTTGAACTCTGGTATTTGTAGTAAAAGCGTAATTATAAAATTTACCATATTTTACTATAGTAACAATAGTTGAACTCTGGTATTTGTAGTAAAAGCGTAATTACAAAATCTACCATATTTTACTATAGTAACCATAGTTGAACTCTGGTATTTGTAGTAAAAGCGTAATTACAAAATTTACCATATATTACTATAGTAACAATAGTTGAACTCTGGTATTTGTAGTAAAAGCGTAATTACAAAATTTACAATATTTTACTATAGTAACAATAGTTGAACTCTGGTATTTGTAGTCAAATCGAATTTACAAAATGTACAATATTTTACTATAGTAACAATAGTTGAACTCTGGTATTTGTAGTAAAAGCGTAATTACAAAATTTACAATATTTTACTATAGTAACAATAGTTGAACTCTGGTATTTGTAGTCAAATCGAATTTACAAAATGTACAATATTTTACTATAGTAACCATAGTTGAACTCTGGTATTTGTAGAAAAAGCATAATTACAAAATTTACCATATTTAACTATAGTAACCATAGTTGAACTCTGGTATTTGTAGTAAAAGCGTAATTACAAAATCTACCATATTTTACTATAGTAACAATAGTTGAACTCTGGTATTTGTAGAAAAAGCATAATTACAAAATGTACAATATTTTACTATAGTAACAATAGTTGAACTCTGGTATTTGTAGAAAAAGCATAATTACAAAATGTACAATATTTTACTATAGTAACCATAGTTGAACTCTGGTATTTGTAGAAAAAGCATAATTACAAAATTTACCATATTTAACTATAGTAACCATAGTTGAACTCTGGTATTTGTAGTAAAAGCGTAATTACAAAATCTACCATATTTTACTATAGTAACAATAGTTGAACTCTGGTATTTGTAGAAAAAGCATAATTACAAAATTTACCGTATTTAACTATAGTAACCATAGTTGAACTCTGGTATTTGTAGTAAAAGCGTAATTACAAAATTTACCATATATTACTATAGTAACAATAGTTGAACTCTGGTATTTGTAGTATAAGCGTAATTACAAAATTTACCATATATTACTATAGTAACCATAGTTGAACTCTGGTATTTGTAGTCAAATCGAATTTACAAAATTTACAATATTTTACTATAGTAACCATAGTTGAACTCTGGTATTTGTAGTAAAAGCGTAATTACAAAATGTACAATATTTTACTATAGTAACAATAGTTGAATTCTTGTATTTGTAGTCAAATCGAATTTACAAAATTTACAATATTTTACTATAGTAACAATAGTTGAACTCTGGTATTTGTAGAAAAAGCGTAATTACAAAATTTACAATATTTTACTATAGTAACAATAGTTGAATTCTTGTATTTGTAGTCAAATCGAATTTACAAAATTTACAATATTTTACTATAGTAACAATAGTTGAACTCTGGTATTTGTAGTAAAAGCGTAATTACAAAATTTACCATATATTACTATAGTAACAATAGTTGAACTCTGGTATTTGTAGTAAAAGCGTAATTACAAAATTTACCATATATTACTATAGTAACAATAGTTGAACTCTGGTATTTGTAGTAAAAGCGTAATTACAAAATTTACAATATTTTACTATAGTAACAATAGTTGAATTCTTGTATTTGTAGTCAAATCGAATTTACAAAATTTACAATATTTTACTATAGTAACAATAGTTGAACTCTGGTATTTGTAGAAAAAGCGTAATTACAAAATTTACCATATTTAACTATAGTAATAATAGTTGAACTCTGGTATTTGTAGTAAAAGCGTAATTACAAAATTTACCATATATTACTATAGTAACAATAGTTGAACTCTGGTATTTGTAGTATAAGCGTAATTACAAAATTTACCATATATTACTATAGTAACCATAGTTGAACTCTGCTATTTGTAGTCAAATCGAATTTACAAAATTTACAATATTTTACTATAGTAACCATAGTTGAACTCTGGTATTTGTAGTAAAAGCGTAATTACAAAATTTACCATATATTACTATAGTAACAATAGTTGAACTCTGGTATTTGTAGTAAAAGCGTAATTACAAAATTTACCATATATTACTATAGTAACAATAGTTGAACTCTGGTATTTGTAGTAAAAGCGTAATTACAAAATTTACCATATTTTACTATAGTAAAAATAGTTGAACTCTGGTATTTGTAGAAAAAGTGTAATTACAAAATTTAACATATTTAACTATAGTAACAATAGTTGAACTCTGGTATTTGTAGTAAAAGCGTAATTACAAAATGTACCATATATTACTATAGTAACAATAGTTGAACTCTGGAATTTGTAGTCAAATCGAATTTACAAAATTTACAATATTTTACTATAGTAACCATAGTTGAACTCTTGTATTTGTAGTAAAAGCGTAATTATAAAATTTACCATATTTTACTATAGTAACAATAGTTGAACTCTGGTATTTGTAGTAAAAGCGTAATTACAAAATCTACCATATTTTACTATAGTAACAATAGTTGAACTCTGGTATTTGTAGAAAAAGCATAATTACAAAATTTACCATATTTAACTATAGTAAAAATAGTTGAACTCTGGTATTTGTAGAAAAAGTGTAATTACAAAATTTAACATATTTAACTATAGTAACAATAGTTGAACTCTGGTATTTGTAGTAAAAGCGTAATTACAAAATGTACCATATATTACTATAGTAACAATAGTTGAACTCTGGTATTTGTAGTCAAATCGAATTTACAAAATTTACAATATTTTACTATAGTAACAATAGTTGAACTCTGGTATTTGTAGTAAAAGCGTAATTATAAAATTTACCATATTTTACTATAGTAACAATAGTTGAACTCTGGTATTTGTAGTAAAAGCGTAATTACAAAATCTACCATATTTTACTATAGTAACCATAGTTGAACTCTGGTATTTGTAGTAAAAGCGTAATTACAAAATTTACCATATATTACTATAGTAACAATAGTTGAACTCTGGTATTTGTAGTAAAAGCGTAATTACAAAATTTACAATATTTTACTATAGTAACAATAGTTGAACTCTGGTATTTGTAGTCAAATCGAATTTACAAAATGTACAATATTTTACTATAGTAACAATAGTTGAACTCTGGTATTTGTAGTAAAAGCGTAATTACAAAATTTACAATATTTTACTATAGTAACAATAGTTGAACTCTGGTATTTGTAGTCAAAGCGTAATTACAAAATTTACAATATTTTACTATAGTAACAATAGTTGAACTCTGGTATTTGTAGTCAAATCGAATTTACAAAATTTACAATATTTTACTATAGTAACAATAGTTGAACTCTGGTATTTGTAGTAAAAGCGTAATTACAAAATTTACAATATTTTACTATAGTAACAATAGTTGAATTCTGGTATTTGTAGTCAAATCGAATTTACAAAATTTACAATATTTTACTATAGTAACAATAGTTGAACTCTGGTATTTGTAGTAAAAGTGTAATTACAAAATGTACAATATTTTACTATAGTAACAATAGTTGAACTCTGGTATTTGTAGAAAAAGTGTAATTACAAAATTTACCATATTTAACTATAGTAATAATAGTTGAACTCTGGTATTTGTAGTAAAAGCGTAATTACAAAATTTACCATATATTACTATAGTAACAATAGTTGATTTCTGGTATTTGTAGTATAAGCGTAATTACAAAATTTACCATATATTACTATAGTAACCATAGTTGAACTCTGGTATTTGTAGTCAAATCGAATTTACAAAATGTACAATATTTTACTATAGTAACCATAGTTGAACTCTGGTATTTGTAGTAAAAGCGTAATTACAAAAATTACCATATTTTACTGTAGTAACCGTAGTTGAACTCTGGTATTTGTAGTAAAAGCGTAATTACAAAGTTTACAATATTTTACTATAGTAACAATAGTTGAACTCTGTATTGCAAAGAAACACAAAATATTGTGAGGGAATGCACAACTGCAGAGAGATTTTCGGTGAATAACATTGTTATTGGTCACACAGGTATCGTATGACTTTTTTGTTTTTTGGAGTACAACAACATCCGTCCTAGTTCATCGAATAGAAAAAAGTGAACATTATGCCTAACTTCAGTTGTTGTCAATGGAATAAATAAATAAAGTCATATGGATTTGGAACAACACGAGGGCGACTAATAGTTGACAGAACTGTCCTTTTGACAGCGTTTTGTCCTGGTCACACATCATATTTTGGATTCAAGGCCATCAAATCATTCGTGACCCCATATTCAAAAGCATCTATTTCAACTTTTATTATACCGCCTAGAGCAAACTCTCATATCTGGATTTGATCCACTCTGCTCAACTTGAGTTGAACACATATCCCGAGGGAACTGAACTTACCTTTTGGTACCCAATAACCAATTTCCATAAAAAGGGTTTAATCTCTACCCCGACAAAACCAGTCCAAAAGGAAAACACAACCCCCATTTTCCCCACTTCCCCATAAGCTGCTTTATCTTTCTTCACAAGAAGGTGAAGGAAAGGGATTTCTAACACTCTTCACATCAGCAGAATGCAAATGGATCTTCGCTTATGAATATGTACGACTGCAACAGCGAGACCTCTTTTGAATATATTCTTTCTTTTAACCCCATGGACAAACAGGGCTACTGAATACTTCACATGCTGGTCCTCTCCTTGATCACACATATTAATTAAGTGACTTAATTTTCACTACACAGAAGGCAATTTCTAATTATTTATTTACATTTTGGGGTGAAATATGATCTTGACATGTTCTTTGTGAGATTCTACCACTAAAGTCGGGAAACTCTTTCTCTCTGGTCAACACAAAGCATATAAACGGGGTGCATCTGATCCAGTGGGCTTTGTCACTACACATGCGAGCTAGCCGTACAAAAACGAAACAATCGCGAATGCTATGACCAGTTCTCTGCAGGCTAAAAATATGTGAATGGAGTCCGAACCCCATCCGGTGCTGTGTTCCAGCTACTACAGCTTTTCAGCCAGATCAGAAATTAAATATTAATCAGTGACATTTCAAATGTATGACATCATGAATGGGATTTACACACAAGCAATAAATCTGAAATGTCAGTGTGTTGGAATGTGACTTTATGTGCTTGTTTATACACAGCAGAGAGATGCACACTCTGTCATGGATATAAGAGAACATGAGTGTCTACGGGGATAAGTTATATAAACCAAGACAAAAATTATGTCTAAAGCACCAATAAAGAACGTATTTTTCTTTATCTGAATTTTTTGTCTTTTTCTCTTGTAAAATATGAACAAGAACACATATAAAGTAAGAAAATAAGGATTAACCCTTATGTTGTGTTTTGGTCATTTTGACCTGGACTTTTTTTTTTTTTTTTTTTAGTTAATCCAATTGGAATAAAATGTCTTGAATTTGTTCACATATGGTATCTGGAAACACGCACAAAAATGCACCATATTCTTTTAAAAAAAAATACAATGATTTCACTATGTTACACCTGTTGTGTTCATGGTCAAAAATGACCGGCTGTTTGGAATTGAAGGGATTAATATTCCCTAAAGATTAATATTCCCTTCTCTAAATATAGAGAAATATTAAGAGTTCAGGAGCATCCCAATCCTCTAGATGAACACATGTGAACACAAAGTCCTCGGACATGTGCACATGCTCATACACACACACACACACACACAAACACACACACACACACACACAAAGTCCACGGACATGTGCACATGCTCACACAAACACACACACACAAACACATACACACAAAGTCCACTTTTTTTTTTCATTGCATTTTACAAATTCAGTCCTTTCCAATGATATATACAACCCGGTATCACGCCAAAGCGTGAAATAGACACGCTGGTCCACTAGCGGATGCGTGTCGGTGTCACGCTTTGCCTCCTCTAGGCGTGTACATGACATATGTCATGGATATGTCATCTTTTCATGGTTTTAGAATTGGTAGGATCAGCTCTATGTGTGTCATAGTAAAGACCAGATTCCAAGCTTTAAAATGACATCCTTGTTCAGATCAATCAAGTGGTTATTAATGTATTATGTAATTATTATATATGTTTTTGTTTTCTGCAGGGAGTGCTCCCCACTAGCCCGGTTTGAGCTCAATTCAATGAATCCTTCCATCAATAAAAATATATATTTAAAAAAATATGTTTAAAATATGTTTAACCATAAACCATTTTGTGAGGTTTATGGTTCAAATAAAACATAAAAAACACTTTGCAAATGCAGTAAGAATGATCTTATCCGTTTTATTGTTCAATGTATTCTATTGGACACAAATGTGGATACGCCAAAGTGTGCAAGATGATGTCATCCATATTTTTGTCTGTTTTTCCAGAAAAGAAAGACTGTCATTTAGGAGTAAACTGGCATTAAGATGACCTCAAAACAAACAGACATGGACTTAAATCCTGTTTTAACTTCATGTCTAAATATATGTACCAGAAACCAAGACAAAAATTCTGATTAAGACTTTTTTTTTTTTTTCATATGATCAAACCACTTTCGTTTTTTATTAACTTCAGCACTCCAATTTGAACTCAAACAGACACCTAAAGTACACTGCTCTGTGTCTCTGTTTATCACAAATGTGCCAAATGAATAGAATTTAATGTGGCTGTAATCATGTCCTTCAATTTGATTGCAGACTCTAATTACAGGCTTCAGCCAGTGACTTACACATACTCTTTTATTTACTCTTCGCTCCCATTTCTGGATTTGCATGGCCAATTCATTCACACGTCCCATAATGAGATGCAAACTAATGCTATTAGACACCCCTGGAAACCTGCTTGCCATATTTTTACCCAAATATTAAATATGACATTCATGTCATGCAGCACCTTTTGAACTCTGTAACTTTGAATGCAATTTATGTTGTACTATCAGGAAGAATTTGTATAAAATAGTACAGAAAACTGTCAGAAATGTGCATGTGCGCAAAATGTTTTTGGAGTTGCAATACTAGTCAGGGCTGGACTGGTAATCTGGCATACTGGGCAATTTCCCAGTGGGTCAGCTGTGAAATGGGCCGAATGGGACGTGATAAGCTAAAATGAGCCTCCGCGTTATGCAGAATGGACCACAAAATGACACGCAATATGCAGAAAAGGACAGCGAACACCCCACACCCCCCAAAACCCCCCCCCCCCCCACCCCCCCCCCACACACACACACCTGTTAAACAACTTTTGGGCCAGTTGCTATGTAAAATCCTGGGCCGATTTCTCTTCCCAGTCCGGCCCTGAAGCTAGTGTAGTGTATGAAGTAGTGATACTGAAGGACGATGCCCCCAACCCAATTACAGCTCCAAGATTCCTCTTCAAAGCCTCTCGATGGGATTATTAAGTCTAATCACCAGTCCATTCCTGTGCCCTCCGCAACGAGCTCATTATGACGTGAATATGACTGTGAAAGTCCAACTTTGAGAACTGAAGAGCTGCGAACATGGGAGCCAATGGAGCACACATTTATCCAGCCAATTACTGGACTTCCTGAAAGGACTTGAAGTTAAAGCTTCAAAAGGACTGTCTTAAAAGTGACACCAATGGCGACTTGACTACAAAAGGTGGAAATCAATTATTCAAGCTGATGTGCGTCATTTTAAGTGTGTAAAGTGTTACAATTCTATAATATTGTTATAAGTAAACCATTTACAAATTGATTTCTCCTAAAAGTGTAACTTGTGGCTTCCTGGTGCAATAAAAACATTCCACTGTTTGTTGGAGTGGCAACATTGGCTCGACCAATGGTGCAAAATTGGACGGGACTATTTGTTTGCACAACCAATAAAAGATAGTGAGAGTTTTTTAGAGTTGGTTTTCAGAAATTCCATTTTGTAAAACTATTGGCATAGAAATGACACACTTTCAAAACACTGGCCCCTAACCTGGAGTTGTTCAAATATAGATACGCCCGGTTGAGTAACGTTGTTGGGGCGAGTCTAATGGGGCTTTTCCACTGCACGGTACAGCTCAACTAAACTCTACTCCGCTCGCTTTTTTGGGGTTTTCCACTGTGGGTAGTACCTGGTACCTGATTAGTACCACCTCGGTCGAGGTTCCAAGCGAGCCGAGCCGATACTAAATGTGACGTCAAAATCCTGCAGATCACTGATTGGTCAGAGAGAATCGCCAGTAGTGCCTCTAGTGTTAATTCACCTGGAAACTCCAGGGAATTGTACTTGGATACACCAATAACAAGTTTTGCAAAAATGTATATAGAGTCACGTTTTCACTTTGAGACCAGGTTGACATTATCCCTTACATACTGTGGTATATTTAGAGGATTTTCTGCTGTAGTCAAACTGCTCATATATCACACACCTGCAGGTGCATCAATCTGAACTATATATAGCTATATAGCTTCTGTCACTGCATTACCGATGTCTGACACACGGGTAAATCAACAGAGAAGAAAACTGTAAACAACCCATCTATATGACTGGACAGACAGGTATTTCTCTGACACATTATGAGAGGAGCCTTTGAGAGCATTCTGAAAAAATTGCTGCTACCCATAACAAGAGATGAATGTTTCAAAAGGTCAAAAGAGCTAAACAGACTGAGATAATGGTCTGACTCACACATCACACATGAGAAAGAGAGAAACCATCTCATGCCTTAGGCAGAGCACAGAGATAAAATATATACAATCAGCACTTTCTGGTCCGACCCTAACCACAAGGGGCTCCACTTGTTATTAGTAAGCTACATGCTGTCCCGTTTGAGTTGATAAGTGTGTTGTTGCCAGGTGGACTGACCCCTATTCAGCATTCTAGACTGTTCATTTACTCACTCTTGTGTTGTTTCAAACTCATATGACATACTTTCTTCCGTGGAATGCAAAGGAAAAGTATTAGCAGAACGTCCCGGGTGTTCCTTTTACATACAACAAAAAAGATAGGGGTACAACAGGGCTAAAGACCACAGGGGTAAAAGGCACTTTTAATTTATTTTCTCCCAAAACACTGAACAGCAACTAAAACTACAATAGCAATTTCCTAAACACCTGTTTAAAAGTCTGCAAATTATGCTGAAATTATCACATTATGCTTATTTGTCATTTTCAGTTTTCAATCAAAACATTTTAAATAGCTGTGCAATAATGGAGAGGATAGTATTGACAAAAGCACCATGTTGCAGCGGCTTAAGCCTCTTCTGTACATCTACATTATATCACAATACAGTAAACCCCCCAGGGGTCTTTTACCCAAAGTTGAAAAAGCCAAATTAAAAAAAGTATATATATATAAACAGTGTATATGCCAAGACATTATGACCCCCTGACTAATATGCTGTTGGTTCTCCGCGTGCCACTAAAACAGCACCGACCAGCAGAGGCATGGACTCTACAAGACCCCTGAAGGTGTCCTGTAAGT
The DNA here is from genome assembly GCA_032164185.1 of Moxostoma hubbsi. Classification (NCBI taxonomy): domain Eukaryota; kingdom Metazoa; phylum Chordata; class Actinopteri; order Cypriniformes; family Catostomidae; genus Moxostoma; species Moxostoma hubbsi. The sequence continues at coordinate 21,635,022 of JAVLUX010000041.1, forward strand.
CCTGTAAGTTGCAACTTAGTTCCCGAACAATGTGTGCTGTGTGGCAGGGAAAATCCTTCTGAAAGGGGCCACTGCAATCAGGGAAATGCCATTTCCATGAAGGGGTGTACCTGGTCTGCAATGATGTTTAGGTAGGTGGTGTAACGGGAGCCAGCTGGTAAATAGCTGTGCAGTGTGTAAACCTCACTCTCCTGACCTCAAGAGGTGCACTAGCGACTGACGCTAGAGGCTGTAGCCTTTAGCCTCCTCGTTAGCGCACCCACCTCCCACGCCGGAGATGTCGGTTCGAGTCCCGTTCGGAGCGGGGGCGAGTTGGACCGGCAAAAGTGGTGCCGTGACCCGGATGGGAGTGAGGTTTAGGGGGGTGAGTGTAACGGGAGCCAGCTGGTAGATAGCTGTGCAGTGTGTAAACCTCACTCTCCTGACCTCAAGAGGTGCACTAGCGACTGACGCTAGAGGCTGTAGCCTTTAGCCTCCTCGTTAGCGCACCCGCCTCCCACGTGGAGATGTTGGTTCGAGTCCCGTTCGGAGCGGGGGCAAGTAGGACCGGCAACAGTGGCACATGTCAAATTGGTGTCCACAAGGCCAGACCCAGGGTTTCCCGGCAGAAAATTGCCCAGTCCGTAACCATCATTAAAATTTTCTGTGACAGTAGACCTTCTATTGGTTCGGACTAGACAGGATAGACTTCATTGCCCTCGTGCATCGATGAGCCTTGGGTGCCCAACACCCTGATGCCAGTTTGTGGTTTGTTCCTCCTCTGACCACTGCCAGTGGTACTCACCACTGCTGACCGGAGCACCCCACAAGCCTTGCTGTTTTAGAGATGCTCTGACCCAGTCTTCTGGCCATAACTATTTGGCCCTTGTCACTCAGGTATTTACTCTTGCCCACTTCTCCTGCATTCAACACGTTGACTTCGAGAACTGATTGTTCGATTACCATCTAATCTACCCAGACCTTGACATGTGGCCTTGTTAGGAGATGATCAAAGTTATTCACTTCACCTGTGAGTGAATAAAATAATAATGGAAGGTTGTTTTGATTTTATATATACAGTTGAAGTCAGAAGTTTACATACACTAAGTTAACTGTGCCTTTAAGCAGCTTGGAAAATTCAATCCTTTGACAATTAGCCAATTAGCTTCTGATAGGAGTTGTACTGAATTGGAGGTATACCTGGCCTACCTTCAAACTCAGTGCCTCTTTGCTTGACATCATGGGAAAATCAAAAGAAATCAGCCAAGACCTCAAAAAAAAAAAAAAAAATGTGGACCTCCACAAGTCTGGTACATGATTGGGAGCCATTTCCAAATGCTCAAAGGTACCACGTTCATCTGTACAAACAATAGTATGCAAGTACAAACACCATGGGACCACGCAGCCATCATACCACTCAGGAAGGAGACGCATTCTGTCTCATAGAGATGAAGATGATGTAGTTTGGTGTGAAATGTGGAAATCAATCCCAGAACAACAGCAAAGGACCTTGTGAAAATACTGGAGGTAACAGGTAGACAAGTATCTATATCCACAACACATTCTCACACCCAACTCGTCACATACTGACGCTTTTGACAAGACCCCTTGGCGTCACATTTTAACGCCCTGGGTATACCTTTGGCGTCATTTTTCGACGCGTTGGGTAGTCTTAACCAAAACGGCATTCAAAGGTGAGTTTAACAACGCTCCATGGCGTGTGCAAGTAAGCAGTTTAAGCGTTTTCTTAGGTACTGGTAACTGGAGCATACTGGATAATGTATTTTTATCGGAGGTTTGTTGATGTTAATAAATATATATAATATGCTACGATTGTGTTCAATTAACCAAAGTTTTTTATATTTTTATTTTAAAATTTTTGTTCAATTAATCAAAGTTTTTTATATTTTTATTTTTAAAATCCTCTATAGAAATCTATCGGACTACCCAACGCGTCGAAAAATTACGCCAAAGGTATACCCAGGGCGTTAAAATGTGACGCCAAGGGGTCCTGTCAAAAGCGTCAATATGTGACGAGTTGGGTGTGAGAATGTGTTGATATCCACAGTAAAACGAGTCCTATATCGACATAACCTGAAAGGCTGCTCAGCAAGGAAGAAGCCGCTGCTCCAAAACTGCCATAAAAAAGCCAGACTACAGTTTGCAAGTGCACACGGGGACAAAGATCTTACTTTTTGGCAAAATTTCCTCTGGTCTGATAAAACAAAATTTAAACTTTTTGGCCATAATGACCATTGTTATGTTTGGAGGAAAAAGGGTGAGGCTTGCAAGTCGAAGAACACCATCCCAACTGTGAAGCATGGGGGTGCAGCATCATGTTGTGGGGGTGCTTTGCTGCAGGAGGGACTGGTGCACTTCACAAAATAGATGACAACATGAGGAAAGACAATTATGTGGATATATTGAAGCAACATCTCAAGACATCAGCCAGGAAGTTAAAGCTCGGTCACAAATGGGTCTTCCAAATGGACAATGACCCCAAGCACACCTCCAAAGTTGTGGCAAAATGGCTTAAGGACAATAAAGTCAAGATATTGCAGTGGCCGTCACAAATCCCTGACCTCAATCCAATAGACAATTTGGGGACAGAACTAAAAGCGTGTGTGAGCGAGGAGGCCGACAAACCTGACTCAGTTACTCCAGTTCTGTCCGGAGGAATGGGCCAAATTCCAGCAACTTATCGTGAGAAGCTTGTGGAAGGCAACCAAAAATGTTTGACCCAAGTTAAGCAATTTAAAGGCAATGCTGCCAGATACTAACTAATTGTATGTAAACTTCTGACCCACTGGGAATGCAATAAAAGGAATAAAAGTTGAAATAAAGAATTCACTATTAATATAATATTAATATAATATAAACTATTAATTCACATTTCCCATTTAAAATAAAGCAGTAATGTAGTGGAGATGGGAACGTGGTCATGTGTCTGTCAGTGGGGAGAGAGGAAGCAATAAGAGCATCAACTGGTGATAACTGTCTCAGTCTCTGTGATAACACCTGTCTCTCATTTCAGTGACGGCAGAGACGGCTTTAAAAGATAGGCAGAATGCCATACCGGGAGAGAGAGACCGAGTCGCACACACATCCAGACTGGAGCTGAATGCTGAAAAGCTGTTTATGTTTTGCACCTATCGAGTTTATGTTGAGTGTTATCATTGAAGCTAAACTGAAGTTCTTGCTGAAAAGCATATTTTGAGTAGAAACCCAGAGTATAAAAAGAACAATCATGTGGACTCCCGCTTACTTCTTTCCTCCAACCCTAAGAACGTCTACAGTAGTGATCCTAACTGACCTAAGGCATTTTTTCTACGATTAAATGTCAGGAATTGTGAAAAACTGAGTTTACATGTATTTGGCTGAGGTGTATGTAAACTTCTAACTTCAACTGTGTGTATATATATATATATATATATATATATATATACACACACACACACACACACACACACACACACACACACCGATCAGCCACAATATTAAAACTAAAAAACTATAAAAACTAATAAGAAATAATCAAATCAGCCCGTCTGGCACCAACAATCATACATGCGATTATCTAATCAGCCAATCGTGTGGCAGCAGTGCATAAAATCATGCAGATACGGGTCAGGAGCTTCAGTTCATGTTCACATCAACCATTATTTTTTCAGTGATTTGGACCGTTGCATGATTGTTGGTGTCATAAGGGCTGGTTTGAGTATTTCTGGGATTTTCTCACACAACAGTTTCTAGAATTTACTCAGAATGATGCCAAAAACAAAAAATCATCCAGTGGGCAGCAGTTCTGTGGACAGAAATACCTTGTTGATGAAAAAAGGTCAGCAGAGATATTACAGTGAAATTACTTCTTTTATGGTGCTTTTTGTCCTTTTTTGAAGCTTGACAATGTCTGTTCTCATTCACTTCTATTGTATGAAAAAGAGTACCAAGGACATTCTGCCTAACATTTCCTAACAAGTCATATTGGCTTGGAATGACATGTGGGTGAGTAAATAATGACAGACATTTCACTTTGGGTGAACCATTCCTTTAAGAGCATTCAGCCTTTGTGTGACTAAACATAAATATCTGGCAACATAGTTGACTTCACTACAAGTCGTCTGGCCTGGAGATGCTGGTGTCTAGCGCTAGAGACACTTACGGGGTCAGTGAAGATCGGTGACAAAGCAGAACTGACAAGCGAGTCCAATTTGGCGAAAGCAATATCAGTCCTGCATCCAGCGTGACTTTTTGTGGCGTTTTTAATTTCTAACAGCTCAACAGTTTGTTTTACGCATCGGTGAGCTGCTGACTTCAACATGAGAATAACATTACCCTCACCGGTGCCAAGGAAATATTAACAGCGATGCAATGAGGGAGAAAAGTGGTTCCTCACAGACAGGCGTAAAAGAACTTAAGCAAACATCCTACGCTTTGCAGGTCACAGCTGCTTTTTTTAAAAAAGCGTTTTTATAAAATTTGAATAAAGGGGAAGTGGAGGTGAAATAGAGACAGATATGTGTTTTAAAACCACCAAATTCTGTCTCAAACAAGCTGGAGAAATGAGGCGAGAACGATTGGTTTTTGTGGATAGGAAACATTACGAGCTGTCGGCAGAGAAGGAACAGAATCAAGAAACTAATTCAAGCATATGAATACAAAATAGCCTTACTTTAAAGGGATGACTAACACCCAGATGACTAACATTCTTCTGAGGAACATGAATGGAGATGTTATACAGAATGACGGCAGGAAAAATATGCAATGAAAGCGAATGTTGGCTGAGACAATCATGGAATATCATCATATCCCATGGAAGAAAGTCATTTCAAAGGGTTTTTTTAAGGCAAGATATCTGAGACAAAGTTTATATTTAAATGAAGTACAATTGAGAATTCTCCTGAGCTATGAAAGCACAATAAATGTTCTCTGGAGAATGGCTCTCCCTCTGCAGATGCAAATCATCTGTGTTTGAATCTAACATCCACAGCCTGCGGTAAGGGCTGGAATCTCTCTGCACATCATTTACTGTTGAAATGTGCCATGTGGACTGCCAGCGTGGGTGGGAACGTGTATTCGCTCTCACTCTGAAGGAATACATTATTAACATCACTGGGTTTCATCAGGAAGCGCTCAATGTGAAGGACTCCACCACGGAATAAATAGCAGACTGTTTTCCTCTCCGTGTCCTGCATTCTCTTGCACTCATATAGCAGGATGACTGAGTCAGAGTGGACGTGAGTTGACAGGGCCTCTGAGATTCCAAACATCCCCTGTGAATCAGAGCTAAAAATAATCCTAATTAATAAGCCCAATCTGCTAGCACACTGATGCCAGTGTTCATGCATGAGTTTGTGATCTGCATTCTTCCTTTACTGTTTCTTTATTAACCCTACTAGTTTACAAAAGTGACCAAAAATGTCAATTCTGTGCTCATTTACTCAACATCATATCGAACATGGCGGCTGTGGGTCCGGAGGTAGAGCGGGTTGTCCACTAATCGCAGGGTTGGCGGTTCGATTCCACATGCCGAAGTGCACTTGGGCAAGACACTGAACCCCAAGTTGCTTCACACTGCCAGTGACACGCAGTGACAAAACGACATCATCTCATTCATTTTCAATGAGAGGTGGCGACTTCCAGCAATACGAGTGATGGTGACCGTTGGCAACCGGATGTGGGTGTGTCCACTGATGCGAGAAAGTTGAGAAATGTTTAACTTTATGCAAATGAACAGCAACTTTCAGCAGTGACAGCCAATACGAGAGAAGATGGTAGAGCTCACGTGATCCTAATACTTTAATAATCATTTTAATTGTAAAGAAACAGTGCTGTTTAGACTCTCCATACACACCACTAGCGGCCTAACCGCCAGCCACTGGCGACACGCAGCGACAAAGTAGCTTGTGGTGTGAACGCAGCTTTATGGTCCTTTAGCACACACTCCACAGTTTTAGTACATTATAGCATGTGTGGACATTTCAGATGGTCCCTTACCCATCGTAGGCTAAATTTCCAATGAATATTAAAGGAGACCTATTATGCCCCTTTTTACAAGATGTAATATAAGTCTCAGGTGTCCCCAGAATGTGTCTGTGAAGGTTCAGCTCAAAATACCCCACGGATCATTTATTATACCATGTTGTAAATGCCTCTTTTTGTGTGGAATCAAAAACACTGTTTTCGTGCATGTCTCTTTAAATGCAAATGAGCTGCTGCTCCCCGCCCCCTTTCCAGTAGAGGGTGGTGCCTTTACAGCTAGTGCTTCGGTTACTACAGCAACAACAAATCAGAACCAATATGACTGACAGTGTAAATACCAGAGTTCAGGCATATATGTATGAATATATGTATATCTGGTGTCCGTGAATACAATAAGAGACAATGCTAACTTTAGCTGCATTAGCAGTTGAATCCGCTAACAAGCACATTCGAAAAGGTGATTTGCAAACATTCACAACATATAAAGTGCGATACTTACATCTTCAGGATATAAAGCTGGAACACAAACAGTTGGTGCTGATCCATACTTGAGAATCACATTTTTGGAAAATCCTGCTTAATATTGACACTCATTCACAAAGCAGACAGTGTAAAATTATTTGCACAAACTGCGTCTTCAGTGGCTCTGATGCCGGGAGTACATGAAGACTCTTATGTTCACTTTTACAGCAACAACAGAACACTTATGAGACATTATTCTGCTCACTGTATCTGCTCCAGCGTGGAGAAAATGGCAGAGTGTGTGTGTGTAGATCTCAGAGGGGAGGAGCTATGATAATAGGGTGGAGTCCGTCACCAGTCGTGGGCGTGGCCTGCTCTAATGTGATGTCACTTTAGAGCTGAAACGAAAACCATTCATTTTGACACTGTTTTTGATGAATAGAAATATAAGAAAGAGGAGTAGGTGAACTTTTAACATTGTAGGGTGGTTGTGTACACACACACTGCCGACTCCAAATGTGAATTTTGCATAATATGTCCCCTTTAAGATTAAATGCACAAAAATAAAATAATCTACAGCAAATATTTTTCCTAAACATTGACGTCCACATATGGGGACAGCGGGACTAAGTTTTGAATTTTAAATAATACCAAACATTTGTCAGATTGTTTATTATGTTTCCAGGAGTGTTGGTTTATCATGTTTTTGAGATGCTACAGCTGATTTTCTGTAAAGCTGCTTTGGAGCAATGTGTACTGGGAAAAGCACAAATAAAGAACGATACAAAAACAAATTATTTGACTTGATTTGACTTTTATATTATAATGCTTTTTCTTCGTTGGCAACAAAATCTCAATGTTCTCTCATTGCACTGTCAAACAAACAAGTGATTGCCAGTTCTGAAGCATTTTACCTGTCAGAAATAGCATTATAATTTCTGAAACAAGTAATCGCCCAAGCACTGACAACATGTTGAAATAAAATGATACAGTTTAAATTGTGACTCTATGTACTGATGATCATTGTCCCATGTGTGTCAAACATGTTGAGTGATCCAAACATCATCTGCAGCCTGAAACTGAACTTATGATGGGACGTTTGGAGTTAATACACTTGGCTTCATGGGTATTTTATGGGACGGGTGGCAACCCGAAGTGTAACGCATGTTTGCATTGACCAGAATTAAATTGCATAACATTTTGTAAGATGTATTAATATGATATGAATAAATATTGACTTAATATAAAAGGGCATTTTCAGCAAACGCGATATGACATCAAATGTCAATGGTTCACAACCGAATTTCATTGACGATCAACCTGGTGTGACACGTCTTGAGGCGCCATACTTGTCATTGTTGTTACTATACAAAGGCAAATAAAATGTGAAAGTTTGCAAGAAATTTGGGGGAATATCAAATTAAATTACAGTCCGTTCCTCACACAAAGATCGTATGGCTTGAGAATATGCCCAATTCAGCATGCAAGTTGGAATATTTTCTGATATTTAGTTTTTTTTAGAAGCTGAAACCTGTAGTTAACACACATGAAAGAGCAACTTGGGCATTCTTGGGCAATGTGGAGTAGACGACAGAATATCCATTTTTGGGTGGACTATCCCTTTAAATGATGAATAATCCAGTATAAAGTATCCACGTAAAATAAGTTGAAATAAAAGAGCCAAAAGTTCTCTTTTCTTTCATGATAAATCAATGTCAAGCCTTTTCTTTTTATGGCAATAAAGAGTCCTGTCAAGACAGACGCCTCCTTTCACGCTCCTCAGTTTCCACAATCCCTTTCAGCTAATCTTCACAACACTGAGAAGACAGTGTGTCCAGAGAATCTCATTTGCGCTAATACAGTTATGTTTGAGTCGCTTCGCAAAATGACAGAAAGGGCATCGGCTGTTTTTCAGAACCATCATCTTTATCGAGCCCCTCGCCATTCATTCTGTGTTTCCTGTGTGCACTCTTGACTGATGGCCTGCCAGCGCTGGTTTGTAATTACCCCATATCTACAAGAGCTATTTCATTCGAGAAACTCAACGGACTCAATAGCTGAGCTGACGATTACGAGCAACTGCAAACGTTTTGACATGTGCACTTCGAAAGATGTATATCCAAGAAGATGAGTCGACTCTGGCAACGTGACAGCAGCAAATGTAGTCTGGCTCTTTAAAGGGGCCGTATCATGTGCTAGCATTTGATTTTGTGCACGAAGTCAACTTGTATTGTTGGTCAAGGTTACCTGCACCAAAAACAGTAATTTAGTTTTAAATGACACTTTTCCACCCTCTCTTTGACCTTTACACCGTGTCTACACTGGTTGTGATTGGCATGTCATGATGCAACAAAACTAGATTGCTCAAATTATCATCAATGGAGCTGTCAACACTAGTGATGCCTGAAAACAACGGTTTCCAACTTTAAGACGATGTATTGTGTCTGCCTGACATATCCTTCTTACAACTGCAGGTTTTCTGGAGTCATCTTCATGCAACAGATGGACAAGTATCACTATTCGACATATTTTTTTTATGCACTGTTGTTCTGAGCGTGTAAACAGACTGATAGACAGGGAGCATGACCAGGGATATAACCGAGCCAAACGATCCATGCGATAGAAGGTTGCCAAAACACAAAGTGTCCATAAGACTGATCGTGTCCCTACAGCGGCCAAACTTGCTTGCAGCCAAGTCTGCCTAACATAAATCAATGAAACTAAACTCCCTTGGGAAAGCCAGCGTTGAGGCAACACTTTTGTTATAATTCCACTGGTGGAACTCCTCAATAATGCCAAAGTTACGGGCTGAGGCACTGGAACATATCACAGCTCGCCAAAGCACAGCACAATGCACCATATAACGTGCATCTGACCAGGGGTTGGACTGCCAATCCCAGCTCTCTGCTGGGAACAAATGAGCCATTGGCCAGCGTTCCAGCTCTCTGCTGAGGTTTGGAAAGTAAACTGTCAGGCTCTTTTGTTGTTAACAATGGCAACCAATGGAGGGTCTGACACTACAGCTGCCACTTATTTCCTTCCACTGTGAGCATTGAGTGGGTCATGATTCTTGTGTCAATTTGATATTACCTCCGCACAAGACTGAACCCTGCAGTGTTGAGGGTCTCTAGGCAGCTCTACATTAAGAGAATCAACAAGCTGTTATAAGCGAGATACAACAAGAGACTCCCCTGAAAAATTCATGCAGCAGGGAGCTCATTGTCAGTGACAACAAACAGAGTCATGCAGAAGCTGGGAAACATTGAGTCAAGACTGCATTTGATAAAACTGCTAAGGCAAGCATCACTATTGCTATTGCTCATACTTAATCTTAGAGATATAAACAAACCCTAGAAACTCATTAGAAACACGCTAAAAACCACTCAAAACATGCAAACGCATGCCATGCGTAATAGTTTTACTAAACAGTGCATAGTTTCTGCTCTAAAATCTGATTGGATGAGCCAAGTTCAAAGCAGTTGTAAAACAGCCAATATACGCACATCCGTTAATGCATGTAATAATGATAGTAGCGATAATATCCATATTAATGAAAGTTAATTGGCAATCAAACAGTGTAAAGTTAGGGTATTTTACTTGGTAAAAGGATTGTTTTTGATTAATATTATTAGATATTTATTAAACAAAATTTTTAGTTAGGGAGCAGAAAGGGATTTTATCACTCTACAAAGGTTAATTTAGCAAGAATTGCATTTTTATATCGTCATTTTATTGGTTTAATTTCACTTTGTTACACCAGCTCTTCCTGGTCAAAAATGACCGGCCATTGGAAATAAATGTATTCGACTAAATACAGAAATATTAAGGTTCAGGAGCATCCCATTCCTCTAGGTGAGTACATATGTGGATGTGTGTTTGCACACACAAAGTCCGCGGACATGTGCGCACACACACACACACACACACACACACACAAAACACCCATTTGTGCATCGTCTTTCCATGTACATATCATATCATATTATTGGGGCAGCTGTGGATCAGGTGGTAGAGCGGGTTGTCCACTAATCGCAGGGTTGGTGGTTCGAATCCCGGCCCACACAACTCCACATGCTGAAGTGTCCTTGGGCAAGACACTGAACCCCAAGTTGCTCCCAATGGCAGGCTAGTGCCTTGCATGGCAGCTCTGCCATCATGTGTGTGTGAATGAGTCACAGTGTAAAGCTCTTTGGTAACCTCTAAGTTTAAAAAAGCGCTATATAAGTGCAGACCATTTATGTTATGTTAGGGCTCGTTTGAATCAGGATAGTCTGCTGTAAGTTACGATATGTCTATGTTATATGTATGTTTCAGAATGTAATAACATGCCAAAAAGACACTCCTGTTTATTATATTTGTGTGTGTCAGTGGGAAATTCATACACTAAAACTCATTGCAGTTTGACCTCCGAGTGAAACAAATTTGCTCATTGCATTTTACTAATTAAGACCTTTCCAATGATGTATAACACATATCTATCCCAACTATTTTATGTTTTCACCAACTCTGAAAATAATTTTGAGATAAAAAATTTGCAAATTATGAGAACAAAACTGTTCTTATTTGCCAGCAAATTAAAAATAATTATTTAAGAATTGATAGGATCAGCTATATGCACTATAGAATCCAGAGTCTATATATATATATATATATATATATATATATATATATATATATATATATATATTTTTTTTTTATTATTATTTATTTATTTTATTTTATTTTATTTTTAAAAAGTACAAAATATGTGATAATTACTAAAATAGAAGTTGACAAAAACATATAATACACAACACAAGGGTTAATGTGTTTATATTGCAAATATGACCATCTGACTGCTCATAATTACACTTATTACAAGAATAATTACATATAATATTCATAATTGGACATTGTAAAGGATTTAGACGGACAAGGAGGAGGCGAGAACCAGCTTGACAGTATAAATAATAGTTTAATGAGAAACTAAAACAAAAGACAAAACACACACATGACGGACATGTCCGTAAATGCTCTCTCTCCCCCGCACCACCGTCCGCAATCGGCCTTTATCCCTCCCGGAGGCTCAGTTAGCCCGATAATGGACCGGGTGTGTAGGATCACGACCCGGCCCCGCCCTCCGCCCTGTCACAGACATGAAATATAGATTTCAGTTGATTAACTGCAGAGGTCACATAGTGATAGAAGAAGTATGAAGGAGGTCTCGCAACACCCAAATGACAGCTGAAAAAAATCACTTTATCTCCATATTGTAACGTATTGTATCTGGCAGGACACAGGAGCAGACAAAGACGAAGTGAGATGATCACAAGTGCAGATTTATTTGAAGACGTGCAAAACCAAAAACCCTAACTATACATGTGAACATGAACTTGACTCATAATCTAAACTAGCCAGAAACTTGAAACTTGTCTATATGACCAATGACACACTAGAACTGAGAGCAAAGTAATCAAACAATGAGCCAATGAAAACAAGACACATGAACATGGTGGGAAACATGAAATCACATGACAAGATCCAGGAACTAGACTTTCAAAATAAAAGACATGAAAACATGAACCGACAGAATACACATGAACACACACATTAAACATTACACATATGTGCAGTCGTAATTCACCAATATCTGACCACTGGACGCTGCGATTGACCAATTAGAATCAAGTATTTCAGAGAACTGTGTAATAATGTATTTTATCAAATTGCTGTTGTCACCATGTTATAAAAGCAGTTACTGATGCAAAATATGTTTGCAAATATGAATAATTATAGTAATTCAGTATTCGTATGTGTGCCATACTGCGAAGAACAACGTGGGAATTTACTACATGCAAATTTGTTGGGTAACTTCTCATTAAACTGATCTAAAAAATACATTCTTCCAGTATTTCACATGTGCTGCTCACATGCAGAGATGTGGAGGATTTGCTTTGGGGCACACATACACAAACAGTGAGAACACATACAGTAGCAGATGTCTGGGTGAAACTACAGTAAACTGACTCAATTAGACGTGCTCTTACGGGTACACGGAACATGTGGAAATTGGAGGGGCTAATTAGCTAAATCCTAAATGAAATTACACATCTGTGTGGGGTGATTGGACCACTGTGTCAATTTAAGACCTTGATCCGAGGCTAATTGTGTATTGCTGAAAAATTCACCCTGGGACACAATTGAAGTTAATCGGACTAGATTCACCCTTCTGGCTGCCAGACAGTAATTTGTAGTTGGATATATGCTTAAAGTCATAGACGAACTGTGTTTCATTTTTCACCCACTGATGCATGTATGTGACACAACAAAAACAAACTATTTACCCTTTAGGCCTGAGAAGTTAGCATGGAAAAATATGACATGCTAAGTTCAGAAGGGAATCACGGCCGGATGTAGGCATGGGCAGGGGTGGGGTGAGCCCACCCAAACATGAGTCTTGCCCACCCAATCAAACATTCGGGAAACACGGGAAAAAAAAGCCCACAGTCCTACTCCTGTAAAATTCTGTCCCTTCTATCATAGGCCAATTTTTTCCGATTCCCATCCAGAATTTTTATTTTTTATTTTTTTTACATGCTTTGTCAACACTACATCTACATTTATCCGGATACATTTGAAAACGGTGTTCCGTCGCCAGACACCAATTCAGAGTAAACTTCCCTTCGCCTTTGAAGGAACAGCGCAGCTATAACACAGGCCGCCATCTTGATTGTTTTGGTTGGTTGGATAGATCACATGACTGCATCACATGACAACAAATACATCAACATTTTCAGATATATCCCTTTTCACAGTCCACACTGCAACGCGAAAACGGCGTTTTCAAATGTATCCACTTTATAGTGCGTTTTCAAAATGCTCAAGTTTTCGCGGACAAAAACGCCGTCTCAGCGTGGACGGAAGGCCGAAACGGAGAGAAAACGATGCGTTTTCGAACTAAAACGTATTAGTGTGGACAAGGCCAAACATTGCCAAATATCTGATTGACATTTGGCTGCTTTCAAAGTTTTGTTTGTACTTTCCTTTAATAATGCATTAACACCCCTAGCACTAAGGGACTTTCTGCTGCATGGAGCACAAGGAAGAGTTTGTATGAATCGACCCTGCGCCTGTATATTGTTAATTGTTTCGTTGCTCTTGCGCAATAGACGGATAACATGAAGCTTATCCCGCACTGCACTGATGTGGGACGCGTGCTTCTTTTACAGTCCTGTGATAGTTTTTAGTTTATTGTTTGTCATTGGTTTTAAACTACTCTGGCGTGAAAATAACCTTTGGTGCTTATGTAACGGGAGCCAGCGGGAGCCGGCCTCACTCTCCTGACCTCAAGAGGTGCACTAGCAACTGATGTTAGAGGCTGTAGCCTTTAGCCTCCTTGTTAGCGCACCCGCCACCCACACCGGAAATGCCGGTTCGAGTTCGGAGCCGGGCGACCAGGCCCGGTTACACTTACATGGCCCATCCATCCATCCATACTCCTATGTTCCCTTAATGACTTTACACAATGACCGTTTCACGGGTAAAAATATCAATACCCTTTGCTACCCTACAAATGCCATCCTCATTAACTAACATTGAAACTGAGAAATATGGCTTGAATTATAGTATACTACCTCCAATACTTCAATCTTAAGAAATGCTAAAATATAGTTATATTGGGTCTTATGATCTTGACAATTATGCATTTGATGCCAATTAAAGACATTAAATTAGTAGTCTGAGAAACCCCTCCCCCATCCCAAATGCCCACCTATGACATCCCCCAGCACACCCTAGCATAGCTTTCAGAAGCCAGGATGAATGGTATATTAGCATACTGCTTACCTCATACTGGGCAGTATATATTGCATACAGCTTACTATATTTAAAGAAGTATGTGACATCATACAGTAGTAGGCTAAATGGTTGTCACATGACTTCGATACATTGCATGATTAAATCAGCGTGTGCCATCCAGTTATCTTGAAAGTACAGCTAGTTTGTATTTTTAAACCCATTTTGTGCAACAAAATATTTTGATATATTTATATCAAATCTAATAATGACTTAAGGGGATCATAAAAATCATGGTTGATTTCACAGTTTATTCGTCACACTGGATCGGCTTGATTTTATTTATTATTAAATTCAGATATTTTATTATTTACTATCTATTGCCATTATATCGCCCATCCTGCTCTTTAGATATCGGTATGGCCCATTAAAAATCCCATACCAGTTGATCACTATTGCACAGTACACATGCTGAAAAAAATAGTATGAGTAGTATAAACATACCCTCTGTCTATCTATTGGGACACAAAATAACGGCCTAAACATAAAATGTAGCACATAAAAATATGAACGAGAGCGAGGAAGGCCAGGGACAGAATATAAAGGCACATTTTAACCCAGCATAAATTCACATCCTGAGGCTCAATAATAAAAGTTTCCCAGAGTAGAAAATGAGCAACTTGAGAATGATGAAACTTTTAAATCTGTGGTTTTAAAATATTTGGTTGAAGGGTAATAAATTACTTGTTAAGCATTGACTGGGCAGAAAATGTCTGCATTTGAAAAACTTTAAAAAGAAGAGAAAACTACACTAATGTACACACATATTATGGGGCGGATTCACTAAAGAGTTGCACCACTTTTGCATGTGGTATTTCAGCACAAAATTACCACCCAAAATCATGTTCAGCGGGCACAATCTGCGCTGAAATGATGCTTTGATGAAGAAATTGCAATTCCTTTCCACGCAAACACACATAAATTGCATTCAGCAGCGATTTTGTGGGTGCGTTCGCACCAGTGCATGATCTGCATTATACCTTTAGTGAATCAGGCGCTATACGAGCACAGTTAGCGGGCGCAAATTGTTCTTAGTGAATCTGCCTCTTGAGCCTTGTTCAGACTGCCACTAAAAATCAGATTTTTGTGCATATCCAGATTGTATTAAATGAGTTTTGGATAGTCTGGACAGCAAAAAAACACATGAAATCAGATTTCTCCAAATCTGATTCAAACCACATCGCGAGGCGTCTCAGTCCGGACGCTCTGGCTGCTCAATTCAGATTTCAAATGGTCTTTTGAGTCACTCTTAAAGCGACACGCAATGATGATGTAAAAAATCGGTGACTGCAGCACAGAACATCACAATATTTCCCAGTCTCCTCCGTCGCTAAGGAGGAGTTCTGCACCACGACTGGACAGGGCGCTTATTTGGAGAGTGAGATGATGCACCTCCATTTTTCTCGCATCTGTTTTGAAAGCGTCGTCATGTGGGTACGCCAACATCGTTACCAGAGCAACCCATGCAGAGAGGTCGGTTATGTCTAAACACGCAAATCTGATTTCATCACTTGATCACTTGCAATTAATAGTGCGGACAGTCTGCCTGAAAAGATCTGATTTGAGAAGAAATCTAATTTTCTTGCAGTCTGAACACAGACTTTAGAGCCCCTTTTAATGACCTTAGAGTCCCTATCAGTCAACACAAAATCAAAACTGACCCCGTTTACTTTCTTCATACATGTTCCTGGTCTTATTGTGCACAATTCATTAGTGCTTGTTGTTCTGACATTTTTTGTTCTTTATCTTTATATTTTACATTAAAATGTATCTTGATCCACCACTGAAATGGCTTTAATTTATAGCTGTCATCACCAAGGACATGCGGTCTATTGCTTAATGTTCACCAAATTGCCAAATATTTATTTAGACATTAGATAAATTCTAGACCCACCCTGTATTTCTTTCTTGTTGAATATCTTTTCACGTCATCACATTCCGGAAGTAAAATGTGTTGTGAATTGCATTTCATGTTGACTGTAAAGGAAATTCTGGATAACAGCTTAAAAAATTGTCACAAATCAACTCAGACGTGATGTCTGATTGAGCATGTTTGCAATATTGATACCTCAATTCATTCAATTCATTAAAAATTGATTAATAAAAATTGTAAGCATTTCAATAAAAAAAAAATTAAAAAGTAAAAAGTAAAAATTATATTAACTGAATTTAGTTTAAAATGAAATTGAAATACGTAAATGTAAAAAATAGCCTAAAATATTTTTTTTGTGCACCAAAAATTTGCTTATTACAAAAAACAACAAAAAACTAAAATATCTATATATTTAAATGACACTTGAAATCATCGGATTATTCTCTGCTTTTGACATCAAAACGTAAACAGTTGTGCTCACAAAATTGCGCACATTAGATAAGCTGGTAAGAGCACCAGTAAAGGTGTTTACATATAACCAAAAATTGGGGTAATGGGCTAAAATAAACATTTTTATGTTTAAAGCATTTATGTCTTGTTGAGTGGAGGAGGGCGGGGCCAGCTGGAACAACGCACGCCTGCTCCCCCAATCGGCCGGGTCGACGGTTCTCTCTCTCTCTCTCTCTCTCTCTCTCTCTCTCTCTCTCTCTCTCTCGAGAGAGAGAGAGAGAGAGAGAGAGAGAGAGAGAGAGAGAGAACCGTCGACCCGGCCGATTGGGGGAGCAGGCGTGCGTTGTTCCAGCTGGCCCCGCCCTCCTCGAGAGAGAGAGAGAGAGAGAGAGAGAGAGAGAGAGAGAGAGAAATACAGACAGCTGCTCCGTGTGTTTATGTTTTTGTGTTTTGGTTCAGTTTTTTATTAAAACCATTATTTATAGCGACGTATATACCAGTGAATATACGTCGCTGGTTCTCGCCTCCTCCTTTCCCATTAATCCCCTTACATATCTTTACCCCGATAAAGGAAAGATGTTTAAGGCATTAACATGACCTTACACATTTTTTGGCTTACTAAGCATAATCAGTGTAAGAATGTGCATGTACATATGCTCGATAAGTAAATGTTTTATACTGGGATCAGGTTGGATTATAGACTGTTTGTGTTAATACAACGTCATCTGAGAAAAAAAAGATTCCAGTAATCCATTAGTCCTTGTTAAACATGATTAATATGCAATGAATTCACCCAATCCGTCATTGAGCATTACCTTTGCGAAAGGCATTTCCTCTGAAATAGTTGAACTCTGGCAGATCACTGTCAATGTCAGGACTGCTCTTGTCATGTCAAATGCCTCTGATGATCCCTGTGACAGTCTTAAAAGAGCACAGTGAGGGGGTGTCAAGTAAAGGTTTCCATCAAAGTCAACAAAATGCCTGGCTGGGACCACAGAGCAGCTCTCTCCCCATGGGACAAGAGCTTTTAACCCATAGCAGAGAAATAGGCTGTGTGCACTTTAGCAGCACTTGAGCAAAATGTTGCTTTTTTGACTTAAAACTTTCCTAAAAAGAATGAATACAGAAATTATTAAAGAGAAAGTGCATCACTTAACTGGACTTCAAACCACACTATTGGTGGGGCTCAAGAGGCACAAATTAGCTTTCAAACATTTGTCTTTTACTGTTAAGAACAACTGAGATGAAACTCAAGAGAGGAAACTGAAAAGGGAAGGTGAGAGTAGATGAACAAGTCTAAATCACCTCATCTCGTCCCTCGGGGAGAGAGGAGGTCCTTCACACAGACAGAGTGTAACCGCTACAGCAACACAGTTGTAATTCTCTGGCGTTCAGATGCGGCTAATCAGCACTGGCGGACAGATCCATCTATCACACAGCTGGCCAAAGCTTGATTCATTAGCAGACGCCAGCTGCCGTTCCACAGCGGATCTGTGTTCGGCTCATCCAGCCTGGCAGGTGGGAAGCTTCAGTCGCATTTGTCTTTGGAAACACTAGAGTTGTCCGAACTTGTTAAGGAGAGCAGAGTCCACTTGATGTGGGGATCAATGGATGTAGTCAGTCTGAGACCATCAATGAACGCTAGAAAGTATGGACGTTCTCCTGTCTACGCCTAATCGTATAACCACTAGCAGCAGATTGTTTTACTGAGTTCCAGTTTGACAAGATCACTTTGGGGAAGCTGAATTTCTCTGACTAATTTTGGCCTCTATCTTTTATGCAATTACTATGAACAGAGTTTTCAAGAGTTTTATTGGACCAATGTGTCACAACACACAGTGTATCGCACCTTGTTGCGTATGGGGCTGTGTAGACATAGACCGGTAAGAGTACCCATGATGACCCCTGTCCACTGTCGAAAGCGCCAACAATGGGCACTAAGTGTTGGAACTGGACCTTGGAGTAGTGGAAGAAGGTCACCTGGTCCAATGAGTCCATTTTCTTATACATCACATGGACGGTCATGTATGTGTGCACCGTTTATCTGGTGGGAAGTGATGGCACCAAGATGCACTGTGGGAAGACAACAAGCTGGTGGTGGGAGTGTGATGCACTGGGCAATGTTCTGCTGGGAAACCCTGGGTCCATTCATGTGGACGTCAATTTGACACGTGCCACCTACCTAAACATAGTTTCAGACCAGGTACACCCCTTCATGGCAATGGTATTCCCTGATAACACTGGCTTCTTTCAGCAGGATAATGCGCCCTGCCACACTGCACACATTGTTCGGGAATGGTTTGAGGAGCATGATGAAGAGTTTAAGGTGTTGACTTGGCCTCCAAATTCCTCAGATCTCAATCTGATTGAGCATCTGTGGGATGTGCTGGACTAACAAGTCTGATCCACGCTGGCTCCACCTTGCAACTTACAGGACTTGAAGGATCTGCTGCTAATGTCTTGGTGCCAGATGCAACAAAACACCTTCAAGGGTCTTGTAGAGTTCATGCCACTGCGGGTCGATGCTGTTTTGGTGGCATGCGGAGGACCAACAGCATATAAGGCAAGGTGGTCATAATGTTTTGGCTCATCTGTGTATACTACATTTTACTTCTAAAAACAAAAGGCAGCAAATGGGAAATGTACTTCTTGCGAAAAAGAATGTGGTCAGACTATGGCTTATTTTGATTAGCCATCAATTGAGAAACCTACAGTAACTTTTTGACTGCATAATGCAACAACCAGGAGGGGCTATCAAGTCTAGGCTAACCAGCAAAACCGTGTCCCCTTGGTTTAATCAGGTCTTGCTAGTTTCTCAGCCTGACAAGTGCCCAATACCCCTCTAAAACCATAAAATAAATACCAGGTTAACCAGCTTCGCCAAGAGAACAACCTTAGGCTGGTTTCAGTAGTTTTTTCAGCAAGGTTTTTGGAAGATGTTGAATTCTTAAAGCTGCACTTCTCTTAAAATAAAGGTGTTATTACACCATCCTTCATTCTGGAGTTTTTACATCTCTGGATGTCTTAACATCTTTATAAGCTTTCAAAAAGTCAGAGCTTTTCCATTTAGAAGTACTTCTACATTCTCGTGTTTCTCCACACAATAACGTTAGTATTGGTTTTGCAATTTATTTCAACCATGACACCCTGACCTCTCCGAAGATGTTTTCTGCAAGACTTACAGTGAAAAGAAAAGCAAGTGAGGCGGAACATTGCAGATAGTAAAGTGCTTTTAGGAAGTCTAGGCAGATTCACCCACACATATTCTGCTCTATTGTCAAAAAAATAAAGGTTTGTGGAATTAGGACTGGCTGGGAGATATTCATCTTTGAATTTGTGAATGGAAAAGTTTAATGCATAAATTTAGACCATATATATATATATATATATATATATATATATATATATATATATAGGGCTAGGCAATAGATCAAAAAATATCTTGATATCTTTCAGAATTTTGACACTATTGAGCAGCAATCTCAACACATTTATGATCAAACGCACGAGCACATCACGGTCCATCCTTACGAAGAGGCTGTAGCCGATGAAAAACAAGCAAGTAAAAGGTTTTGAATCACAATACACTAAATATAAAGGGAAAAAAACACTTACTCGTGCTGTTGATCCAAAATAACTGCATTAAAAACATAAATAAACTTGCCTCAGCTTCAGCCGTGAAATGTCTTGAGCACAACCGCAAATTCGCCGTTATTCCTCCTCATTCAATACGTAAATTTAAGCCAGCTGACCCGTAACCAAGGAAATTTGGGTTAAGGAACGATAGTTTTGAAGGAAAATAGACAAAAATACACATTGCCATCTTTACCAACATGCGATTATTGTTCCGTCCAACTCTACGCAAGGTTGTGGTATTTATAAATGATTGGATAAGTCCTGCACACTTCAACAGAGATAAGTCTGCCGTTTCACTGGAAGATCATGTTATGACATTTTGATGAAAGATTACAAGGTAAAAAAAAATATATGAATAAATAAAACATATGCATGGATGAATCGTTCACAATAAAATCAATAACATGCATTTAGAAAATAGATAGGGTGAATTTTCTTTTCAGGACGACTTTAAAAATGAACAAAGTACATTTTCCACACAGTTTTTCACTAAATAAACACAAGGTAAAATTGTAAGATTTTTTTAACTAAGATTTGTTATAATTTACATACTGTATATGTCTAAATACAACAATACACAGTAATTAATATTATTTATTAATGGATTAGTTCACCCAAAAATGAAAATTCAGGCATTGTTATAACCCTGTATGATTTTCTTTCTTTTTCTAAAAACAAAGGGAGAAAAATACTTGTGCTCAGTGATGTCATACAATGGCAGTTTATGGTGACCACCTCTTCAAGCTTCAAAAGTATAATTCAGAGGTCTAATAAATTATTACATGAGACTCATGATTGTTATGAAAGCATACAATAAGGTTTGGTGAGAAACAAACTGAAATGTAATGTATTATTTAGGTGAAACTGTTGACTAATCGTTCATGATAGGGCACTAGAGCAACAGTCTGCAAAGCCCCCAAGCAACATGGGGCGTTAAAGTGACTCATTTGTTCATCTAAAAACAGATCCTCCACAGCAATAGTGACAACAGAACACAACACACCTGCACACAAAAGAGAGATCATAACATATTAAGCATGTCTGAAGAGTTTGTAGTTGAAGAATTGATGCATTTCTATGCCCAGCCTTATTTTTATTTCACGAGTCCTCAATCAAACAGAGAGATGGAGTAGGCGGACATTCCTGTCACCTCTTCCACATTCTGAACCGGTGAGTATTTGTGACAGACCACCACAAAACATTCGGTAGGTGTAACACTTACTTAAACGTTTGACTGCAAATAATACATGATTTGACGAGGGGAGTTCAATGAACAATTTTGTGTGATTATGGTAAAGAATCGTTGAATCATAATTTTTGAATAAATTCATTGAAATAGAAAGTTTGAACTAATTCATGAAATTAATCGAACTTAGCAAAATCCTTGTTCATACATTGTGAATATTCAATATATTTCCCAGCCCTACTTTATATCCTAAATATCCTGAATCCTATGCCACTTGTGTAAGTACTACTGCATCCGGAGTCTCATGATTTATGAACTTCTGTCTACATGCTAAATGTATCTATAGAAATGAGCAAATTAAATCCTGTTAATTGGCAACCTATGTTGTGTCTGATGACCTTTGTTTGTTTTCTAGCACTTTTGAGAGTTGATAATGATGATGAGTTAACGCATTGTCAAAGATCTTGATAGCTAAAGTCACCCAGGAGACAGTTAATGAATCTGATACTCTACAAAGATACATTTCCCAACAGTCCTATCATAACAAGTAGTAAAGTAAGAAAAACAGTTCAAATAAAGATGCATTTTTGAACTTAATCAATATGAAGTCATTTGTAACTGTTGTTTGTTGATAAATGATACCATTTGTACGTTACACAATTACAGATCGTTGAAACCAAGTTAAAGCAGGTGTGTTCTCTTAACACCAATATAAACTATTTCAGGTAAACCTGCCCCTAAATGGCACATAAATCAAAGTGATCTGTGGTCGATCTATTTACATGTTAGCCAGACTGTGTCTTCATGTTTAAGTTGGTGGTTCTTGGCCAGAATAGGCAGCAGATTGGACCAGACTTTATGATGATAGTCAAAAGTCTGGCTAGGCAGAAGTTTAAATCAGTAAATGATCAGCCTGTCACATTTATAAATATTTAGATACAGCTGCGTTGATCACATGCCAGGGGAAAATAAAATGTAATGTGAACTATGTAAAATCTAATTGCATCAGAATATCACCATTTATTAATGTTAGAAACACCTTACACCATTTATTTGCCTTGTGCTTTGCTGTCTTCACCATCTGGTCCCCTGTGGCATTCACTGGATATCACTTGGCAGCCTTGTGTAGGAGTTTGCAACCTCAAAATAACAGAAGCCTGTGTTTAATATATAAACAGAGTCTCTCTTCCATGGAATGCAATGGCTTCATTAGGCTCTTAAAAGAGGGAGACATGCTTTCCCCTGAATTCCTGCAAGGGACTGAAGTTCTGGCCTGGCCCGTGTAGAGTTTTGAAATCATGAAATGTCTTTAACACCAGCATCATTAAAGATAGCCTAGGTGCATACAGCTGAGGTTGTTAGTCAGTGCAGCCAGGTTGGATGCGAGGGGTACATGGTATCGAGGGACACGTTGGCCAAAGAAAGTAAATATAGGCTTAAACTAGAGCAGGATGATATGATGGTATATAGCATACAGTGGTAGTAATATGTCAACCTGTACACATTTGCTAGACTATTTATGCAGAAGTTGATGAACTTGTATGGCTATCAGTGGGCATGACTGCATACATGTTACACAGTGGGCTCCCTGAACAAAGAAAATTATATATGAATCTGTCAGCATGCAGAAAAAAAAGCTAAACAGCAGATTAGGCATGCAGATAGTCACGTAGCAAATACACGCTAGCACTGCGAGATGGTTTGAGCGTGATGGGAAGCCGTGCGTGGTTTGTTGTCAGACATCATTAGTAAGCCAGCACTGCAACAATAGAACATTGTAAGTTCCACAACAAGTCCAATGAGACAGGCATCATTGGTACCTTGCAATAGCCACAGGAAAAGCACACTAATCTGGCCTAATTCTCTATGAGTTGTCTATTATAGAACAATATCACGTCCACAATGCTGCCATTACCAATACAGTGTGGTGCTTCACTGTGATTATTGCATGCTTTACTGTAGCAGTGATGGGCATAGAATGCTTTACTGCAGCTGTGATGGGTGTTGCATGATTTACTTCAGCTGTGCTGGTAGTTGCATACTTTACTGCAGCTGCAATGGTCGTTGCAACAGACATTGCAAGTTTTGCTGCAGCAGTGATGGCCGTTGCATGCTTTACTGCAGCAGTGATGACCGTTGCATGCTTTGCTGCAGCAGTGATGGTCGTTGCATGCTTTACTGCAGCAGTGATGACCGTTGCATGCTTTGCTGCAGCAGTGATGACCGTTGCATGCTTTACTGCAGCAGTGATGACCGTTGCATGCTTTGCTGCAGCAGTGATGACCGTTGCATGCTTTGCTGCAGCAGTGATGGCCGTTGCATGCTTTACTGCAGCAGTGATGACCGTTGCATGCTTTGCTGCAGCAGTGATGACCGTTGCATGCTTTGCTGCAGCAGTGATGGTCGTTGCATGCTTTACTGCAGCAGTGATGGTCGTTGCATGCTTTACTGCAGCAGTGATTATCGTTGAATGCTATACTGCAGCAGCGATGGTTAGTGTGGTTTGTTGTCAGACATCAATAATATGCCAGCATTGTGAATTTAGAAAGTTGTCAGTTCCAGACCTGCAATAACCATATGTAAAGCACACTAATCAGACCTAATTCTCACCCAACTATGAGACGGCAATTATAGAAAAATGTCACACCCACAACGCTGCCATCACCAATACAGTTTGATGCTTCACTGTGATTTTTACTTTACTGCAGCAGTGATGGGTGTTGCATGCTTTACTGCAGCTGTGGTCATTGTTGCATACTTTACTGCTGTGGTGGTAGTCACATGCTTTACTGCATCTGTTGTCACTGTTGCATACTTTTCTGCTGTGGTGGTAGTCGCATGCTTTACTGCATCTGTTGTCACTGTTGCATACTTTACTGCTGTGGTGGTAGTCGCATGCTTTACTGCAGCTGTGGTCACTGTTGCATACTTTACTGCTGTGGTGGTAGTCGCATGCTTTACTGCAGCTGTGTTCATTGTTGCATACTTTACTGCTGTGGTGGTAGTCGCATGCTTTACTGCATCTGTTGTCACTGTTGCATACTTTACTGCTGTGGTGGTAGTCGCATGCTTTACTGCATCTGTTGTCACTGTTGCATACTTTACTGCTGTGGTGGTAGTCGCATGCTTTACTGCATCTGTTGTCACTGTTGCATACTTTACTGCTGTGGTGGTAGTCACATGCTTTACTGCAGCTGTGGTTACTGTTGCATACTTTACTGCTGTGGTGGTAGTCGCATGCTTTGCAGCAGCTATGATGGTCATTGCATGCTTTGCTGCAGCTATGATGGTCGCTGCATGCTTTGCTGCAGCAGCGATGGTTGTCACATGCAGCAGTGAGCAGCTGTATGTTTTACTGAAAATGGTAGTTCCATGCTTTACTGCTGCAGTGTTTGCCTTTGCATGCTATATTGCAGCAGTTATGGTGAAAAGATGCAGTGGAGGCACCACATCTTTAATTTTGTTCTGTTTTATTACTATTATTGATATAACAGTGGAGACAAAACAGGAAGTGAATGGCAAAAGTGTAAGCCTGATTCGAACTCATATTGTCCGCATGAGCAACACAATGTGTTATAACATGTGTGCTAACAAATAGACCATAGAATCCATTCACTCTCATGCACTGAATCTTTTTTTTTTCTTAAACCAGTCTAAGGTGGTTGGCTGGTCTTAGCTGGTTTAAGATGTCTTGTCTCCCAGACTGGCCAAGCTGTTTTGTTTAAAATTCTTAATGGCCGAGTCCAGTGAACACCAGCAAAACACCTTAGACTGGTTTAAGCTGTTTTTTTTCTTTTTCCCCCAGTAGGGATTTGAGAAATGGTCTCTAATTTAAAGAACTTTCCAGAATAAACTGAGGTTAATGTTTATAGCCCTAAAAGGTCAATCACTATCTGATGCATGGTGATTTCCTGAAGTAGTGACAAGTAAAGCGGAAGATCACAATTGTTGCAGCCATTAGCAGAAAGTACAATGTGGGCATAGTTGTTGCAAAGCTATTTGCTTTCATTTGCCTGTTGTATGACATTTTGTTAAGCGGCTAATTGGATGCTTGTTCAGTCCTTTGTCTCAGAGTTTTAATCCACCTCTCATGTTGCAGCTGAAAGACTTGAGTGTGTCGCCTGCGTCAACTGGGAAATGCAACGCATGAA
Source organism: Moxostoma hubbsi (assembly GCA_032164185.1). Classification (NCBI taxonomy): domain Eukaryota; kingdom Metazoa; phylum Chordata; class Actinopteri; order Cypriniformes; family Catostomidae; genus Moxostoma; species Moxostoma hubbsi. The sequence continues at coordinate 21,660,574 of JAVLUX010000041.1, forward strand.
AAATAAAGACTCCTCCACAATCTAAACAAGACAACGGCAAACAAAGCAGAAATAAACCCTCTAGCATGCTTGCTTCTGAGCATAAAGGGACAGTTCACCCAAACATGACATTCAGCCATTATTTACTATATAAATCAAGCATTTGGTCATGAATGTGCTTCTATCTGGTGTGCAAATTTCATCCCGTCACATGCTTTCACCTTTGAATTGCATTAAATGGTAAACACAGGAGTCCTGGAGAACACTAATGTGCATGTTATCATCATTAGTTACACACGTGTGCCATCATTGCTCGTGAATTTTTAATGTGCAATTAAACGGAACGATTAGCACAGTTGTTGATATTTGTTCTGCTTCAGTAGTGGGGGTCCACAATAATAACTGTAATTCTATCATGTGGTGTGAGGAATAGAGGAAGGATTACAGTGTCATCAGGGTTTAGTGGAGGGACAGTGTGTTAAAGCCTGTTATTATATTTTCTTGCCATACATATCCTCCTCTTTTCCAATCCTCCATGGCTTTTCTTCAGTGTCTGGTCATTACTAATTCTCAATGGCTGTAAATAGCGGTCAGCACCATCATTCAGTAGAGGCCATGGTTATCAGACTGGACAGTGTCCACCCTTGGCGTTTGCATGGCTACTTATGGCACTTTTCCACTGCACGTTATGGTTCGACTCGCATCAACTCTACACACGTTACTTTTCTGAGCTTGCATTTCCACTGCAGTTTAGTGCCGCCTCAACATGGGTGGGATTATAGGCTGATCGTCATAGTTGCACCGCCTCTACTGCCATGACATCATCTTAAACATGACACAAACTGACCAAAACAATAACACGAGCGCTAGCTGTTAGCTACTAGCTCATTGTGCTACATAAAGCAAATGTTGCATTGGTGATTTCACACAAGTGTAACAGTTAAATTGGCCTGGTTGTTTTAGAAGCTTCCAGTAGCTGGTCAAATAAATAAAGTGAAGCTTTCAAGCAGAGTATAAAAACGTAACAAAACGTACCACCCTCCATCGTGGATCAACGCCAGTCCAGGGTACTCTCCCTCCTATTGCTCGCCGTTTAGATAGCGTCCATTTGTTCGAACCACTTCCACTTTTCCTTGATAGTCCTGTAGTCACTTTTAAGTTTTTGTTTTTAACTTTTCCCTACACTTTGGTAGGTCTGGTGGTAGCCGTGTATGGCCAAAAGCTGATAAACTTCCTGAAAGACTTTTTGCGTTGTTTCTTTCTTTGCTAACGAGTGGACCATCTGCACCTTGTTTATTGACCATGGTGTGGTTTTGCACACAGCCATTTATTTTTCCACAATTTGAAAGTCGCGTGAATAATTGATACTGTTATCGCTGTTGCTAACTTTAAAACTAGCGGGTTGATGTCGTGTGTCGGAAATCCAGTGACGCTGTTAGTGACGATTCGCCCTGACCAATCAGTGATCTGCAGTGATTTTGACATCACATTTAGTATCGGCTCGGGTCGCTTGGAACCTCGACCGAGGTGGTACTAAAAAAAAGTATCAGGGACTAGGTGCTATCCACAGTTGAAAACCCCCAAAAAGTGAGCAGAGTCGAGTTGAGTCAAGTTGTACTGTGCAGTGGAAAAACCCCATTAGGCAGCTGGATGGTCCGATGTTTGTCTTTCTAGAGCAATTAAAAGGGATTTTCCATGTTCAATAAAAGTTATGATCCATCAACAGCATTTAAAATTTATGTAAATTACCACGGTAAATAATTTAGTTTAAAAACAGAAATATGAAGCTCAAGTTTTTGTAATAGGACTTATATGAATGATTCAGTAAAAACAGTTTATTAAGTGAGCTGCAAAGATGTCTAAATCATCCTTTTTAAGATGGGACTACTTTTTAAGGTGTATGAGCTTCTGATTACGGTATTACACACCAATTTGCTCGATGCAAACAATCCCTGGATTCTGGTATCCTTTTGAGTATCATGCAAATTTGGTCACGGTTTACCTGCTTTACAGGCATTTCTTGGTTTTGACATTGAAATGTAACAATTGTAACTTGCACAGGGACAAGCCAAAATACATTTCTGTGGTAATAGAAATTATGACACAAACGTTGTTGAAAGCGTTAAACTTAGAATTTGAAACATTCCTTTACAGGTGCACTCAGTAACTTGTCTTTGTGTCATCTTGGACATCTGGACACTGACACCTAGTGGTTTGGATGCGGCATAATTTAAAGTCAATAGATTTCAGTTTCAGATGCCAGTGTAGAAATGTAGTATTCACAGTCAGCCATGACTACTTAAATCAATGAATGAAAGTGTCAAATAACAGGACGGTCACTGAGATTAAGCGAGTAGTATTCGGCTGGTCATCTGATTCCAACATGGCCGCTCCCATACGTGGACCCTCTCCATGTAGAATAAAACAGCTTTTATAAGGTTACTGATATGACTGGAGTCTTCATTTCATTGTGAGTGCTTATGATTTCCTACATATATTGCAAAACTACAATTCATGTTTTCAGGAGTTAAACTTTTTAATGAGGATAAAATTACGGAAAGCACCTTTAAATGCTCTTAGTGTTGCGTGGAAAACAAACACTCTCACATCCCTTTGGTGGGTAACTCTCGCCCATGCCCTCTGTGAACATTTAACATATGCTGAACACACAGAAAACAGTGAAACGCTCAACGGAGAGGTGTCATAGAACCCAAGGATGATGAAATCACAAATCAACAAGAAGATTAAGATTACCCACAGATTTTCTGTCAATATGTGAAAAAGCAGAGAGCCATCAGGGTAATTTATATATTCATACACACTACAAAAGCAACATAATCCCTGTTCATCTTCAGTTTAACAACAGAAGATTACTTAGGTAGGTTAATCTTCTGCATACAAGTTAAGGAGACTGATCTACTTAGTGGAGTTGATAAGAATATGCGTCACCTTCTTAGTCAAAGTCACTTCAACTAAGGAAAAGCCCATTAGACATTTTTGCATCATTCAAATGGGTTTAACTTTTCCAACATGCTACTGATGGTGCACTGCACAAGCAGCCTCAGAGAAATGGTTTCTGGTCCCATGGAACCAGTAAGTAATTGCATTCACATAATCATTAATGACACTGCTACAAAGACCAGCTTAACCAGCATGCAGTTCCCAGGTTGGTATATGCTGGTTTGTTGCTGGACAAGCTGCTGGACCAGCATAGCGATGATTTTCACCAGCAAACTGAGCTGGTGAAGCTGGTTGACCAGCATGGTCTTTCTTATGAAACTGGTTAAGCTAGTTTAAAAGCCTGGTAGGGTCACCAACACATCAGCATACCTTGCTGGGGGACCAGCACCCAAAACACAACACAAGCAGATGAACAGCAATGCATTAGAGTAAAATATTCCAATTTAATCTAATGACAGTTAGGGTTAAGGTTGGGGTTTAGGCTAGGGCATATGGCTTACAAAAAAGCTAGAAGCAACTCACGTTACAACTTACTTTTGGCGCCACTCTGTGGACATTTCACCTGGAAACTGGAGCTCACACATGCTATATGTCAACAACACTTCCAGCTGCAGCCACTGGGGACAGTGGCCCGAATTTCTGCAAAGCCATGGTCACAATACACTTTGTGCTCCATTCACTCCCATTCAAATGCTGGTGAGTAGATGGTGTGTTTTAGAACATTTAGAATATAATAGCATGTTATTTGTGATTTATTATTTATTAAAATCAGAAGTACTTGCATGTGACATCACATTCTTGTTTATTTCTCTGTCTAGTGTGGCCACCCCTTAAGCCCAGCTCGATTTCAGCAGCAGAACTTTCGACCAACTGTTGCCGAATTCACAGTGAGATCACAGTCTGCTTTACACAACTAATCACAAACTAAGTGTGAGATTCCTGAACAATTCCATTCTCACACAGATTTGCACAGAATGGGAAATAATAATAAAAATAATAGATTCAAAATAAAACAATAATTGGGAGGACGTGGGCAGCAGCTTGCTGGTACTTTAGAGACTACAGTCTGCAGCTTTTTGTCACAGAATAGTCGTAAACTTGAAACACAAAAAGGCAACGACCACACATGCTCATCTATGCATCAAGCTTTCGAAAAATCAGCCAATCAAGAATATCTCTCTTACCCATCTCCCGGGATATCTGCACGAATGCCTCCACACCGCTTTCACCATAATTCCCTTCCGAGGCCAGCGTGGAGACGTAGTTCCAGCCCATTGCCGTGACAATATCCAACATGGCCTGGGCTTGGTAGGAATCTGGCGGAACGACACGGGAGAAAAAGTCATAGCGGGTGTTGTCGCTTAACTCTGGCGCTGTGGATGCATAGCTGATTTGAGGAATCTGTCAAGAAACAGAAAGAGAAAGATTAGAAAAAAGATTCTAATATCATAGGGTAAATTAAAAGAAAAGCAAGGTCTGGTTTATATGGTGACAACATGAATATCAGTGTTTGAAAATGCTTATTGATGCTCACAATTCTGAAAACACTCTTCAACTTTAACACCTCCTCATTGACTTAAAATTTTGAATTGGACCAGCAAGAATCAAGCCATTTTTACACGTACAGCCAGTATTGTGTATTTAGTAAATAGTAAGGGTGCACTTGTATTTCGTTCAGAAAATATCAACATTACAGCGCAACAGTGCCCGACTACTTCTTCAACCGTCTTGGTTGTGAAAAGTTTTCCATAAATTGTTTTCTTAGGGATTTTACTTTATTAGCATTCTAAGCCATGAACCAAACCAATCAGTGCCGAGGTGAATCACAACATTACAAACTTTGATTTGAAGCAAATAAGTATTTCAAAATTAGACAAAAGGTACAAGGCTGTGTAAGAATGAACAACAATCCAATGAAGCATTGCCAATGATTTAATCAAATTGATAATTATGGAACAAAAAAAAAAATATTTAAAGTTGTTGATTAGAAGTATAGAAACAATATATTTTAAGTCTACTGCAAAATATTCTGATATATACAAATATATTTAGTTTGAAAGAGTGTAGTGGACCGACTCGATTGCATCATTCACAGTCTGTCATTGGAATGCAGAGCTCTTTTGGCACACTTTGTTTATAAGAATGCATGCTTTTGTTCGAAAGCATGCAACTACCACCAGAGCAGTAAAGTATGCAACAATGACCACAGCTGCAGTAAAGCATGCGACTACCACCAAAGCAGTAAAGTATGCAACAATGACCACAGCTGCAGTAAATCATGTGACAACCAACACAGCAGTAAAGTATGCAACAGTGACCACAGCTGCAGTAAAGCATGTGACTACCACAACAGCAGTAAAGTATGCAACAGTGACCACAGCTGCAGTAAAGCATGTGACTACCACCAGAGCAGTAAAGTATGCAACAATGACCACAGCTGCAGTAAAGCATGCGACTACCACCAGAGCAGTAAAGTATGCAACAATGACCACAGCTGCAGTAAATCATGCGACAACCACCACAGCAGTAAAGTATGCAACAGTGACCACAGCTGCAGTAAAGCATGCGACTACCACCACAGCAGTAAAGTATGCAACAGTGACCACAGCTGCAGTAAAGAATGCGACAACCACCACAGCAGTAAAGTATGCAACAATGACCACAGCTGCAGTAAAGCATGCGACTACCACCGCAGCAGTAAAGTATGCAACAGTGACCACAGCTGCAGTAAAGCATGTGACTACCACCACCACAGCAGTAAAGTATGCAATAGTGACCACAGCTGCAGTAAAGCATGCGACCACCACCACAGCAGTGAAAGTATGCAACAATGACCACAGCTGCAGTAAAGCATGCGACTACCACCACAGCAGTAAAGCATGCAACTACCACCACAGCATTAAATTATGCAACAATGACCACAGCTGCAGTAAAGCATGCAACACCCATCACTGCTGCAGTAAAGTAAAAATCACAGTGAGGCACAAAACTGTATTGGTGATGGCAGCGTTGTGGGTGTGACATTGTTCTATAATTGCCGTCTCATAGTTGGGCGAGACATAGAGTTTTAGACCATGAGCAAAACCAACCAGCTTCGATGCGAATCACAACATTACAAACTTTGTTCTGAGGCAATAAGTCAAAGGTACAAGAATGTGTACTTATTGTCTTTCACTAGGGCACGAACTATGATCCCATGAATCATTGCGAATAATGTAATTGAATAAAAAACTATGGGAATATATAAAACTTTTGATTTAAGGCTGTTGATTATAAGTAGAGAAACAAAATATATAGTCTATTGCAAAACATTTAAACATTGAAGTTGAAATAACACAAATGGATGGTTTTGATGGCTGGTTTCAACGGAAGCATACACCATCTATGAACAACCTTGGAGCTAATGTAGCTCTGTTTTTAAAAGTTTATAAGATTTTGTTGAAAATAGATTTGTCTATGGAAAAAATTAATGGGATTTTAACTTCCGGAAGTTAGAAGATATTCTCTGTTTGGTGGATCTTTCTTAGCAGGATCATGGGTAATGTAGTTATTTAAGTTGAAATAACTTATGGTGTCAACAAAGCATATCCCATTGATTAAATCATCTCTAGACTCAATGTAGGTCTGTCTTTGAAGGTTTATGATTATGAAGTTTGACAGATGGATTAAGTTTTCTACAGCGACATGTTCTGAGGAGATCAACGGCCAAATAATTCTTAAGTATTATATTAGAAAACAGACATTAAGACGCAGCTCACGTCAAGCTACACAAATGTTGTTAAATCCAGTCATTCCAGATTGCTCGATGGTCCACAATAAACTGTTTGCACTGCTTGAAGCTGTTTATAAGAGTATGCTCAACAGGGTTGCATAAATACGTACCACTCTATTTGTGTGGTTACCTGTTTAGAATACATTTATGAGAAATGATGCTGAGCAAAACTGTGACATTTAAAAACACATCAAATGAAAGCAGTCCTTAGGTGGGCTATAAAATGTGAAATATATATTACATATTAAATATATAATACTCATTTATAATCAGCTTTTAAGAGTTTTTATGAATGCAAAAACTCAAAGCATGCAATTACAGCTTTAAGCATCACTTTGTTAATAACAAGACCCAACGTGAACCCTCCTATAAGGTTTGTTTATCTGAAAAGGTTTACTAAAACACAATGCAAACTTTCAAAAAGTATACAGTACATGCAGTGACTCATCAATCATTTATGAGAAGAGACTACACAAAAAAAGACAATACCCAGGAGAACAAGATTAAGGGGTATTTATTACATTGTAAATTCAAATGAAAGGAATGTTTCTGAGGAAGAGAGAAAAAAGCAGAATGCAAACATGAATTAACAATCTCATATCAAAGCATCAAAGTTTTTGGCTTATTGCACAATGGACACACACATCTTGACATCCTGATCTCATAGAATTGCTTCATCACACATTTGGCTGCAGTTTTCCAGTGAAATGTCCAGTGGGGGGCGCCAAAAGCGAGTGAAATGATGTTGTAATAAGACGAGATTTTTAAGGTGAATTTTAGATGGATGTTTTAATGAGTGAAACGTACCTTCCTAACCTAAAACTTTAACCTAGCCAATAGTGTCCTAAAAGATAAATGAGAGGTGAACAAAGCAGATATCCTTAGCCTTAACCAATGCCTAAAACCTAACTGATAGAGTATTTTATAATTGTGTAATCTTTGCATTAAAACAGTCATAATTTTGTAATATCTGGTAATTTTCCACCCTGTCTCTGGCCCTCTGACTGAAATGCTGGGTTTTGGCCTAAGCGTCTCCTTAAACCTTCAACATAAACGCCCAGTGTTATGATTGGCTAACATCGTGCAGCCCCTCAAATACAGCCATATTTAAAACTCAATCAGAAGAGAATGAACAAAGAATTGATAACATTGACAACAAAACATTATAAAACTACATTTCAGGGGATACGCAGAGCCCACATCCAACACATTGCATCCAAATATATTAAACTATTCATCACAACTGCTAACACTGAGCACCATAAACTATCAAACAGTCTTGACATTTAAAATATTCATGAATGCAGCTGTTTACTCAGTGTTTCAACTGCCCCATCCTTCAATAACTGTTCCTTTCCAAAGCTTGAATCATATTATGACTAGTTCATCAAGCAAACCACGCTGATATGAGCCGAAACAACCCACAACACAGTGAAATAACGCACACAAAGAGGCGCACTGAGGCACATCAGAACTGTCAAAGATGTCCATCTAGTGCATGTGTGCATTCACCAACAATAACAATAGTGCAGATGTGCGAAAGAACACATCCATGATGCATCTCTGCTCAAAACAACAAGCAACAAGGCAGCAGCTGAATGAAACCGAATGGCTTCAGCTCTTCAGAGTTGTAACTTGACAACGAGTCTTTTCAAAGCGGCAAGATACAAGACAGTGCTCAAAGACGTCTGTCTAGTGCATGTTCATATACAAAAATTATTCAAAATAGTCCAGATGGGTCCAAATAGTCCAAATAGTCTCCTTTGGTATTAGTAATAGTTGGCAACACTTGGCCTGTCTGTCCTAAGTGCCAGTGGGCAGGACCAAGATGGCGCATGTTGTGGGATGTGAAAATTCAAATGGGCCACATCTCGTGATGTCACGAACACAAAGATTTCAAAACTATAAGTTTCAGCAGGTGGTATCTTTAAATGCTCTTTTTAGATTTGGGAGGAAATTTACAGTATGTTTTTTATATATGGTTTTATACAAATCACTGCTAAACTAATCTTTGTGGAGTAAACAATTAAAGGATTAGTTCACCCAAAAATGAAAATTCTCTCATCATTTACTCACCCTCATGCCAACCCAGATGTGTGACTTTCTTCTGCTGAACCCAAATACAAATTTTTAGAAAAATATTTCAGCTCTGTATGTCCATACAATGCAAGTCAATAAGGGAAAAAACTTTGGAGCTCCAAAAAGCAGCATAAAAGTAATGCATTCGACTCCAGTGTTTAAATCTATGCTTTTAAATCTATTGCTCATTTACATTTATGCATTTGGCAGACGCTTTTATCCAAAGTGACTTACAGTGCACTTATTACAGGGACAATCCCCCCAGAGCAACCTGGAGTTAAGTGCCTTGCTCAAGGACACAATGGTGGTGGCTGTGGGGATCGAACCAGCAACCTTCTTATTACCAGTGAGAAACAGTTCAATATATGAGTCCTTTTTTCTGTAAATCTTGACATCAGCAGTCTCCTTGGCAATCATGATTTCAAGCTTGATTATACTTCCCAGCGCCATCTAGCACGCTGCGGACTCTACTAAGCATAATCGAGCTGGAAATCATGATCGGTCCTGTAGACTGCAACTGCAAGATATACAGTGAAAAAGGAGTTACATTTTGGTCTGTTCTTACCCAAAACAGATTAGATCACTTCAGAAGACATGGATTAAACTATTTATGGATTACTTTTATACCGCCTTATGTGCTTTTGGTGCTTCAAAGATTTGGACCCTGTTGACTTGCATTGTATGGACCTACAGAGCTGAAATATTCTACTAAAAATCTTCAATTGTGTTCAGCAGAAGAAAGAAAGTCTAACACATCTGGGATGGCATGATGATGAATAAGTGATGAGAGAATTTTCATGTTTGGGTCCCTTTATCTTTTTGAGGTTTTAAATGTATGATTTTACTTTGGGATGTGTGACAGAGCTCATTTCATGTCCACTGATGGGAAAAGCAATAGTTAAGAAAATGACAGAAATTTGAGGTAAATTTTGTTAAGGTTATAACAAAGTAAAAGTTAACTTAATGCTATGATGTGAAAGAGAAGAAAATATAAACATGTATTCCAAATACTTTGTAGGTATTTTCTATAGAATCATTTTTCCTCTGTCCCACTTTACCAGTACTTCTTCAAAAACCTGGGATTTGGTCAAAAGAGGGTCTTCAAAGCATTGAATATATCTTCTTTGAATAAGGTAGAAGACATCCTAAGCTTTCTTCAAATGTATAATGTTATGTAATGTGGCATTTGGATCAAGTGTCAAGTAAAATATCTAAATGTGTCCCACTTTGCCCATATTCACACTAGTATACAAAAACTGAAACTAAAATGATCATTTTTATTTTATCTTAGTTTTGGAGTTATGAAAAAGTATTTTAGTTCAGTATCAGTTTTTTCTAATAATTTAAGTTTTTGTTTTTATTTTAGTTAACGAAAACGTATTTTAGTTAGTTTTAATTTTAGTTTTGCTTAACTGTAATAACACTGGTTGGAATGAGTGTGTAAAAGTAGGTTAGTCTGTAATAAAAGTGTTAAAATGTGTAGTTTTGCAAATGGTGCGTTACAGTAGAAGTGTTTCAATATCATAACAGAGTACTAGTGTGAAAAATAAGTGTTGATAAAAGTCTTAATCAGCTGATGTACTCATGATTTGTGAGAAAGTGAATAAAACACAGTTGTTGTAGCACCATTTCACAAGGAAAATACTGCAAAATGTTTAAAGTGGCACATAAAATAATAATCCTCAACCAGCGATTTTTAACACTGAATATACAAACGTTAGTTCCGGCCCTCAAATCTGATTGGACGAGAGATGTTCCATGAGCACTGATGGTATGACAGGATCAGCACTCGGACGCTTCACTGTGTGTGTGTCACTTCACTTGTGTTTGTGCTGTTCTAAACTAAAGTGTAAGAGTAGTATATATCTGTTAGGAGTGAAATGACATATGTTAGACAGCAGGTGGTGGCAAAAGATAATTTTTGTGTGTAATATGAGCCAGTTGGTGACGTAAAGTGAATCCGTTAGTCTTTGTTTACATAGAACAGCGCTCTGTGATCGCTTGTATTACCACTACAGTACTTAAGCTAGGACATTGTTTTAAACTGCTTTAAATGAACAATTTCAGGATTAAGGCTCATCGCAGCTGAGAGAAACAAAGGACTGTTTAATTACAGAACTTGAGGTGCTTACCGAGTTTCCACATTGGATTCACACTGTTTAAAATGGCGGAGGACATCACTGTTTCTTTAGTGAATGACTCTTGCGTGCCTACCATGAAATAGGGGGAAATACCCCTGCTTGGGCGCTATTTTTCCACTGAGAAAGCTGACCTACAGAAAGCTGACAGCATCTCTGCTAGTGAGTGGCAACAGGTGATCTCACACACGCTCTCACTCTCTCTCTCTCTCTCTCTCTCTCTCTCTCTCACACACACACACACACACACACACACACACACACACACACACACACACACACACATAGACACGCACACACCCATCAATCCATCCTTGTTTATCCAATAACTTGTTAGAAACAGCACAAGCCGTGATACTATTTCTGAAGTTAACATTTTGAATTACCAACGCAGGTTTGGACGCGTCATTTGTTTTGAACCAGCAACGGCAGATTCTGATTCGTCGCGTACAAATGCGTTTTTATGACTGTACTCGGTTTTTCCTAATTTTTTAAAATGTACTTCTTCATTGAACTGTTGTATATAAGCAATATCACACTCGCAATCGTGCTATATGGCCGTATATCTGCACTGCTGTAATTACCTGCGGCCGAATCACAGCAGTGCTAATGTAGGGCCATATAACACTCTTGCTCGTGTAATATTACTTAAATATCTCATATAACCAGCACAATATAACAATGTGCATAATGTATAAAGAAGCAGCAGTTATGGTGTTGTGTACTGACTCTTTCACAAGTGTAGCCTATTATGTGTGCACCTTTAAAAGTATGTTCAATATACAGATGTTCTTGTAGAAGGTAAACAGGAGATTTGACAAGTATCTCAGTGTTATCAGGTCAAACTGAAATCCATTCATCTTTCTGCTCAAGGCCAGTTTGTGCCATGCACCCTCATAATTACACATCTAATGTAATAACCCTTAAGGGGGAGAATTCAAACACATCCACAGACAACACAACATCTACACAAAAATGAACGTGCTTTAATTGTTAGACTCTTAATCCTTGGTAACCCTCTTTGTTATTGCAGTCCCTCTTTATGCATATCTTCTCCTTGTTCTTCTCTTAATTAAAATTCCTTTGCATTTGTTCAGTTTTGGGTTGAAATAATGGAACATGCATCTGACATGTTGACAGTGTTGAAGTTCATCTAAAGTGTCTGGAGAATACGTGCAATGAGTGCTTTTATACAACAGTATCATAAACCACAACCAGTCAAGCTTCTAGTCAATATTTAAGCCCTCCTTCAACAAGCTTTGAAACTGCTTTAGCCATTTTTACACATCTTCAAATTGGGGACTTGATGTTGCATGTAAACTAAGGTCTTTTCTTTCATTTTGTAAGTGTTTGTTAAATTAAATGGAGCAATTGCTTGGGGAAATATAGAAAACACCCTGAAGCAGTTCACGAGAGATTAGACGAGAAGAATGAACAAAAGATCTGACATCTGTGGTATTGCAAGGCATTCAAGAGAAAGTAGATCTTGATGTTAACTAATGATCTCAATTAAAGCCATTATAGAGGAAATTGCTTGGAAAACAGAGCCGATCCATTAAAAACCAAACACTATGTGATGTTTTACACATTCTTTTTGTTTTCATAGTCAATGTCTATCATTTTAAGTTGGATGTCTACGCTCATGATATGTATAATATCTAATAAAATATATCCCACATGCACAAACAATAATCTTATGTGTGTGCACATTCATTTTAAATGTGTGTCGGGCTGTCTGTGTATGAGTCCCAGGGTAATAGAGCCGTCTGGCTGAGCTGCTGCTGTGTACAGCTAATAGACGGCTCTCCAGCGGTGCTAATTAAACCTTACACACATTTATTGTCCAACATTCAGACTGAGTATTGCGGGCATGAACCTTAACAAAGATTGTAAAGGCAATCATGGCCTAATATGCACACACAAACATACAGTAGACCCTTATGTAATTACATCTCCATCGATTAATGCGTCTTGTATGTTGTTAATTACACTGACCTGGTGCTGATTTTTTGACATGATTGGGAACAAAACAATAGTTTTTTGGAGACACCTTATTTACAACCACAGATATATATTGTCAAATAAGAAAAACAAGAAAAAAAGTTCATTTTTGGCTCAATTTGTTTTGTGATTTTTCAGAAGTTTTTTAGGCTGAGAGTCTTAGAATATCATAAAATATCATAAACTATATCATAAGAAAATGTTAAAACTTTTCTACACAATGATACCAAACACTTGACCCTCCTTGTTTTGTATTTGTCAAGTTATAAGCATTTAATTTTAGGTATGCCACTGAAACAGGAAATCTTTTAAGGTGCATTCAGTCATTTGGGGCAAATGTAAAGTTTACAGATTAATGATCTGAATGGTGAACATTCACATGAGATGAACAATGTACTTATAATAGTTTTCTCAGGGGTCAACCCATCCAATGTGTTTCGCAATGTTGAAATGAATCGACCGTCTGTGTTACACTAAAAGTCAAAGAAGAGAATCCTTGCACTCATTGGCTGCCGCCTATGTAGGTACGCTACGCAGTGTTGTTTGATGACACGAAGAGTGATAAGAACACAATAGAACATACTTATTATCGTGCTTTAGAAGCGGAGAGAACGGGAGATTCAGTAGATGTACTGCCGAAGAAGCCAAAAAGGTCTGAAGACAGAAAGACCGGCAAAAGCAAAAAACTAGAGAAAACATCGGTACGGCATACACAAGGTGGAATGATTTGATGAAGAAAAACCTGAGCAGTGATGCCGATGTTGCTTCTTTTTTGTTGGATAGGTAAGAAATTATTAATTGTTTAGACCACTCTCTAAATAGTATCAGTGGAGTTTACAGAAAACTCTTGGAAATTTCAATTATGCAATGATGTGCAATCAACGTATGGTAGTAATGGACAGTTTTCAGCGGCATTAACAAATGCAACCGGAAAGCAACATGTCATTTTCTTTTCTATGTTATCACAGCTATAGTGAGGGATGCCCATCTATGAAATGGCATGCATCTTCATTCACTTAGTGCAAAGTATCTTGGCACAGCTGTTGTTGTGGATTTTGTGTAAACCATGACTTAGGTTGCTTGGAAACAAAACAATTGTTCATCAAATACAGTGTTCATGGACACTTTGATCATCAAAAACCATTAGAATTTTCCTTTATCATGACATTCTGTATCGCTTGATAATTGAGGTTCCCCGTCTGTCGCTCACTTTGATGTTGTGTCACTCTTGAGCGCCGAATATGCCTCTGATCTATGAAAAAAGGCTAATGAGAAGTTGGCAGACAGTATTTGCATACCCCGCCCCTGGACATACGGGTATATAGGCAGAGAAATACGACTAGTTCATTCAAAAATTTTCTTTGGAGCCGATGGTCGTGTATGCAGTGAGCTGCACACCTGTTCCTCTTCCTCTGAGCTGATTCTGCTGTTGGATCTACGGCACACTTCAGCGGCTTTCTCCTTCTCTGCATGGCAGTGCAGTTTGCCCCTGGGCGCTTTGACAGTGCAAACTTAAAGAGTTTATTCTTAAAAGAGTGATTTTCTCAATAAAAGTGTATTTTCCTCTAAAAGAGCATTACACAGCAGCATTCAACGTCCTTTTCAGGACGCGTCTTTATAAAGATGCCCTTCCGCCCCTGTGTAGTTCCTGGATGCGGTAGAGTGCTCTCCGCTTCAGACGGCCACAGGCGTTGTCTCGTGTGTCTGGGCTGCGATCACAACGAGGCAGCATTGGCCAGCCTGCCTATCCCCTAAAGCTCGAGGTGGATGAGCTCGCCGCTTCATTGGAGAGCGGTCCAGCGTCTGATGCGGATGTCTCCCTTGGGCTGCCGCCTTCGGGCCAGCACGCCCAGGCTGAGTCTGACGCGCAGATGTCCGACATGCTTGCCCGGGCCGCCGCCAGCGTGGGGCTGGACTGGAACACTCCGTCCTCCCCACAGCCGTCGCGGCTGGATGACTGGTTCCAGAGGCTCCTGGGGCATATGGAATCCTCCGCGGTGGTCGTGCCGCTGAGGTTGATGCATATGAGACCGCTTCAGCACTGGCTACAGACTCGAGTCCCGAGACGAGCATGGTGCCACGGCAGACACCGTGTGTTGGTCACCCCTGCCTGCCCCCAAACATTCAGACCCTGGACAGACCTCTGTTTTATGTGGGCAGGAGTCCCCTTGCAGCATTGGTGTTCTTCCCGGGCTGAAGACCCACAGTGGTGCGCAGTTAGGTCAGTGCACTCATTTCTGCAGGAGAGGTTGGAGGGGAGGCTGTCCCCTTCCACCTTGAAGGTTTACGTAGCTGCTATTGTGGCACACCTCGACGCAGTAGACGGCAAGTCTTTGGGTAAGCATGATTTAATTATCAGGTTCATATTATCCGGAGGTTAACTCCCTCCCGGCCAAGCCTGTTCCCTTCCTGGGATTTCTCAGTGGTCCTCTCGGGTCTTCAGAGATCTCCCTTTGAGCCGCTAGAATCAGTTGGACTCAGGGCCCTCTCCCTGAAGACGGCCCTGCTGATCGTGCTCGCCTCCATCAAGAGGGTCGGGGACCTGCAAGTGTTCTCTGTTAGCGACACTTGCCTGGAGTTCGGTCCGGCAGACACCCATGTGATCCTAAGACCGCGGCCGGGCTATGTGCCCAAGGTTCCTACGACTCCCTTCAGAGACCAAGTAGTGAAACTGCAAGCGCTGCCCCGGGAGGAGACAGACCCAGCCCCTTCATTGCTGTGTCCATTACGTGCTTTGCGTACCTACTACATACTATGAAATAAATGTAGACGTTTATTTTATGCTAAGCAGTTCTCTAATAAAGGTAATAACTATCTTTAGAAATTACGTGAAATGTAGACAGTCTCCAAAGATTATTGATATGAGGGACAATAATAACCTGTTCTTGATTGTAGATTTCTGTTCGCTTGAATTCTGATGTTTGATTTTAGGCAAAGCAATTATATGTTAGTAGTAATAACTTTAGAAATTACCTCAAACTCCAACATTTTCCAGGTGCAAATGATATTCCAGAGCTGACAGGGGCAGCAGAGACAATCATGAGTAACAGTAGAGTTTGAACCAGTCTGGTCATACCTTCCAGCTGTTGGACGTATTGCTGCCATTTCAGTGGGTAAACGGCCAACAAAATGTTAAAACCATAGTCAACCAAATCTTCATACATGCTCCAGGGAGAGATAAGAATATCAACTCATCATAAAGCAATAAACAAGAAAGGCTAGTGATTATGACTATATTGATTACAATTCAACATAATTACTAAAAGGATAATCAACACGCCTGGAGTTTTTCCTCACTGAAAAATGGCCCAGTAGGTTATCAGTGTTAATGTTGTGTTGCTGTGCATTGTGTGAATTGATTCTTTCACTTCAGAAATTCCCTTTACCAAACACTTCATGTATATAAGCTCAGGTTTAGTTAATTGATAAAATCAAAAGGATCAAGTTTAGGATCAGTTATAACACTGCAGAGTTAACAGGGAAAACGAGAGGTAGTGGAACATGTGTTGCATCAATGAATGTTGGTGTACACATGTAACAACTTACAGAAGATATGGTGTCTTAATTTGGAAGCGCTCTTTATTAACTGTAAGCCTTTCTACTCGCCAATGAGTTTCCCTAATTTATTCTGGTGAGTGTTTACATTCCTCCACAAGCATGTGTAAGCACAGCGCTGAATCAGCTGGCTGATCAGATCACAGACACAGAACAACAATACCTGGACTCATTATTATTCTCTGCAATTTTAACAGTGCCAACCTCACCTGTGAACTCCAAAATACAGACAGCACATTACATGCCCCACCAGAGACAGAAACTGGCTCACTGCTACACAACATTAAAGGATGCATATCGCTCTGTCCCTAGAGCAGCATTGGGACTCTCTGATCACTGTCTGGTTCATCTTCTTCCGACCTACAGGCAGAAACTTAAATCAGCTAAACCCGTTGTAAAGACAGTAAAAATATAAACCAATGAAGCAGAGCTGGAACTTCAAGCCTGCTTTGACTGCACTGATTGGAGTGTTTTTGAAGCTGTAGGCACCAACCGGAATGAGCTCACAGATACTGTAATATCATATATAAGTTTCTGTGAGGATAGTTTCTGTGAGGATACTTGACAAACCATGGTTTACAGCAAATCTCAGGCCACTTCGTCTGGCCAAAGTGAATGCTTAAAGAAGTGGGGATAAAATCTTGTATAATCAGGCTAAAAACACACTGACAAAGGAAATTATAGTGGATAAAAAAGATACTCTGAGAAGCTGAAAAAACATTTTCAGCTAATGACCCTGCGTCAGTGTGGAGAGGTCTGAAAGTCATTACCAACTACAAGACACCATCCCCCAACACTGTAGGGAATCAACAACTGGCTGACTAACTGAATGTGTTTTACTGTAGATTTGAAACGCCTAATCTCACACCCCACACCTGCTCTAACCTTCACTTCACACAAACACCAACACCTCCTGCAACCACCCTCCTTCCCCTTCCTACTATTTAACCTGTACTTAAGATCTGTGAAGAGGATGTGTGCCATTCCGTAAAAAAGACAAGGAAAGCATTGGGCCCAGATTGTGTTTCACCCACTTGTCTAAAAGCCTATGCCAACTAGATGCCCCAATCTTCAACAGATATTCAACACATCATTGGAGCAGCTGCTTCAAACGCTCCACCATCATCCCCATCCCAAAGAAATCCAAAATCACGAGACTTAATGACTACTGAACCATTGCTCTGACATCTGCTGTCATGAAGTAATTTGATAGACTGGTGTTGGCCCACCTGGAGGACATCACTGGACCCTTCCTGGATCCCCCTCAATTTGCATATCATATCCTACAACATCTGGAAAGACCAGGGACATAGGCAATGATCCTTTTTGTGGACTACATAGGTGGCTGTCAACACTATCTCCAGACTCCTGACAAATATTCACTCACTCCCCACAAGCTGTGTTAGAAGCCTCATCGCATCTGTGGTAACTGATTTATTTAAAACGGATAACAGTAAGATAATACAAAGTGCAATGTTATAAATTTACACAAAATACTTTTAAAATTGGAAATAATTTGCTACATTTACATTTATAAACATTGTTACATTGTTAAAGAAAGCAGAAATGCATCATAACAGGGCTGTGAAAAGGGTCCATTGTAGAGGATGAGAGTTTAAGAGATCTAGTGCATATTGGAATGAATATGCAACCTATGGGGAAACCAGTTCTTTCAATTAGTCAACCTCCCAAATAGAGTTTGGGAAATGTATAATGTTACTTGAATTGGTGATATTTTAGTGCGTTTTTATCTTAATACTGTGGAAGGCTTTGTTTGGAAAATGTTAATAAAGCATTATATTAACATATAACATATTGTTTTGTTTTCTTTCTTAAGAAGTATATTTACAGAAGAATACATTTTCAGCACTTTCAAAATCTGTGATTAATTGAGATTAAAAAATGTAATCGACTGACAGCACAAATTAGTATATGTTGACATTACAATTAACTAAGATTAAAAATGCTGTAAAAGTATTCATTGTTGTTTATGTTAACTATTGTTGTTAACTTATGTTAACAAATGGAACCTTATTGTACTAATGTGTTTCCGATTTATTTAATTGTATGGCAAAATCTGAAATCATTGATCGCTTAGTGTGACAATGTCACCTGCTTATACCTGCTTGTTACAGCATCTATACTCTCTGCTGTGTAGTTGAATTTGTTCGTTACATCCTTTTGCAGTTTACTTTCCTCTCTAATTGCACTGCTGTTCAACTAGCCTATAGCGAATAATGTAAATACTCTTGAAAATGGACACCTGTCAATTCACTCACTTTTGATATGCATAAATATTTTTGATGATGACAACATAATGCGGGCCACGTGTTGAGTAGAGCTGACATTCAGTATGCCATGAAATATGGTTGATGTCGCACACTCCATCTTGCCTTTGCCCAAGATCCCATTGAAGTCATATTGCAAATGACAAGCAACATTTATAAGTGGCAGAAAAAAAAACAGTGCATAGGCTTTAGTCAGCTGCATTCAGGTGTTTGATGGCTCGATCTGAATATCAATGTGGGTGGCAGGCCTCCATCTCATTGTTAAATGAAAATGAGAGGGGGAGCGCTAGCACAAATGCACTAGCCAAATTGCTATGCAGCTAGACACTTCGGCGTTGAAGGGTTGATTAGAGCAAAAGACAGAGAGTTCAGAGTCTCTGGCTTTTGAAGAGTATCATTTACCTTCAGCCTTGACTCGACTTCACTAATAACTCATGGCAGCACACTTGTATATACCTTTAATAATTCAAAAAAGTCCTGAAATCTACCGTTTGACTTTCAAAACCTCTGGAATTCAGACCTTCTTTAGATCTTATCCATTTCTAAATAGTGATAGAAAGTTATTGTTACTTTGCTCATTTCTCATTCTTATCTCCTCATAATCATTTTTCCTTAAAAATTTTTTGGTGCAAAGTTTGC
This sequence comes from Moxostoma hubbsi, assembly GCA_032164185.1. NCBI lineage: Eukaryota > Metazoa > Chordata > Actinopteri > Cypriniformes > Catostomidae > Moxostoma > Moxostoma hubbsi. The sequence continues at coordinate 21,679,986 of JAVLUX010000041.1, forward strand.
GGGATATATTAATTGAAGCATGATAGAATGTTTCTAATCTGTGGGCACAGATTTCACACTGTCCTGGCCATTTGTAAATAACCCAATAATCTCCATTTCTCCTCCTAGAGATCTGGGATTCATCATTTATTTTCTTCACACTTGGTTTCGTACGTCCATAAAGGAAATTCTATTGTTCACCTCTCACTCTTTATGAAATGAATCTCTCCCACCCATCTCTGCCGATGTCATTCCAAAAGGCATGCATGCTTCCAAGTGTGTGCGTGTACTGTATGTCAGAGAAACATCCAAATAAATACCTTCCTGTCTTTATATTATGCCTTTGGCAGCAAGCTGTCAAGTGCACATCTTGTTTCAGAAGAATACATGTGGGTGGTTTTCTTTATTGCATGCTTACCCACATACAGTAGAAATATGACACTGTACAAATTAACTAGAATCATATGTCAAAATGAAATATATAGCTGGTGCATCTTCACAAATATATATACAGTACCACTTTTGGTAAAAGGCACTCATTGCGCACTTTATTAGGAACACCATGGTCCTAAAAAAGTTCCCGACATGGTCTTCTTCTGTTGAAGCCCTCCGCCTAAAGGTTCGACGTGTTGTGCATTCTGAGATGCTATTCTGCTCATTACAATTGTACATAGTGGTTATCTGAGTTACCGTAGACTTTCTGTCAGCTCAAACCAGCCTGGCCAAACCAGATCAGCAGTTACAGAAAAACTCAAAACAAGTTCGTCTGGCACCAACAATCATGCTGTGGTCCAAATCACTGACATCAAATCTTTCCCCATTCTGATGGTTGATTTGAACATTAACTTAAGCTCCTGACCCGTATCTGCTTGATTTTATGCAATGCACTGTTGCCACATGATTAGGGGATTAGATGACTGCATGAATATGTAGGTGAAAAGTGTGGATGTGCCATCTATATAAGCAAGGGAAGCAGTGCTTACCTAACAGAAGGGTGAAAAAATACATTTCACTATTAAATATTTTAATATAATTGTTAATATAAGCTACTGTTTTCATTCAAATTCGTCATCTTTCATCTCAGTTGAGCAGCACAGACAGTTGTTCATTTATTTGCTTTGGCGCCACCCTCAGGTATAAGCACTTTATGTTATGCTTTCTCTGATTCCATAGTTTAACACCCTTCCAATGGTCAAGTTAAGCATGCTTTCCAAAATGAGTAAGCCAATCAGAGGCTGGCAGTGGTTGTGACTCAGGTGGTAGAGGGTTTGTTCACTAATCTCAGGATTGGTGGTTCGATTCCCGGCCCACATGACTCCACATGCCGAAGTGTCCTTGGGCAAGACACTGAACCCCAAGTTGCTCCCAATGGCAGGCTAGCACCTTGCATGGCAGCTCTGCCGTCATTGGTGTATGAATGGGTGAATGAGACGCAGTGTAAAGTGCTTTGAATACCGTTAAGGTTAAAAAGACACCATGATAGGCTAGAGTTACGTTTTGTGTCAACACATTCAAGTTCACGTAACTAATGAATTATTAAGCACTTATATGGATATCTGCAATGTAAGCACAGACGACCTATGCAGATTTGGCAAAGAGAGGTTATTGAAACTTCAACAAGTGGGCGACTATTACAACAAAGTGACAGAGATATTCATTCGCATGGAGAGACGCGTGGATTTTGTGTAAAGGTTAAATTAAAACTGGGTAGCTCAGTGAGTAAAAACACTGACTACGACCCCTGGGGTAGCGAGTTTGAATCCAGGGCGTGCTGAGTGACTCCAGCCAGGTCTCCTAAGCAACCAAATTGGCCCGATTGCTAAGGTGGGTAGAGTCAAATGGGGTAACGTCCACGTGGTCACTATAATGTGGTTCGCTCTCTATGGGGCGTGTGGTGAGTTGTGCGTGGATGCCACGGAGAATAGCATGAAGCCTCCAAATGCGCTATGTCTCTGCGGGAATGCACTCAACAAGCCACGTGATAAGATGCAATCTCAGACGCAGAGGCAACTGAGAGTCACTAAGCCACCACAGCGCATTGGGAATTGGGCATTCCAATTTTTTTTTATCTGTGTTATTGATACTAGGTCATTGTTTCTGGTTAGTCTGAGGCTATGAAGTGGTAATTGTTTCCATTGACTGGTGGGCTCTAAGGCAACAATTTATGTCAATAACATTTCCACGACTATACACTCACCTGTATAGTGCATTTTGGGCACAGCGTTTAATAATGTGTATTAAAAATCTTTGATGCTTGCCCAGTCTCAAAGCCCACGGCACGTGCCTGGTGTACAGGTGTTTCTAAGTGCTCAGTGAGTGTATGTCGCTATTTGCACTTAAGAGAAAATAGCCTCTGCCATTATTGTATTCTATTTTAATGAAGCTACAGTATGACAGTCTTTATTGTAGGTTATCATTTAGAGTAAAAACAGTAAAACACAGGGGTAAATTCAACCTCTCTTATCTCCTGGAAAGAAAAAGAAAAGGCCTTACGAGATTCATTGTGGTGGAGGTAATTGAAAAGATTAAGTAACATATTGGAGTTCAATGGCAGTGCCATCCAGTCACAGAGTGCAAGCCTGATTGAATTTTAAAGTTATCAGTGGGTATTAGATTTGCACTGAACATCCACTTTCAGCAGAATATGGAAAATTACATTTAACATGCTACATCAAGTGAGGAAGGATTTCATTTAAAAGGAGTGGGGGAAAACTAATTAATTCAATGACTGTGACATCCATCTAAATGGGAAGGAGACCCTGTTGCCTTTGCATTACATATAAACGGCTGGTCAAATGGATAGTTAATGGACAGTATAGTTATAATATTCACCTGGTGGATGATAAACAGGTGCAAAGTGAAGGAGGCACCTGAGCTGACAGTGTGTACAATCTCACTTACTGTAAGTCGGGACATAAAGATGAAACTAAGGCTTAGCAACTACTAGTTAGTTTGTAACCAAGTCAGTTCTTAATTTCATTGTACCACCAGTTCTTCATTTAAGACACAGTGAATCAGTCATAAAGTAATGCATAGTATTAAAAATATGATATTTACCTTTATTAATCCAATAACCACCCTTCAAAATTGTAAATGGAAGTGTTACAAAGCCGTTCAATTCAGTGTTATCTTGATAATGTTCAAACCTTCTATGTCTGGCATAACCGGAAGTGGTACTTAATTGCATTTCCATTGAAATATATTACGCACATTTTATTTTTAATCAGTAAATATAATAAATAGCATATTGAATAGGGCTTTAATCAAAGGATTACAAATTTTAATCGAATTAATTGCATGCTATGCCGATTAATTATTTGAATTAATCGCAATTAATCGCAGTGCATTGCCTAAACAGCCAGTTTCGCTTACTGCCCCCTGGAGAAAACAGGTAGTACTGCATGCTTGATTTGCTAATTCGGAAGGAATATTCCTTACTATGATCCGGAGACATGATCATACCTGTCAACACTCCTGTTTTTTCTCCCGTATTTCACACCCATCTCCCGCCCCCCCCCCCCCTCCCATTTTGTTATTTCTCCCGGGAAACTCCCGTAATTTGTATGGTCCAAACCTTGTTATATGAATAATCACATCAATATATTATTCCAAGGTTGTCCAGTTGCCAGACCTTGTATGAAACCTACTAACACAATCGACACATCATACACATTTCAACCCATTTGTGACCTCAACCTGGCAACCTACAACCCAGCTGCGCTGTTGATGTCTGCGCAGGAAGTAGACGCGGGAAGTTGAATCAAGCATCACTGGTAGATGGAAGCATAAGACATAGGTGAATAAATACTAATGCCTCATACAGGAAAAATGCACATGCATATTTTAATATCCTATTGAAACTTAGCATGCCAGTGACACCAGGTGATGCACACAGGAAAATGCAGCATTTAGATTGTTTTTTAATGCTGAAGATCTGCTAAGATGTCAGTTTATTACATAATGTTCTCTCTCATAAATGTAAATTAGTGTAAATGTCAACAGTATCATGTTTAAAGAATTGAAGTCTGTCACGCAAGACATGAGCACTGTACTTTTCATAAATATTTAGTTTATAATTAGGGTTGCATTTCATCTAAGTTTAATGGTGCAATGCTCAAATATTTAGTAGTGAGTAAATTGTAACTTGTTGCCTATTTACACGATAATTAGTCTAAGTTGTAACTTGCGCATGGTTGGTGCAACCGGCCCCAGAATACCATACAGACTTGTTAGTGGGCTCTTTAGACAAGCAACATCCATAACATACAAGCAATCAAACAAAACACCATAGCAACCACATATTGATGCCCTAATAGCCATTCAGAACAACCTTGCAATGCCCTAGTGGTAACCCCACACCACGTCTGTGACTGATGTCTGGCTCATCCGCTGTTGTGCATGGAGCGTCAGCTTTCTGCCATCAAGTGTGAGCTGCTTCCTGCAGTGGAGTGGGTCAATACCTAGTGCTTTGAGTATTGTAATTGTATTGAGTTTTTAACCCGTTCAAACATACCCAATACGCAATACAGCCATCTAAACAAACAGTGCACTCATTGATGAAGAGATCTGCAGCTACAAAGTGACCATAAGTAGTTAAAGTTCACAAACATGCATCATTCTCCAGCAAAAAACCTGGTTTGGTACTGCACTACATCCCAGAGTTTCCCAATCTATGGCCAGTTAGAGCATACAGCAGAAGACCAACACCAACAAAGACCAACATTAACTCAGTGATAAAAAATACAGTCAGTGTGAACAGGGATTCAGCTAAGAGCATCAAACCTGTGCCATTGTGCGAGCACAGAATACCGTGATAATATCAAGTTGACTTCATTTCCGCCAAAGTAGCTCTGTCAGTCTAACTCTGAAACCACTTTGTGTGTCAAACGAATGCGCTGCCATGCACTCGTGTATTTTTCATTCACAAATCACAGTTGGCAGCACACCGAGGTGGAGCGACATTACCTAATTGCTCTCATATCATCTCTGATTTTAGCACAGTCTTTTTGTTGAGGCCCGGTGCGGCAGACGCAATCATGTCTAAAAGTAAAATGAATACATTTGTGTTATGAAAGCATTGCTGCAGGCAAGCTGCTTTACATGTGAACATCCAACCTCCCCGAGCACGACTGGCTTCAGTAAAAGAGACGTAGCAAAATCAGTGTCATAACAACCACCAGCCGAGCATTTTGGTGACTCTGTTAGACGAGTCATGCTGTTGGCAAATGAACAGGATGGGATTTGATGGAATGAGCTCTCCAAATGGTGCCAAGGCTACTAAAATTATGTGCAAAATTTGACACAGAGTACATGAGTGAAATAGGACATTAAACAAGAAAAAAAGAGTCACAGAAACACATTTCATTCAGTGGAAATGGATTAAATCATGAAAGTGGGCATTGCATACCACAATAGAGTCAAGTTGTTGGAGGGGAGGAGTTGAAAAATAAGAGGGCTAGGTGATGTCAGCACCGTGTCCAACGTGATATCGGGTTACTTGGCGAAAATCCGTTTCAATTAGTTTATTCTTAAGAGGTTTATGAACGTACATGGATAAAGAAAAGCCATTTAATGTGCTTGCATGGCCACACACATTGTCTGCCTCATAAGTATAGCCGATGTAAGAACATGCATGTAAACACGCTTACCGAGAGCATTTTCATGAACACCAATATACTGACAGCAATAAAAAATGAGCTTTTAAAAAGTCAAACAACATAAGGAAAATGTATTTACACGACACTTGAAATCATCTGCCTATTCTCTGATTTTGACGTCAAAACTTAAGTCATATGCACAACACTTGCACAAACTGGATAAGAACACAGGATCTGAGATATATGCAAAAATTTACCTGTCAATCATTAAAAATGTTAATCGCATATTTTCCATAGTTTATCTCGATTAATCAAAGATTTTTAAAGTGCTGAAATTTTAATATCCTTCTTTTCATGTCAAAATGCATTTATTACCTTCTTATAAAAGAAAACAATATGTAACAATATATTGCTTTATTAACATTTTACAGTATAAAGATAGAAATGCACTAAAATTGCACCATTTCATGTAACATTAAATGTTAAACTCTAAGTGGGAGTTTGACTAATTGAAAGAACTAGTCTCCCCATGGGTTGCATATTCATTGTAATGGACATTAAATCTCCTACTTCCAAACCTGTGTTTATGCTGGTTTATGCTTGTTATATCCCCTAGGGATAGGACGCAACAAGGTGAAGGAAGGTGTGCTCCTTGCACAACCATCAGACCAAAAACCCAAGACAACAGTGATCATAGATCCAATATTGTTTTTTATTGGATGTAAATATAAGATGAAACAAAAATTTGCAGCAGGTATTTGGGTTTCAGGGTGACCCCAGGCCCAAAATATACAAAAAGATATGATAACTAACCTGGAAGTCACAACAGCTCCATCTGAAAGGCAGCACAGGGATTTTATAGCCGCACAATCAGAAACGGCCAATCTGCAAATCAGTGGATTCTGCACAGACAGAGAGTAAGAGCGTCTGACAGCACAGACAAAACTGCACACATTATAATGGAACGTAACACCCCCACCACTAAGAAACAACTCATCGTTGATTACTTTGTGCAGGGAAAATGTCACAACGAAAAGGTTCGAAGGGCCTCAACAAGCAACTTAACAATTTTGAAGAAAAACAACCTTTTAAATCAAAATGAATCTTTATTCTCGTCTGTTCAAAACAGACGTAAATGAAGCATGAAATAAACTGCGAGTGCAAAACAAATTCAAAGAATAAACTCACATACTCTAACACATTGGCAGCCTCAGTGGATTCCTCAAAAATCCATAAAAAATTCTTAAAAAACTAAAGCAAACGCACGACAACGAAAAAGCCCAAAAGAAAGCGTGAAAATGTTAGCGACCATTTTCCAATGAGAACTCATCGTACAAAAAGAGGCTATAGGCTTCTCTGCTGAGATGGCTCTCTCAGCTCTGCATCAAGCGAGAGAGTTGTCATTATTCTGTTCATTGAAAAGTGCCACCTTGTAAATGGTCAGCGACAGGTCAGTTTCAGCACTGACCGTAGTGGACAGCGACTCCGAACGCTTCCGTGCAGAATCTGTTTGCACAAAAAAAAGGAAATGCTTGACGGATATCAAAACTATCGATCAAATAAAAAATACAAAAACATTTACTCTCTCTTTACTCTCTTCTTCCAGGTTTCTTTCCATATTTTCTAGACCTTTTGGTTTATTATGAAGCCTCCACTGCAGCCAGCGTGTTTGTCTCACACGTAGCAGCTTGAACATCCCGCTTGAACACTCTGGACTAGTTTCTCCGACTTGTAAAACTCCAGCTTCAACTAATTTCTCCTGCAACAATTCCCTTATTGCCTGCTTTGTGGACACTTTTGGAACAGGTATGTCATAAAAGTGGAGTGGTGGTGTAGTGGGCTAAAGCACATAACTGGTAATCAGAAGGTTGCTGGTTCGATCCCCACAGCCACCACCATTGTGTCCTTGAGCAAGTCACTTAACTCCAGGTTGCTCCGGGAGGATTGTCCCTGTAATAAGTGCACTGTAAGTCACTTTGGAAAGAAGCGTCTGCCAAATGCAGAAATGTAAATGTAAAAGTCTGCTATCATAATTAAATCAGACTTGCAGCAAATGTCTAATGAAGCCTCAAAGCTACTCTTTGCTACCCTTCCATAGCTACTCTTCTCTACTCACCTGGTCTGGCAGCTGGTGGGGAGCGTGGAGAAGTGTGACCGGCACGAGGTCACAACAGCTCCATCTGAAAGGTAGCACAGTGATTTTATAGGCGCACATTCAGAAACAGCCAATCTGCAAAACTGCGTAACAATGCTGAAATAACGGTAAATGCGTTAATCGCAATTAATCCGTCAAACGTTTTAAAATAATCACTTGTGTTAACGAGCTCTAGTTTATAGCCTTACTAGTAAGTACTTGCATGTAAATGCGCTCAATGTGGAGGCAAACTGCATGCACAACAATACAAGAAATAGAAGAATAGTGTTAAAATGTGGCATTTTAAATGCGCAAGTTGCTTGAGAATTTGAGTATTTTTGGAAACTTAATTCATATAAAGCTCTAGGACAGTCAATAATCAATTGCAGTAACAAAACTCCCTCAGGAACGTGAAACACAAAGTGACCTTTAGTGGCTGCTTTGAAGTCTAAATGAATAATAAATGTTATAGAGAATAATGCTTTGGTCAAGTATCAACAGTTTATGTTTACAGGCTGCCTCCATGGTCTATTTCAAAGAGTGTATGGCTGATCCTTATCAGGATGATGCGTGCCATATACAGGGCTGAAAAAGATAGAGTCAAGGTGACACACACAGGAGAAAAAGCTTCAAATTCGGGTTCAGTAAGTCACAGTTTGGGTCATTACTAACATTCTACTTCATTGTAATGATTTTGGAAGTGTGTCGTGTGCAGCGCTGAACTGGGAAGAGAAATCGGCCTGGGATTTTACATGGCAACTGGGCCAACTGTTGAGTTGGGGGGGGGGGGGGGGGGGGTCCTTTTCTGCATATCGCGGCACGATTTTGTGGTCCGATCCACATAACACAGCGGCACATTCTTGATTATCACGGCCCATTCCGCACGTTTCGCGGCCAAATCACCGGCCCGCTCGGTTATCCCGATGGCCATTCCGCCCCTGATCGGCCCAAAAGTGCGTCGGCCCACCGGGAAAATTCCCGGTATGCCAGATTACCAGTCCAGCCCTGGTCGTGTGATGATTCTCCATTGGAATAACTTCAATGGCTATACTCCTATAGCATACCTCATGTAGAATGCAAGTAAGTAGAGGTAGACCAATATACTGGTTTTACTGATTAATTGGTGCAGATAGTTGCTTATTGGAACTAGCAGTTATCGGCAAAAATTTCTACCGATAGTCATCATTTCAGATTTTCAAAATAAGAGTCCCGGGTGTGTTTCAGGCTTGTTTATATTTAAAAGTCCTGCGTTATGCACCAAATCTTCATTGTTTGTTATATTTGGCATTTTGGCTGAACAATAAACCGCATCTGGAATTTTATACATTTTGAAATGTTTTTTTTCTGTGCCAGCCATAGTAAGAAAAGAAATGTTGTGTCCATATTTGTCCATATTTTTGACATTCTATAAATTTTTAAAAACAATTTGCTTAACTTAGTTATCAGTATCGGCAAAATAATCGGTCGACCTATAGTAGTAAGTAATACTGTGAGTGGTATCATCAGCTATTTTTATTATTTTTTTTTTTTTTACACAAAATCTGATTAAAAATGCAAAGCAATCATTTTTAGTTCTAAAATGATAACTGGATACCACTCGCTGAATTAAATATACTACATAATGAGATTATATGACGATGTAGATTACTATTGTGTCCTATTGTGCACTCTTCTGAATACCATAGTTTAAAAGTATGCATCGTACAGTGTATAATGTGCAGTATGCAGTTCACTTAGTATTCCATCCCATATATAACCACGTCAAAAATCTGAGGTCACTAAGATACCAAATTCCAGCCTTTGTCTTGAGTTTTATCAGTTTAATTTAATATGTGTGGTGCACCCCCTTATGTTCTCCAGAACTGTACAAAGTGTTACTCGGCAGAATGTTCAGGGACAGCATCACCCGGCATCATTGCATTCTGGAGAGCAAGACCTCCAAATGTCACCATGTGCATTAAATGTCCTTCCCCACTCTTTTATTTTGTGATGCTAATGGCTACCTACATTTTATTAAGCTGCATCTAGTTTCTTCCACTTAGGGTGCACTTTAGTCACAACTAAAGTACCAAAATATATAATTTGTCATTAAAGCGACATAAGGTTGCAGCTTTTTATTTTTATTTTTTTTCCCCCTTTAAGGTGTTGCAGACACCCACTAAATAGCATTTTTTTTTTCAGTCATGCCACAGACGTCTGTATGTGAAAAGAACTGACAAAAATAGGAAGTAACAAAAATATATTCAACAAATCACAGGAGCAGATGAACGCAAATTACATTCCCTTTCTAAACTTAGTCTTTTCACCACATCAGTGCAGCTGCCAGTAATTGCCGGTAATAATTAATGAGTCTCTCTCATTGGTGGATGAGACAGGAGGGTGTGTCCAGCGCAATTATATCAACAATAACAAATGCAATGCGTTTGATTTGGCACTTCATATCCAGTACAGGGCCGGAATGGCTAACTGGGAGGACCGGGACATTTCCTGGTGGGCCACTCAAAAATGTATTGATATATTTTCAGTCATGTTTGCCACATAACAGTTGCCAGCAGTCCGTATAATCCGCTTTAAGGCATCAGAATTGCATCCCATATTATAGTAGATTCAGTCTCTATCATTTTTTGTCCTCTCACACCCAAACAAATGAAAGGGTGGACTATGAGAGACTAAACATTTACTGTTTCACCATTACACAAACACTTCACTTGTCAGCAGGGGACGGATCACAGAAGATCTAGTGAGAACAGAAACTATTAGCTGAATCGATGAACGTGCTTCAGGTAGCAGTTCATCACAAGTTCAATACTGACTGTTGTCTCACAATCCCAGTTAATCTCTGAAATCCTCATTCCTTGCAGTGCAGAATGATAATAACAGTATTCTTTATTGTTAAAAAAATTAAATAATATTTAAATTAAATCAATACAGGTACAAAAATGATGGGCCTTCAATATTGTATAATATGCTCAAACCCTATCTTCTTAAAGAGACAGTAACCATATTGCTGTTGTCTATAGCATTTATATTCAAAGTAAAAGAAAAGTACACATTTGTCATTTTTTAGTATTTTTTTCCACACTTAAGTGTTGGAATTTGGCACTTTATTAATGGCATGTTAAAATGTAAAGACAATCACTCGACCTTCAGTACGTTTCTGCACATATTTTCTCTAGATCTGTAGCTATGTTAATTAAAATGTCTAAAATACTAAGCACTGAACATTGGGATTGTGAGTCTTCACACCTTGAAATATTTCTGTACAGTTCTCTATGGTGTTGGTATTTGCCCACATGCAATGACGTCTAATGTCATAAAGCTCAAATCTAAATGATTTCAACTTACATTTTAAATGCCATATGTGGTATGAAGACATGGAGAGCTTATAGTTTTCTAGTAATTGCATATTTTGAATATTTTTGCCATGTTCTTGTTTTATCGTTATCATGTTCACCTGACATGGACATGATATTTGTGGTCTGAATATGAATCCCTGGTATGATCTATTAATCATGACATTTTCACACAATATTGATTTAAATTATGCAGATTAATCATATTTGTTGCAGAATTTCACATACTACTGTTGCATTGTCTATTGTTGCATAATGCATACTGACATGTGACAATAATATAGCGAACTCTATTACAGAGGTGCCCAAAAGTTTTCCTACAAAGTGCCAAAAATCAAACTTGATTGAGGGCTGGGGGCCGCAAGTAAACGTTGCATTATAACAAATTAACGGCCTGAAATTCATTTCTGAAAATGGGGGTAATTGCCCCCTACAGCAGCACTTTTTTACCTTTATAAAGGTAATTGTTTTCTAACCTTATGAAATGACTCTGTCATTCTTTTATGTAAAATACTTCAATTAAATCAATTATTTCCTTTTTAAAATGGCATGTTTTACTAAATAAAAAAATTGGAAGATCTCTACATTGCATAATATGCCAATAAAACAAAATTCACATATTTCCAAATATTTTGGCTATTAAATTAACACCATTGACACCATTTTTCCAGATTTGGAATGAGGAGCTTATAACTAATTAACTCCATCATGCATTAGTAACGCTTTATTTAACATCAAGGCTATCAAACACAACCGTATATTATTTTTGTTAATATTATAATTAACTACATTGTAGCATTTGGTAATTTTAGCACAGGATCACGACACCGAGTGCCCATCTGTGCGCATTAATAGCGCGAGTCTCCGCCACTGACTCGGCAACATCTGCACAACAGACGGCACGAAAACAAATAAAGTTCAGCAATAATTCAAATGAAGATCGCGATGTATGTATTTAGAACCATATCAGATTGTAAGGGGATTTTTTTTGTATTTTGTTCGCTGATGACTCATTTAAGCTTATCGGTGCCTATTCGGCCCATTAGCCGGCCGACACACCGGTTCTCCCAGTGGCGTGACAGAGAGAGAGAGAGTGAGAGAGGGTGAGAGAGAGGGCAGAATTAGGCCGATTCCCATTGATCATTAATGTACAAAAAAGATCTCTAAAGTTTTGGATGCATTTAAAATCAAGTCCCACAGAGTCGCTTCATTATAAAGCGCTACAAACCCAAGAACTGAACCCTGAAAACAGTCCCGTCAGTCAGCTGGTTCTGAGACTCACTAACCCGGTTAACAGTACTAACAGTAACCAGCCTCAGACCAGCACTGCTTTACAAACAAACATCAGAATCAATCAGATCAACAAACAATCTCACATCAACTATCTGGAACATTGGGACCAAGAAACTAAAACACAAAGCAAATTACAATTCTATCGGACTCTAAAATCAAAGTATGAATTGGAAGAATATCTCGTGACTGTCAGAGATCCAAAGCAGAGACAGATCCTGAGCAAGTACAGGCTCAGTGAGCACAGTCTCGCCATCGAGAGAGGCAGACAGTGAGAGAGAGACAGATCCTGAGCAAGTACAGGCTCAGTGAGCACAGTCTCGCCATCGAGAGAGGCAGACAGTGAGAGAGAGACAGATCCTGAGCAAGTACAGGCTCAGTGAGCACAGTCTCGCCATCGAGAGAGGCAGACACAGGAACACATGGCTACCCAGAGAAGAAAGGGTGTGTGCTCACTGTACGACAGGTGAGGTTGAGACAGAGGTGCACTTTCTACTCCACTGCCCAAAATTCAAAGAGACCAGAGACATTTATATGAATAAATTAGCAAACATCATTAACAAATTTAAAATCAGGACAGAACAAGAACAAATGAATATAATACTTGGAGAGGGACACACAGCAGCACTGGCGGCGAGATACGTGTTGACGTGTCACAGTCTGAGGGACAGCGGGTGAATCTGTGTCATGTGTTTTACCCCCGTGTGTCACCCCAATGTTCACCACAGTGACCCTCATATGTATGTGTGTATTCATTTATGTATCAGTATATATCAGTTCAGCGATTTAAACACTGTGGTCTTCAGCAGTTCTGAAGCTGCTTTTATATTTATTTCTATTATTTATTTCTATGTGTTTAAATGTAATCATAGATTAATGTTTTTTTTTTATTATTTACACAACAAATGCTTTGGCAATATTGTAACGACTACATTCATGCCAATAAAGCCCCATTTGAATTTGAATTTGAATTTGAGAGAGAGAGAGATAGAGAGAGAGAGAGAGAGAGAGAGAGAGAGAGAGAGGGTGAGAGAGAGGGTGAGAGAGAGAGAAAGATTTTAGATTTTTAATCACTTTATTGAAAATTAGTCAAATAAACATCTTTAAAGAAACACAGTTCTGCATCTGATGCAGTTCAGCACTTATTAACAAAAGTCTCAGTATGGTTTTCACAATGAAGGCATTTTAAATGAACAAAAAAAAAGGAAAAAAAGAAAAAAAAAGATAAATTAAATTGCAATCAATAAATTGCACTCAGGATTATAAAGAGAAAACCAAGCCACCTTCAAATAATGCACACAAAGCGCCATGACTGCACCATATTAATTCAAAAGCGGATAGATCATTTGTGGTTTTATAAAACCGATAATCAATCATCGCTCTAGATTTGACCAAAGTTAAAAAACACACATGAAGATCATCAATGGACCTTTGTTCGATCTTGTTTCTCCGGCTAATATACATGCCAATTTAGCTCACCCTAAACAACAATTTTCATTAAGCCTACAAAACAATTCCCTTAGCTTCGTAAATAAAGGCTCAAGTCTGAAACAATACATAAAAGCAAGAAAAACTGGGGTTTTTTTTAAGACAGAAAGGACAATCAGGACTGACTCCTGGATTCAACACCGAAATAAAGGAATTGACAGCAATTGTAGCTAATGGTGGCTTATATAAGGATCTCCATTCAGGTTTATCATCATTGCTCAGTTTAAGAACAGGACGCCATGGTGTATCAATTTTTCTGTCAAGCACCTTTCTGTCAAAGACACAGGATCTATACAGCATTTCCCCTTCACGAGACAAGAAATCCAGCAACAGAGATTCACAAGGTTTTAAAAAAGAACTTGAACACTCATCAAGGATGGGTTGAATGACTAAACAAGGAAAGGTGTCCTCAATATCAGGAGTACCCCCCCTGTAAAAAAAAGTCCTCTTCAGCTTTGAAACAGGCTTTTAGCTTGATCAGAAACTGAGAAAACAAGCGAACAGATCTGAACTCCAAATGCTTGGCTGCTGTCTCCACATGTTCAAAATGAGGTCTAGTCGGAGTCAATAAATGTCCTAAACCTTGGATTGCTGAAGTAAGGTACTGCACCCTGGTAGATTAAAGTGTGTAGTGATGTCCAAACAAGCCTCAAGAATCAACGGCTCCTGTAAAAGCCAGTGGAGAGAATATGAGTTGTCAGTCTTAAGAACACGGAAAAGGCTCCACACTTTGAAGAGATTGCGATAGAAAACAGGCAAATCCAAAAAATCTAATTTAGTCGAATCCATTAAAAAGAGAGATTTGTCCAGGCCAAAACCTCCAAGGGTACGCAGAACTGTGCAGCTAACAGCACGCCAGCTGCAATCTGTTGAACCATCCAAAAACGTTTGTAGGAACCGTAAACGAAAAGCGGCAATTCTTCTTTGTAAGTGCATTAAACTTTGGGAAGGTGTAAAACACTCTGTGGGACCCAATGTAACTTGTCTCAAACGAAATTCCCAAGAGCAGCTTGAACTTCAGCTAAGACGAGCCAATCTATGCCAAAGAGAGGATGCCACTAAATTGTTAACAATGAGAGTTTGTCCTATGAGGGACATATTTGGTAATAACCATCTCCATTTGTCCAATCTCGCTTTGACTTTTTCCAGCACCCCCTCCCAATTTTTCTGTAGCACACTCTCATCACCCCAAAAAAAAACCTCCTTAATATTTTATACCTCCCTAGCCCAATGGTATATTGAGCCAATTGTTGAGATTTAATTATCTCTTTTTCCAAAAGCTCTAAAGACCGAGTCGTCTCTTTAGTGACGTTGTGAGTGTGACTGTTGAGTAAACTGCCTCATTTGAACCTCACCATAATCTCACCACTGTTATAGTGAGTGAAAAGTAATCTTCAATGCTTTGTGAGCTTCCCAAAAAAAATGGAAAAGAATCCTTAAAAGAAATTGTCATTTAACAAGTTGGTATTAAAGTGCCAGTATGCACTCTTGGGTTTTACCAAACTCCCCAAAAAATTACAGTGTACCATACTGTGGTCTGAAAAGCTAACTTGAGTAATATAACACTTATTAAAGATGTTAAAATGATAGTTAAAGCTATTAAATCTATCCAGTCTTGCTAAAGATATAACATTACCACATGTGTGAACCCAAGTGTACTGTCTATCATTACCATTTAAAGATCTCCAAATGTCACACAATTCATATATTTTAATGATATGAGTGAGTCGGCTACGTGAAGCTAAGTGAGGCTCAATGTGATTTCTATCTAGATTAGCCTCTGTTCAATTGAAATCACCAGCTAAGAACAAAAACTCACCAGGGCAACAATTCTGCAAAGTCAAACAAAGAGTGTCTAACAAAGACTTGTGCAGTTGGGGCATACACACAAATAAAAATGAGAACACATAGTTTTCAAAAACAGCTCTAACTTTTAAAAGTCTACCTTTCACAATTTCATCTACCTCATTTGAGACAGGATTAAAATTCTTCGCAAATGAAATGGCAACTCCCCCGCTGACTGAAGTGTTATGACTCAACACAGGTATGCCGTCAAACTCTCTTTTCCAGTCAACAGCATTTTTCAAATCACTGTGAGTTTCTTGTAAAAGAGCAACATCAATATTCTTCTGTTTAATTACTTCATATATTGTTGCTCTTTTACCAGAATCTCTAGCACCATTAACATTTAAAGAAGCTAAATGCACTTCACTCATCATTCAGTGCATTGCCAAGAGTTCTCACAATTTTCTTTAATCGATAGACTTCTTTATTAGTAAAGGAGCCCTCTGCCATTAGTCCTCTTTCTTTATCCACAAATGTTTTTGGTCAGGAAAATAGTCCTGCACATGTACAACTCTTTTATTTTTTGTCGATCTAAGAAACAACTTGATATCATCAAGCTCATAACTCCGACCAACAAACTCACTCTGAGAGAGTGTGACATAGCATCACTCTGTATCCAGAACCTCATCCTCTTGCATCTCACAATTTTTACTTTATTGCTTTTCTTTTTTTTGGGGGGGCATTTTAAAAACAGTTTGTGCTTTCCATACTAACGGAATCCACCACAAGTTTCTTGTGTTACACCAGCCACAGAAAATGTTTTGTGTGTGCCGAACGCGGGTGCTGGAGCGACACAGATGACCCAGCCACAGTCTTACTGGGAATAACTGTGAACGTAACCAGCAAGCTTCCACTCAGCGCTGCCGCCTCAAATGCACTGTCAACCGCAGCTGCACTGTCAACTGAATCGCTACTCTCAGAGATCACATTCACTACATTCGCCTCTTCTGCTGAGAGTTTATCAGGGCATTTGCGAATTAGATGGCCGAATTTACGGCAGCCGAAACATTTCAACCTCACAGAAGTGACGAAAACAACATAATCAAAATCGTCCTCACGAAAATTGAGCGATATATCAAGCTCGATGTCGTCTTTTAATAATCATGAAAACGAAACGCCTGAAATAAACTATATGTTTCAACAGAGGCGATTCGCTACTGATTGGGATTTTTTTAATCGGGAAAACTAATTTTCCATACC
Source organism: Moxostoma hubbsi (assembly GCA_032164185.1). Taxonomy (NCBI): domain Eukaryota; kingdom Metazoa; phylum Chordata; class Actinopteri; order Cypriniformes; family Catostomidae; genus Moxostoma; species Moxostoma hubbsi. The sequence goes on from JAVLUX010000041.1 coordinate 21,696,872, forward strand.
GAGATAAAGCCTGCGTTAAAATGTCATCACTAAAAAAAGGTGGTACATTTGACAACATAACTTTCTTAGCTGGTAGTGACAGAGGAAGAACAGGGACAAGTTCACCATTAACAACTATACCGTGCTGCACTATTTCATTTGCTTTATCTACACTGTCCAGGTACTCAATCTACTCAATCTACACCACGCTATCGCTCAGGTAGAACTATTCTTTCGACCACTAAAGATAGCTTCACTAATTATCTTCCAGATCTATCTCATACACTCAGTAAACCCCAAAGCCCAGAATAACTTGACGAAATATCAAAAAATATAAATGCAATCTTCTCTAGCACTCTTGATATTGTCGCCCCACTTTGATTAAAGAAAATTAAAAAAATTTGGAAAAATACAAAATTAGAAGTATTTCGTGGTGCATGGAAGGATAGTGTCTGTAGATACAGACAGACACTAAAAGCTGCCAGGTCAGCATATTTTAGTAAACTCATAGAAAATAACCACAACAATTCTAGATGTTTATTCAGTACTGTGGCTAAATTGGTTGGGAATAAAGCCTCAACAGAACCAGATATTCCGTCACAGCACAATAGTAATGACTTCATTAATTTCTTTACAGATAAAAATTGGAATTATGCAATCATCTGTCATAGCACCTCAGAAAACAGTGTCTAATAATTTTCCTCACGTGCAACTTCAATCCTTCTCTGTCATAGGTCACGAAGAGCTAACAAAACTTATCGAAACATCAAAAGCCACAACATGTTTGTTAGACCCAATACCAACTAAGCTCTTAAAAGAGGTATTCCCTGTAACCTCAGAACCTCTTCTTAATATTATTAACTCCTCGCTATGCTTAGTACATGTCCCAAGAAACTTTAAAATGGCAGTTATCAAACCACTTATTAAGAAGCCACAACTTGATCCTGGAGAACTGGCTAATTATAGACCGAGTTCAAATCTCCCATTTATGTCAAAAATACTAGAAAAGGTAGTAATCTCCCAAATATGTTCATTTCTACAGAGAAATATATTCGTATATACGAAGATTTTCAGTCAGGATTTAGGCCTTATCACAGTACAGAGACTGCATTTATCAGAGTTACAAATGACTTGCTCTTATCAACTGATCACGGCTGCATTTCTCTTCTAGTGCTTTTAGACCTTAGTGCTGCATTCGACACGATAGATCACGATAGACACAATAGATCGGCTAGAGAATTATGTTGGCATTTGTGGAGTTGCATTAGCATGGTTTAGGTCATATTTAGCAGACTGCTACCACTTTGTCTATGTAAATGAGGAATTGTCAATCCAAACAAAAGTAAAATATGGAGTGCCACAGGGATCAGTTTAAGGGCCTCTGCTTTTCTCCATGTATATGCTTCCCCTGGGAGATATTATCAGGAATCGTGGAATAAGTTTCCACTGTTATGCCGACGATACACAGCTTTATATTTCTTCAAAACATGATGAGATTTCACAACTCTCGAAATTAGCAGAGTGTATCAATTAAATAAAAGATTGGATGGCCAGAAATGTCCTTCTACTCAATTCTGACAAAACGGAAGTACTAATTATTGGACCAAAAAACTCTAAAAATAAGCCAATACAATATAATTTGACTCTTGATGGATGCACTGTTACATCATCTTCAACAGCGAAGAACCTAGGTGTAATATTTGATAACAATCTGTCCTTTGAAAATCTAATTACCAATGTTTGTAGAACAGCATTCTTCCACCTAAGAAATATTGTTAAATTAAGTGCTGATATCTGTCGCTGATGCCGAAAAACTAATTCATGCGTTCATGACCTCAAGACTAGATTATTGTAATGCATTACTGCGAAGATGTCCATCAAGACCAATAAATAAACTTCAATTGGTTCAAAATGCAGCAGCCAGAGTGCTGACTAAAACCAAGAAATATGATCATATTAGACCCATTTTATCATCATTATATTGGCTACCTGTTAAATTACGTATTCATTTTTAAATTCTGTTAACTACGTACAAAGCTTTTAATGGTCTGGCTCTGCAGTACTTAAGTGACCTTCTACCACACTATATTACATCACGTTCATTACGATCGCAAAATTCTGGCCTGTTAATAGTTCCTAGAATATCAAAATCCACAAAAGGAGGAAGATCCTTTTCATATTTGGCTCTTAAACTATGGAATAATCTCCCTAATACCGTTCGAGATGCAGACACTCTCCCTCAGTTTAAGTCTAGACTAAAGACTCATCTATTTACTCAGGCATACACCTAATTTATCCTCAACCCACAATTAGGCTGCTTTAGTTGGGTCTGCCGGAACCAGAAACCAGAAATATTGATCATGATTTATAACTCTGCAATAAATTCAATAGCATCTATGCCTATATTATTTTGTTTGTTTCCATGTCTCAACCTCGGGACTCCTATCCTGAGGTCACCAGAACCGGCTGGATCCAGCACCATTCCTGCTTCGTGTTGGACTCCACTGCTACATGTCGCTGAATGATGACGACTAAATGCAGCCGGTGCCAGCCAAACATCATTTACGATGTATTACGATTACTTCAGAGGATGAACTGATGCCATCTCTGCCTGCATCACCTCTGTCTATTGATGGACTACGATCTTGAAATGAAATGCATAGACTAACAATTGCCAACAAAACCCTTCATCAGCCAATTAACAAGGACAATTGCATCTATGTGAACTTCTGCAGTTAATCCAGGATGGACTTCAAAGACATTGGTCATTAATCTTACAGTTCAAACAAAATCGATTATTAAACACTGACCCTTAACACCTGCTTAGTTTAATAATTGTAAACCATGGCTTTAACTATACATAAGTAATATTTACATTATATTCATGATGTTAGTCAGAGGGGAACTGCCCCCCACAGTGAGTCTGGCATCTCCATTATATAAGGTTATTTTTCTCCATTAACCATCATCTTATGGAGTTTTGTGATCCTTGCCACAGTCGCCTTCAGCTTGCTCACTGCGGTTATTAATACAATTATTATTTAATTACTTATTTTCAAACACGATTAACATTCGTATTTTATCTAATTACACAATGATGATTCATCAACTTTATAGATATTACAGTTTTATCGTCTGTTAATGCCTGATCTTCTGTAAAGCTGCTTTGAAACTATGTGTGTTGTGAAAGGCACTATACAAATAAAATTGACTTGACTTGACTTGACTAAAGTGGCACTATTCATTCTGGAGGCGGATAACACACTCCCATGACCAACAACCTCTCCAATGTCCAAACAACATTCTTCCACGCAAAAAAAATAAAATAGAGGCACACAAGGTAACTAAGGATAGAAACAGCAAGGAAAAAGAGTAAAGAAAAAGGTTTCACTCACAACACTCCGTCCGCTCATGCTCAAACACACCAGAAGTGAGAGACGGAGGGAGAGAGAGAGAGAGAGAGAGAGAGAAATAATGAGATTAAAAATGAGAGAATGAAAAAGATTATTGGCATATCGAGCACAACCCTACATTGTTTCTCTCCTAAATAAGAAAGAAAAGTGCTCTGCATGAATCGCTGTGGCATTTGGGTGACATTTACCAGTGTAGCCTGAGGGGATGGAGACCTTGTCCTTCTAATTTTGTAATTAACCGTGGTTTCATTTCTAAATTTCAAATAGCCGATAAGGGTGTATACACCTGCGAGTGGAGCCATGAAATCAAGAGATTGTGTTAATATCTGCCGATCCACTGTACTACTCCTTTTGCATATCTTTTAAGATAGAGATATCTTTAACAATTAATGGCAGCTGCCCTGTTTAATTGATACATTTTGTGTGAACTGTTACATCTTGCTTATTCTACACTTTAGATAATGATCCATCATGCCTTCCAACTTTTGTTTGTGTGTTTGATGAAGTGTTGATGGTTTGTTAACACAATAAATTCCTTTTACCCCAAAGACTATTAGGATGAGACAGAGTAAAACAGCTGATGCAGTTTTAGGCTGTATGAGTTGAAGAACTATGAATGAAGAACTAGCACAGGAAAATTTGACAAACCACCCCAGTCACACAAAACAAAAGTCTAGCAATGTTTACCCATACACCATCAAAACATCTTACATTGGTCATTTTAGCATAATTCCAAAAGATTCCATAAAGCATCGTTTGTCTTTGGATGTTATTGCATGTATGAAAGGCACAGAATATGGACAGTCTGATCTCATAAAAATCACAGTGGCAACATTTTTGCAAAATGACATCATAACCTGTATCGCGGCAGTTCCGAGGTGAAATCTAAACTGTGTGGCGCTAAAAGAGAGTTACATTTTCTCCCAAATAGTACAGGTTTTTAAGATTAATGCTCTAATGAGTTTTAAATCAACCAAACCGGCCTCTTGACCTTAAACCTTAGACCTAAACCTAACTGATTGTGTCATTAAAAGCTAATGTGAGATGAAAAATGCTTAAATTGCTGAAGCAGCTTCTTCATTTTGAAACTTTGGGTCACGTGTGAACTCATATGCTCTTAAGGACTCATACCCCGGGTCCATTGCATTGCAAGTGCAACTCTCTTATCAGTTGAGCTACCACACAATTTGATCACACTCAAACGTTTTGTTAATGTAGTTGCAAAAATGTAGGTGTAGTAACGTAGTAAGTAAAATGGCTAGAACAACAATAAAGTGTGCTATGTTGAAATTCAATACAGTATGAAATGCATTAGTTTCTTTGATTGCTTTTAGTCACGTATATAGACTTTTAGTAAGAGCTGTCAAAATGAACACGTTAATGCATACGATTAATAAAAAAAAAGTTTAACGTTTACATTTTTCTTAATCGCAATAAATGCATTTACCGTTTAAACACTGGTTGGAAGGGCAGAATATTAGCGATGTGTCCAGCTGGAGTCATTATACTATCGGACACACTACAAACAAACACAGTGATTCAGTGTCATTGAAAAAGTGTTGGAGAACGATATGGAGCTCTTAACACTATTTGTTGAACAAAACAAGCCCATATGGAACTTGTAACAGAAATCAAGCCTATGTAAGGCACATTTTGAAGCTGATCTGTTGCGGATGTATCCCGATCCTTCCAACGGGTGAACACCCGTAAAGCTGCAGTTCCAGACGTCATACCAGGCTGCATCATCAGAGCGTGCGCGAACCAACTGGCTGGTGATTTTACAGACATTTTCAACCTGTCCCTCTCCTTGTCTGTAGTCCCCACATGCTTCAAAACCTCCACCATTGTGCCTGTACCAAAGCAATCAAAAATCACTTGTTTAAATGACTGGCATCCTGTTGCCCTCACCCCCATCATCAGCAAATGCTTTGAGAGGTTAATCAGAGATTACATCTGCTCTGTTCTGCCCACCTCACTGAACCCACTGCACCTGGAAAAAAGGAACACATATGTGAGAATGCTGTTTGTAGACTACAGCTCAGCATTCAACACCATAGTGCCCTCTAAGCTTGATGTGAAACTCCGGGCTCTGGGCTTAAACAGCTCGCTGTGCAGCTGGATCCTGGACTTCCTGTCAGGCAGACGTCAGGTGGTTAGAATGGGCAGCAACATCTCCTCATCACTGACCCTCAACACTGGAGCCCCGCAGAGCTGTGTTCTCAGCCCACTCCTGTATTCCCTGTACACACATGACTGTGTGGCGACACATAGCTCCAATGCCATCATTAAGTTTGCTGACGATACGACGGTTGTAGGTCTGATCACTGACAATGATGAAACAGCCTACAGAGAGGAGGTGCACACTCTGACGTGCTGGTGTCAGGAGCACAACCTCTCCCTCAACGTCAGTAAAACCAAGGAGCTTGTGGTGGACTTCAGGAGGAAAGACAGAGAACACAGCCCCATCACCATTAATGGAGCACCGGTGGAGAGAGTCAGCAGCTTCAAGTTCCTTGGTGTCCACATTACCGAGGAACTCACATGGTCCGTCCACACTGAGGCCGTTGTGAAGAAGGCTCACCAGCGCCTCTTCTTCCTGAGACGGCTGAGGAAGTTCGGAATGAACCACCACATCCTCACACAGTTCTACACCAGCACTGTAGAGAGCATCCTGACTGGCTGCATCACCGCCTGGTACGGCAATAGCACCGCCCACAACCGCAAAGACCTGAAAAGGGTGGTGTGAACTGCCAGACACATCATCGGAGGTGAGCTTCCCTCCCTCCAGGATATATATAACAGACGGTGTGTGAATTAAGCTCTGAGGATTATCAGAGACTCCAGCCACCCGAGTCATGGGCTGCTCTCACTGCTTCCATCAGGCAGGCGGTATCACAGCATCAGGACCCGCACCAGCCGACTACATGACAGCTTCTTCCCCCAAGCAATCAGACACATGATCTCTCACGATCAACAATCAGCACTGCACTTTATTAATCTTATATCTCACACTGGACTGTCAATATATTCTCCACAATACAACTACTGCATATATATTTTTATATTCTCTTTTTTTTATTATTGTAAGTGTATTCTATATTGTGTGTATTGTTTACTGTACATTGTATATTATTATTGTGTTGTGTAATTATGTGTACATTTGATGTGTAAATTGTGTTGTGTAAATATGTTGTTTATTGTAATTGGTTTATGTCTCGTCACTGTCATGACTGCTATGTTGCTCGGAACTGCACACAAGACTTTCACCCACTGTTGCACTTGTGTACATTATAGTGTTACAATAAAGTGATTTTATTTGATTTGATTTTAATAGCCACAGAAGCACGCCGAGACTCAAATAGCAGAATGAGACATTTTTGGTCTGCAAGCGCCTTTCATGTGGAGTTCAAATCGGCGATTGTCGCTGGCATTGCCGCCCTGACACGAATCATGAATGCGGCTTCTGACTTGTGGAGGATGAGAGTTTAAGAGATTTAATGTCCATTGCAAAGAACATGCAACCTTTTTCGAGACTAGTTATTTAAAATAGTCAAACTCCCACTTAGACTTTGGGAAACGTTTAATGTTACTTGAATTATATCTTTATACTGTTGAATGCTTTGTTTGGAAAATGTTATATATAATATAAAGCATTATATTATTACTTGTGCTGTCAGTCGATTAAAAATTTGTATTGCAATTAATCGCATAATTTTTTGTAGTTTATCTTGATTAATCACAGATATTGAAAGAGCTGAGATTTGACACTATATATAATTATTTTCCTGTTAAAATGCATTTATTTCATTCTTAGGAAAGAAAAGAAATCAAAATGTAACAATATAATACAATATTAACATTTTTCAAAAAAAGCCTTCTGCAGTATAAAGACAGAAATGCACTAAAATAGCACCAATTCAAGTTACATTAAACCTTTCTCAAAGTCTAAGTAGGAGTTTGACTAATTGAAAGAACTAGTCTGCCCATAGGTTGTATATGCATTGCAACTCTACATGAAACACGCTAACGGACAAAAACGTCTCATTCTGCATTTTGGTGATGGTTAAGACTTGACTTGCTTCTGTGGCCATCTGGACTTGTTTTGTGCATCAAACAGTGTGTGTGTGTGTGTGTGTGTGTGTGTGTGTGTGTGTGTGTGCAGTGATTCTTTTATTTACTAAGATAACAATCTCTGTGGCTCGATCGTAGCAGAGAGCGTGACGATCAACTAGTGTGTTACGATATAGAATGTCAAAAGGACAACCGCGTTTTGCTATTTTGTGCTACTAAGTTTTAGGCTCGCCTTTGTAGATGGACTCTTGCTGTGTGTGTGTTATAAAGTGTGTGTCAGTGTAATGACTCTGGGCGGAAACATTACAAACATTTCACTGCGATTAATCACGATTAACTGTGAAAAATCATGCGATTCATTGCGATTAAAAACAATTAATCGAATGACAGCGCTACTTTTAACTAACGGCATAAAGTCAGGTCCACTTTGAAGATTATTCTGGCCAGTTGCCACCCACTACTGGCCAGAATTATCTATATATCCATCTTAAAAGTGAAGCTTTAGTCATTGTAAAGGGTTTTTTATTTATCCTCCTAACTAGGTTAAAACAGCCATTAAGAATGAGAAAACATTGCTAAACTGATGTTTCCTTGTAAGACAATCTAGACCAAACATGCACAAAAACCCCTGAGGTATCTAACCACTTAAATACATTTTTACTAATGTGAGGAAGTTTCCACAGCAAAATCATCCTTAGCCCACCAGGCTGACACGCTGCAGACAGACCCCTAAGCTGCTAAAAATGAGTGGTAAAGGCAGCAGGCAGCAGCCGTCGTAACACTGCAGACAACCGACAGTGAATGTCAATGCAGTGGAGCTCTACTAACCAGCAGACAACAGGAACAGAGGTGTGTGAGTTTGCTCATTTAGACAGAATGAGCTCACACTGATGCAGTGATGCTCACTGTCTGTTTGTGAGATGCAGTTGTCACTCAAACACTGCTATTCTGTGGGATTGTTGGGCTAGGGACAGATGCCACATCGCAGATTGTTTATAATGTTTATATAAGTCACATAAAAGAAGCAATCAATCCCCAGGGTGTTAATGAGAACTGAAGTGTAAAGACGGCACCGCCAAGCCATTCTATGTGACCAGGAGATTTCAGGCCAATTCACAGTCAGCACGTCTCAAGCAATGAGCATTAACCTGGGTGATTACACTCCAGTGGATGGCGGAAGAATGGGCAACACAAAATGATATGCTTCATCAACACATGGAAAGCAAAAGGCCCTCGAGTTAGAGCAGAGGAAAAGCAAAGTTCTTGCTACTGTAAATTCGGACACATAATTTGAATTTAAAACAAAGACTTCCTTTGTGCATCAACAGAACAAGAATAGGACCATTCAAGAGTCCATCCGGTTAGTAAATACAGCTGTCAATCCAAACCTCTGACCGTGTGGAGTGGTGGTGGCATAGTGGGCTACAGCACATATCTGTTAATCAGAAGGTTGCTGGTTCGATCCCCACAGCCACCACCATTGTGGTGCACTTAACTCCAGGTTGCTCCGGGGGGATTGTCCCTGTAATAAGTGCACTGTAAGTCACTTTGGATAGAAGCATCTGGCAAATGCATAAATGTAAATGTGTGAATGTAGCTGGGTGAAAACTAGACAGATTGAGTGGACATAGAATGAAAGTGGAACTGAAGTATGAAGACAATGCTGATGGTCAATTTTAAACCAAAATAAAAGGAAGTAGCCAGAGGTACTAAAAACCGTATTTAGTTCTGGAAGCCCAAAGCTGTCAGAGTCGATTAATTCAGCCCATGAGGAGAATCCACATCACTGCCATGCAAACACAAGAACACAGATGCACGCAGCTCTCTAGAGAAAGCACTTAACACCTTTTAGAATACAAAACATCCCCACAGATCCATAACAAACTGCTGTTGATTTCTTGCGATAAATTACAGCAAAAGTCAAATCACAAATCTAAATGGAGACATTTCCATTCCCCTTCCAAAGGAAAGCATCCGAACTACTAGTGTTTGTAAAAGCCCATTAGATGTATATTACACCACATTTGATATGTTATGAAACCCGTTAGACACTGTTTTCAGTCATGCAATATGGAAAGCTTTCCCAGTTGCATTCAGGAAGCAAAGTCTGGCTTGGTCTCTCTCAGAAGTCGATATTTGTGGTTTCATGTTTTTGTTCACAGTATGTAAGGTATTTACCAGTGTTGTGAAAGCTTCTTTGAATGTGTGTTTTGTCAAGCTACAAGCTACTTCTAATTTATAGATCAACTACTGTCACGGTACCCGATTGAAAAGTAGTTAGCTAAACAGCATTTCAACAGAACAATTTACACTCAATACCACCTTTAAAACTAGATATTAAACAATGTTATTTATGTAAGAGGCAATCTACAGTCAGTCGGCCGTTATCACAAAATAAACACAGACAGTAGATTATCCTGCTTATTACATGGCTACCTACCATATAAATAAATAAATGCACGGACAATGTATTGATTTGAGTTGAAATGGCGTTATGTGATGAGAAAGAGAGCGCAACGTCTCCAGAAACAGCTGAATTCAACCTCCGGTTTGTGTCTAGTTTCTGTTGGTTTATATTGCTAAAATGATCATCTGTCTGCTCATTATCCTGCTTATTACACAACTACTTGACAAATAAATAAATAAATGGACATGAAATATTGATTTAAGTTTAAATAATTTTATTACATTCTTGCAGAGATTGCATAGTAATACGAGAAGTAGAAATAATTACTTGCAATAACTAAAACACTTACTCGCCAGTTCTCCGATACGCCGTAGCTTGTTCCTTGGCCACGCTTACATCCTCTAATGGACATCGTTCAGTCCCTGGTGGATGGAACACCCCGCCGCATTCTCGGGGAACAGAAGGGGTCTCCCCTGCCCCTGGCAGCTGTTCTCATGCTCCAGGCGGTCGGCAGCAAGCCCCTCCCCTCTCGCGGTTGGCGGTCTCAGACCCCGCCGCGTTTCAGCGGCTGGTAGGGGACTCCTCTGCCCCTGTCAGCGGCCCTGACCTCTCCAGGCAGTCGGTTAGGAGCCCCTTCTCCCCAAGCGGTTGTCGTCCGTTCCTCCGCTTCCAGGCGGCCGGGCTCCTCTGTCCCCCGGCAGACGGCCATTGGGGTGGATGGTAGTGGTGAGAACTCTACTACGGCATATCCCTCCTCCTTCCTGGGTCTTCGGCACCAGTGTAAAGCGGTTCAATGGAAAGGAGGGCCGGCTTGACAATATAAATAATAGTTTAATGAAGAAATAAACCAAAAGACACAAACACACATGACGGTCAGCTGCCATAAACGATCTCTCTCTGTCGCACCACCATCCGCAGTCGGCCTTTATCTCTCTCGGAGGCTTGATTAGCCTGATAAGAGACCGGGTGTGCAGAATCACCCAGCCCCGCCCTCCCCCCTGTCACATTATGTAAATGGTGATAAACAACAGCATTTAACTAAACATTACATTCTGCTAAATTAAATATTGTAATAAATGTTATAATATTTTGTGAATCACTACCAAAAAACAAATGCAAATATGACTTATTAAAACATATTTTTATTGAGGAATCATGTTACTTAAATACATTTTGCAGTGCTAAATGCTTTGTTTGTTGGTTGTTTTGCTAAGCCTAGCGGGACATTTATTTTTAAATGGAACAGACTTTGAGTCCTACACCACAGAGAAGTCACAAGGAGTCATTTACATTTGAATGGTGGCTACATAGTGAATATTTTTCTTTCTTGCCGAGTCCGAGTTTACTGTGGCGAGTGAATTGAGAGAGAGAAGCAGGATGTTTTCTTGCTGCGTGCATGCATGTGGCATGAGTCGATGAGCAGGAACACGTCCAGCTGGTGTCTGCTCAGGTTTGTACCCACCTTTCACCTGGGGTGCGTCCACTCCCTTTGAGATTGGCACCAAATTGACATTTGGCGGCAAATTATGCTAGCTTATAACTGTTACCTATGAGACACAAATGGGGTGATTCTCACAAAACTTGTCAAGAAAATGTCCTGGTCGTATTTAACCCCAAATAAATACAAAAAAGTATGAAAATAATATTTTCATAAAAAAAATAAGCATACATTTAGAACCATATATTTATTTTCAAGACACTAAACATCTTATCTCAAAGTTTTCATTAACACCATATAACAGTATCCTTTTTTTTACAGTAAAAATGCCATTGCACAATGAAGTTTTTGATTAGAATACATTTTATTTTTTAAATAATTATTTGTTTAATTTACTAAATATATATATATATTATTATTATTATTTTTATTATTTATTTTTATTTTTTTTCTGGCTACATTTTTTATTCAAAATATAATTTAAATATAAATAACAGGTTTTTCATTTATTCATTTGGCAGATGCTTTTATCCAAAGTGACTTAAAAAAGAGGAAAACATTATAAGTGAATCAGTTTAAGGAGACAGTGGTATGAAAAGTGCCATATTACAAAGTTTCAATAGCATCAGAATAGTTGTGTTCAAGACAGATTAAAGTGCAACAAGAAATATATATATATAAAAAATTTTAGTGACTGGTTAAGTGATCATGGAAAAGATGTGCTTTCAGCCATTTTTTGAAGACAGAAGCCGAATGTCCGGAAAGTGTTTAGGTGCCTGTTTGTGTTGGTACAACAAGGTGACATTCCTTAGCCGATCGCAGGCTTCTGGTGGGCTTGTAGCTCTATAGAAATTATTTTAGGTATGCTGGAGCAGACTCAGTGACTGTTCTGTATGCCAGCATAAGAGCCTTGAACTTGATACATGCATCAACCAGCAGCCAGGTTTTGTGAGAATTACCCAATAGGTCCTCATCAAATGGGCAAAGATTTGATGGCTTTGAAGCCTAAATATACTCAACTTTGCATGATTTGGTAAGAGAACAAAGGGTATGCATCTTAATAAAGAAACCTTTGATGACAAAATACATCTCTGTCTCCCTTCATGGCATTTAGCATTAATAAAAACTCAATCAAACAGAGTTCTGATTAAAAAATATAAAGGACCTTGTTCCCAAAAAGGAGCAGTTTCTGCACTGAGCTTGGAGTTAATTGCATGTCGCTCTGCTGGGATTAAAGATCACTTGTTTGGTAGGATTGATTTATATTATCATATTTAAAAAAATCCAAAAGGAAGAAACTGCGCAGGAAGTCACACTTCCACTACGGACAAGCCAGGTTAATTCGCCTATTGTTTCTTGGCTTGTAAGTTCAGTTACATCATTAAAGTTATGTTGACTGTTCTGCCGGTTCCCACCTCTTCCTTGCCCATCCTTTACCCATTGCATTGGTGCTGAAAACCAGGAAGGAGGAGGGATGTGCTGTTGTGAAGTCCTTGCCACTGCCGTCTACCAGGGGATGGATGAGTCACTGCTAGCCACTGGGAGTCAGAGGAACCGCTTCCATCTGCCAGCAAGGGGAGGAACTGTTCCATCTGCCAGAGGGCGGAGGAGTGGCTGAGGACCAGACGACGGCATGTCCATGGACCGGCGAGCAAATTTCTCTCTCTCTCTGTCCCTCCCACTCATCCTTTACCTCTCCCCTCTCCCTCCCACTCATCTCTCCCCAGGTTACCAGGAGGCGGGGTGGACTGTCTGGCAAAACGGCTTGAAGGGCAGCGTCTCCCTTCCATAGGTTGGGGGGGGGGGGGTGGGGGGGGGGGGGGGGGGGGGGGGGGGTTTAGGTCAGTCTGGATGGCACCCAGTCTGAATTGGAGTGTGATGAGGAGGAGGCTGGCCAGGCTGTGGGGGTGCACATCCGGCATTGAGTTACGTAATCATTGCGAGAGATAGATAAAGGGGAGTCAGAGATGCTAGTTCAAGAGAGAGAGAGGGAGAGACATACTCGGCTGCTGTGTGTATGTATTTATGTTTGTTTTATGTTGTTTTATGTTCAGTTACGTCATGTCAAGTTATATTGACTGTTCTGGTGGTTCCCGCCTAACATTTACCCGCTGCATGCTGTTTATGCCCATTGTCTTAAAAATAAATCTAACTTAAGCCCACACACATACAGCTATCAAACGTGAGCATCATTTCCTGTCAAATTACACTGTTTCAAACAGACCTTTTCTTTTAAAATGTCAGTTGTACCAGTCTCGCCATCTGTCCAAAAGAAAACGAAAACACATTGTAATAGAAGTGTCGGATGGATCAAAGACATCCTTTGGTCTCAATTTCAGTCTTTAAAAGAGGAGAAGTCTCAGAAAAAGCTGATTTATAAGTGCCGCTGCTCTGACTTTAATCTCCGCTCTGCATCATTCACTTTTCACCAGTCATTTCTCATGTGTCACATGGGGGACTTCCTGTTTTGTGTCAGCTATTAAAAATTTAGGAAATGTTCACAGCTCAAGCAAAGACGAGACATGCCAACATCAACACAAACATGAAGTAAAGAAAGAAAATAAGATGAGACAGACAGACATAGACTTAACAACAGATTGATATAATGACGTACGGACTGTCGTTATATTGTTGGATGGATGGATGGATGGATGGATGGATGGATGGATGGATGGATGGATGGACGGATGGACGGATGGACGGATGGATGGATGGACGGATGGATGGACGGACGGATGGATGGATGGACGGATGGACGGATGGATGGATGGATGGATGGATGGACGGATGGACGGATGGACGGATGGACGGATGGACGGATGGATGGATGGGATGCACCCTACGTTAAATCTGTATATTCCCTGAACCACATCTTGCTTTGTTCATTGCACTGCAATATGTCAAAAAGAAAATAAACCGATTCTTTCGATGCTCTTTCTCATTTCTCAAACGCACTAAACACTTATGTCAATTTAAAATGCTTTTTTAAAACAATTAATCTATAGCTGCCTTAGACTAATTATAAGGACAAATGGTGTCCCGACTGTAAGTCCACCGTGACGCGGTACATGACTTGTTAAATCGGGACAGTCCTCGGTTTTAAAGTGACTTCTGGTCATCTTAACTGTGAATGCCAGCCGATTGTCCAGTACAGTGTGGACCATCTGTGCCCAACAGATCAGCTGCACTGCAATGTACCACTTATAAATGAATAAAACAAGTTGTGTTGCACAAAGAATTATAACTGTGAGAAGATATTTGGCATACAGAGTGAGGGATCAATCTTAATAAACATCTTAATAGTGTGTGTGTGTGTGTGTGTGTGTGTGTGTGTGTGTGTCTTATAAATTGCGTCATTTGGCAATGATTGTCCTAATGCTGAATTGCATGATGATGAAACACTGTCTGCATTCAGTGAACATTTTACGGTTGTGTGTAGGCACCGTGTCTGAATACATGATGAGATTGAACATTCCCATGTGTAGATGAGTCAGAGGAACCTGATCCCTGTGACTCTGATTGCTAATCAATGAGACAGTTTTGATTGCCGTTTTTCTTTCTCAATAGTGCACCATTTCCACATTTTCTTGCTACCTAAATAACAATTTCAACTGATTTAACAGCCATTCACCATTCAGCCGTAGTGTCTCCCACCACCCCTGTGGTCTAGGGGCAACCTGTCTGCACTAGCCGCAGTGTTCAAGTTGGCAAGCAGCCTGCTGGTGTAGGCGTAAGGAAAACAGCCCTCCACAGGCCTGCTCCACCTTCTGCCCCACCAGAGCGGAGCACTGGCACTTCCTGTCCAGGAATGCATCACAGACGGCTTTGGTGGAGCAGAACGTTGCCAGCCAGGTTTGTCAGGGCCATGGCCAACAGGAAGTGCCCATAGAGCCACAGCAGGACGGGCCCAGTAACACTCATTAGCAAGTACATTATGTGCATCAATATTTAGAAACACATTTATTTACATTTCAGTATTTCCTGCTAAGAAAATCATTGCTTTCCTTTTATGGACAAGTTTTTCTATCTTTATACTGCTAAGGACCCACAAATATGGCAATCCCCTTTGTGCAGGACCCCCTTCCTAAAATCCAAAGGCAGCTATATATACTTTAATTTATGAAGACCCATTTATACTCTGAGGACAATAGTAAGCGTATGTGATAAGGTTAAGTTTGTGGGCAATGGAGGAGTCAGGAGACTTATATACTCTTTCTTGAAATGCACAAAACTTTAACATAAAAGGTTTTTCGTTTGTCTGTTATAACACAGGGCAAACTTAGACTTTTGTGTGGCAAACACGCAGATACTACTCTTCTCTGCCACTCTCTCTCTCTCTCTCTCTCTCTCTCTCTCTCCTCTGCCTCTCTGGCGAGCGTTGTCAGTTCTCCCTCTGCCATCACTATAATGAGAGACAGGTGTTAGAGTAATTACAGCCCAGGTGACGAGCCTGACCGTTTTCCCTCTCCAGCAGACAGACACATGACCACGAGTGATAACAGGTGGAAAAATGTCTGTCGGAAAAATTCCATAAAGACATTGCAGGAGTGACCCAAGCTATATCTAGAGACCAGAGTATCATAGTGTGGCAGGTCGGAGGGTGGGGCTGAGTCATGATGGTACACACCCGGCCCCTAATAAGGCTAATTAAGCATCCGAGAGGGATAAAGGCTGACTGGAGACTGCAGTTCGACAGAGAGAGAGAGATTTACGGGCAGCTTCCCGACACCTGTGTGTGTGTTTGTCTTTTTGATTCAGTTTATTATTTAACTATTATTTATATTGTCAAGCCGGTTCTTGCCTCCTCCTTTCCATTGATCCCTTTACACTGGTGCCAAAACCTGGGAAGGAGGAGGGATGCGCTGTAGTAGAGTCCTCGCCGCTACCATCCACCCCAACAGAGCAGCCGTGGCCATCATCTGGGGGACGGAATAGCCCAGCCACCTGAGAGCGGATGAACGGCCGCTGGCCGCAAGGGGAGAAGGGGCTCCTGGCCGACTGCCTGGAGTGGTCTGGGCCACTGCTAGGGGTGGGGGGAGATCGCTAAAAGCAGGGGGATCGTGGCGACTGCCGACCGCGAGCAGGGAGGGGCTCCCAGCCGACCGCCTTTAGCAGGAGACCGCTGCCAGGGGCAGGGTAGACCCGGTCAGTTCCCCGAGAACGCGGCAGGGCATTCCGTCCTCCAGGGGCTGGAGGACTGCCCCCGATCCAGTGATCCCTTTACACATAGAGACTTTTAACTTGAGCCACCTAGCGACAGCCAGAACACCATAGCAACCTTAAACTTGCGTGACCCTGCATCCACATGCGTGGACATTGTATTTTGGCTTTGCCATACACAACGCATAATTTAAATCAATTTAAACAGACTGAATACTGTTCACAAGACACTAGACTGTCATTTAAAGGTTACATTTCTGCCGCACCGAGTCACACGACACAAATATATGACATTGATTTACGTGAATCGCTTCTATGGTCGCAGGACTAACAAAAGTGTATCTGGTAAGAAACCTCTTTTAGTTTTCAATCAGAATTAATTATGCTAATTTCTGATTTTATGTCTGTAACGTCTCAAAAATATGAATAATCAACACTCCTGGAAACATTATAAACAATTTGATTTAAAAAAAAAAATCGGACTTTCTATTGCTTGGAATTATTTCAATTTCTCAGCTTAGTCCCGCTATCCACATATTTGCATATCAATATTTAAGGAAACTATTTGCTCGGTTCTCAAGCGGTTAAAGCAACACCCACACATTGTGGTGGCAAGTTTTGCATTGGCTAATGCCACTCACATTTGCTTAAACCAATGTAAAACTTTGACTGGTAGCCACAGATACTATAATGTTTGCACATGCAACAAACCTCATGGATAACATCACAGAAAAACTGCTTTTTATGACACAATCATTGACTTTTCACCAATAACCAGTAAAGAAATGCAGGAAAGTGATGAAAGTTGAGCGTGAAATAAATCAGATGACAGAGGAGTTTTTCAGCATCAGGGGGAATATTTGTGGTGTCCTAACCCTAACATATAAATCAAGCGTTTATGGGCTGGTGGAGGACCGGTGTGAGTTATAGAGCTCTGGACACTACAGTCACTGTCATTAACTCCAGTGTGTAGACTGTCTCAAGAGCTCTCACCTTCAACTACGACTAACGCTCTTCAAAATGACATGCTCTTCTGTATCCCGTTATAAATGAAGGTTTTAGCTGAACTGCTAGGTACAGTTGTACAGATGTGCAACTTCCACCCTAAATGATATGCAGGTTTACACTGGTATGTTATGACCATATATTGCAAATTTAAACAGGATTTTATATTAATGTCATAAAAAGGCCTTTATTATAGATACTATTACTATTAAAGATGAGAGACTAATTAATGTTTTTTAAGTTAAGAAAAAGTGGGATGCTCAGTTTTTTCTGGTTTTTTTTGGTGTTGGGATAACACAATACAAAGTGCAATATTGGTGAATTTACCCAGACTTAATGTCATGAGAAATGTACAAAAATGTCCATTTAATCCCGAAATCAAAAGAAAATAATAATGTTTTGCATTAGAACAATGAAGCATCTTGTTAGAACAATAAAGATGCTTTTCTTTTGCATCATGTGAATAGTTTCATGACAATAAACAACAATTTTATTGTCATAATGCCTCCGGTATGTGGGTTTTTATTTATTTATTTGTTGTATTTATTAAATTTTTTATTTGGTGATTCCCATTAGATTCTCATCACTGTAATTCAGTAAAATCATATAAAAAATCATTTATGATTACGAGTGATATTTATACATGTAAAGGGTCATCACATGACTCGTGTCAGTGCTGCAGAATACATTGAAGTCTATGAAGTGAGTCATATTTATACGATTAAAGGGTCATCACATGACTCGCGCAGTGCTGCAGAATACATTGAAGTCTATGAAGCGAGTGATAATTATACGAGTAAAGGGTCATCACATGACTCGTGTCAGTGCTGCAGAATACATTGAAGTCTATGAAGTGAGTGATATTTATACGTGTAAATTGTCATCACATGACTCACATCAGCGCTGCAGAATACATTGACGTCTATGAAGTGAGTGATGTTTATACGTGTAAAGGGTCATCACATGACTCGCGTCAGCCCTGCAGAATACATTGAAGTCTATGAAGTGAGTGATGTTTATACGTGTAAAGGTTCATCACATGACTCGCATCAGCACTGCAGAATACATTGAAGTCTATGAAGTGAGTGATAGTCATACGAGTAAAGGGTCATCACATGACTCGCGTCAGCGCTGCAGAATACATTGAAGTCTATGAAGTGAGTGATATTTATACATGTAAATGGTCATCACATGACTCGCGTCAGCGCTGCAGAATAAATTGAATCTATGAAGTGAGTGATATTCATACGAGTAAAGGGTTATCACATGACTCGCGTCAGCGCTGCAGAATAAATTGAAGTCTATGAAGTGAGTGATATTTATACGAGTAAAGGGTCATCACATGACTCGTGTCAGCGCTGCAGAATACATTGAATCTATGAAGTGAGTGATATTCATACGAGTAAAGGGTCATCACATGACTCGTGTCAGCGCTGCAGAATACATTGAAGTCTATGAAGTGAGTGATATTTATACATGTAAATGGTCATCACATGACTCGTGTCAGCGCTGCAGAATAAATTGAATCTATGAAGTGAGTGATATTCATACGAGTAAAGGGTCATCACATGACTCGCATCAGCACTGCAAAATACACTGAAGTCTATGAAGTGATGTCACACCAAAGTGTTTTTCACACACATGTTTTTGCTTCACCAATAATGTCTGAGAGTATTAAGCAACAAGAAATATTTAAAAACTGTCCAAATTTGTGAAGAGACATTGAATGTCTCATAATTTCTTTTGATTAAATATTACCTTATCGTTTATGAATATCAGAGACCCCAGTTATTGAACTTTTCAATGTTTATTGTGAACACCTCCCACTTTTTTACATGGCAAACTCGTAAAATCACCCCTCTGTGATGCTTTCTGCAACACTTGTCATGTGGAGGGCGATGCGGCGCTTGACTTCAGCCTCCCGAACCAAATTAAAACTGCCACGAGAAGTCGTCTGTCTCAGACAAAGATGCAAAATCGAATGGAAATTGCTTCAGCATCAGTCTCCAGCATCAGGCTATAGATTATGCACAGGCGAGTTTAAGTCGAAGCGGACCAGGAGGAAGGTTTGAGATGTCGATTGAGTTCTGTTCAGTAAATTTTTTACGTGTTCTGTTCATATTTTAATCGTATTTGTTTTTTTGTAATATTGCGTTGTTCATATTTTAGTTGCCTCTTAATTTCATGATTAAAAATGAAAATATGAATGAAAATAAAAGCTATTAAATGTCTTGTTAAAATATGAAAATTAAAATGAAGGGTAATAATAGATTATGACGGAAATTTTACGACCCTGTCCATCAAAATGACGGACCATGAGAAAGTCTAATGCAACCACTGTGTGTGACTTTTTTTTTTTTTTTTTTTTGCATGTCCGAATTTCAAACATAACAAGAAAAACATGGACAAGTTCTTGAAAAGGAAAAATATTGAGGATGGTTAGCCCAAGTGGGATAGTGGTGTGCCGTAGAATTGTTTAGTCGTAAAAAGTGTGCTGTGGCAGAAAAAATGTTAGGAGACACTACAATAATATATAAATAATGTAATACTGTTCAATGTAATTTAAGAATTTTATATTTGCTTTAATCTGTAATATAGAAATAATAAAACAATATATTAAGTAATATATATATATATATATATATATATATATATATATATATATATATATATATATATATATATATAATTTTTTTTGTATTACATTGAGAATTTCATATTGACAAAAATGTGAATTTGGGGAAACGTGCTTAATTATCATGAAAATAATGGCACAAAGTAAAACATCTTAATAGTCCTAAAAATATGCCTAATTAACCCATAACCAAAATATGAAAGCTCTATCATCGTTTAATGACCCTTTCTTTGTGCATAACTCCCCGAACACTTCCCCTGCATGGTTATTACTATAATGACTTCTTTCCCCATGCTCTTATCCAGAAAACCTTTACTTTATGAGTGGAAATATTTAGTCCAGAAGAAGAGATGAGATTATTTGGTGACAGTAGATGAAAACTGATGGTCACGGTGGTAACATGGTTTGGGAAACCACTAAAATGAGTCAAGATTCTGATAAGAATAAAATACCACTAAAAATAACCGATGCTTCCAAGTAATTTCACCAAGTCTGCATCGATCGGAGATGAAATCGATTCAGTTTAGACTAATTTCATTTTCTAAAATTCTATTTTATTACATTTCAGTACATACATCAGTCACTCTTGACATTCCTACTACCATATTTTTCTGCAAAAATCTCCCATATCATGCAGCAAATCTTTGATGGGCAACAAAATGAAAGTTACAATATGCATGGATACAGACACATTCCATGCACCCAACACACAACAATATAAATGCAAATTTGCATGGCAGGAAATACTTCAAAGAGTGTGTTTGAAGTTTAAAAGGATGCATGTCATCTTCAGCCGGAGCATTTGATGTAAGCGGGCGATAAAGCATTTTGATCTTCAAAAAAAGGTTCAATGGTATGTTACACATAATCCACACACTCAAGATGGTGCATGTGGTGTCTTGCATTCATTTCATCACATACGTCTTGCATTCAGTTTACTGTGCTTGTAAAGCTGCACTGTATTGATATTCCTAAAATATTCTGGTTAGGATTTGTTTAAAACATGTTGTTTAATGCTTGTGAGCACAAAAACTCAATGTGTCTGAACAACAAATTTATTCCAAATTTTTTTTTGAAAGCCGACAGGTGTCTTTTTCCATCAGCCTCTGTTCTCAGTGGGAGCAGCCAATTACTGCAGTCAGCAGATGTAGAAGGATTTTGCACCGGCCCCTTCGGGGTTAACAGAGGAGCATTGCTTTATGCTCTTTAAGCTCGGCTCTCTTCACATACGCTCTCCTTTGCTCCCAATCCTTGCCTTTGGCATTTTAAGATCCTCGTCTCTCCCTCTGTGAGCACACCATTACCTTTGAAGGTCAGAATATGTGAGCGCAGAATGAACCTCGCGATACATGTGGATGCTCGTTCGATCCCTCGTCGCATGGGACTAATGTGCTTTCGTTTCATTTTAGACAGGAAAAAAGTAAGAGATGATATGAAGCCAAAAATTGGCAAGAGTTTGCTCTTGATTCCCAGTCTTGAACTGTTTTCCACCGCAGAAATGTGGATTTGGTTCGGAAAATACTGGCTACACACAGGTCCCTAAAACCATCAAGTAATTGACGCAAAACAAAAATATCACACAAAGCTAAAGCGACTAATGCATTTTAATCAACAAAGCTATCTACATTGAATGCAATGCCAAGTGTATTCAGTTGATAGACATCCTGTTACTGTGCTATGTGTGATGCACAGCCGTTTTAGTCACTTTATTCATTTTAAATACAAATATTTACAAAAATCTTATGTGTGAATTCATATTTGTGAACACTTCTGAGAACAAATTAGCTCAATAACTAACAAAATTTTGTTTTTAGAAACTCAGCATGTAAACAAGATAACCTTGAGCACATCTGTAAATTCCGCATTACTGCATCTGATTTCAGATTTACCCACCCTACTCGCCCCGCTCCGAACGGGACCCGAAATGGCGTCTTCAGCATGGGAAGCGGGTGCGCTAACAAGGAGGCTAAAGGCTACAGCCTCTATCATCAGTCGCTAGTGCACCTCTTGAGGTCAGGAGAGTGAGGTTTACACACTGCACAGCTATCTACCAGCTGGCTCCCATTACACTCACCCTCCTAAACCTCACTCCCATCTGGGTCATGGCACCTTTGTAACCGCTCAGAATGGGACTCGAACCGGCATCTTCAGCATGGGAGGCGGGTGCGCTAACAAAGAGGCTAAAGACTACACAATGCACAGCTATCTACCAGCTGGCTCCCGATACAATGAATGTTAATGTTGCGATGTAGATAAGACATTATGCTAACACGTGCAAGTTTGGCTAAGTGAGACTGTATCGATAGTACACATGATTTTTAATCCAAGTAGTCTAACTCTTGCTTATCCTAATGAACCATATGGTAGCAGACAGTCTCAACTCTTTATGCAACAGTCTTTCTAGAATGATCTGAATTGATCTGAAATTAGCCAGAACATTTTCACAGTTATCTAGCAATGTCAGTCACCTTTACACATACATGCTAACACTCAGGTCCAGTGTAATTATGACTAGCATGCACATTCCTCCTGTGATTCTGTCTTTATAGACACACAACAGATCCGTGCCATTACTACCTACCGGCGTTTGAAAAAACTCAACGGTGTCTTTTCTGCCACCTTCCCACACAAACACATGCTAGCCTTCCGCAAGCTGTTAAATGCGTCAGTGCATTCAGACACATTCACACATAATGTATATATGATAAACATTAGACTATATTAATATCTAGACTAATTCTACTATCAAAAGGACAGTCTCTTTGCTGTAATTTAATGTTACTTGTGAACCATCTGTTGTAATGATTATAAAAACTTGATGTGACTCTGTAAACTACTGCACTACAGTTACTATTTCTGTATTGTATTGTATAACTGTGCACAGTATGCAAATTTGTATGTACTAAATGTGCAGTATACAACCAGGGCACACTGTGTACCACAATGCAATGCACTTGACTTGACCCTCCATTTTCAGTGTGACGAATAAACCAGAAATATTTTTTAACCAAAATGTTTAAAGGTGCACAGTCATTTTTACATCATTAAAAAGTGTAAATCCTGAATTGTAATTTTGATATAAATGTAGAAAATTATGAGCACTCACATAAGATTCATAAAATGAAGACTCCAGCCATTTCAGTAACCTTATAAAAGCTATTTTATTCTACATCAGAGGCGGACTGGCCATCGGGGGAACCGGACCGGCCGCGAAATGGGGCAGAATGAGCCGCGGTAAGCTGAAATGGGCCACTGCGTTATGCAGAACGGGCCACAAAATGCCGCTGCGATATACTAAAGGGGGCAGCGATATGCAGAAAAGAACAGAGTCAACTTTTTTTTAACCCTAACCCTTACCCCAAAACCTAACTCTAACACCTAACCCAACCCTTACCCCAAAACCTAACTGTAACACCTAACCCAACCCTTACCCCAAAACCTAACTGTAACACCTAACCCAACCCTTACCCCAAAACCTAACTCTAACACCTAACCCAACCCTTACCCCAAAACCTAACTCTAACACCTAACCCAACCCTTACCCCAAAACCTAACTCTAACACCTAACCCAACCCTTACCCCAAAACCTAACTCTAACATCTAACCCAACCCTTACCCCAAAACCTAACTGTAACACCTAACCCAACCCTTACCCCAAAACCTAACTCTAACTCCTAACCCAACCCTTACCCCAAAACCTAACTCTAACACCTAACCCAACCCTTACCCCAAAACCTAACTGTAACACCTAACCCAACCCTTACCCCAAAACCTAACTCTAACTCCTAACCCAACCCTTACCCCAAAACCTAACTGTAACACCTAACCCAACCCTTACCCCAAAACCTAACTCTAACTCCTAACCCAACCCTTACCCCAAAACCTAACTGTAACACCTAACCCAACCCTTACCCCAAAACCTAACTGTAACACCTAACCCAACCCTTACCCCAAAACCTAACTCTAACACCTAACCCAAACCTTACCCCAAAACCTAACTCTAACACCTAACCCAACCCTTACCCCAAAACCTAACTCTAACTCCTAACCCAACCCTTACCCCAAAACCTAACTGTAACACCTAACCCAACCCTTACCCCAAAACCTAACTGTAACACCTAACCCAACCCTTACCCCAAAACCTAACTGTAACACCTAACCCAACCCTTACCCCAAAACCTAACTCTAACTCCTAACCCAACCCTTACCCCAAAACCTAACTGTAACACCTAACCCAACCCTTACCCCAAAACCTAACTGTAACACCTAACCCAAACCTTACCCCAAAGCCTAACTCTAACACCTAACCCAACCCTTACCCCAAAACCTAACTCTAACTCCTAACCCAACCCTTACCCCAAAACCTAACTCTAACTCCTAACCCAACCCTTACCCCAAAACCTAACTGTAACACCTAACCCAACCCTTACCCCAAAACCTAACTCTAACTCCTAACCCAACCCTTACCCCAAAACCTAACTGTAACACCTAACCCAACCCTTACCCCAAAACCTAACTGTAACACCTAACCCAACCCTTACCCCAAAACCTAACTCTAACACCTAACCCAACCCTTACCCCAAAACCTAACTCTAACACCTAACCCAACCCTTACCCCAAAACCTAACTCTAACTCCTAACCCAACCCTTACCCCAAAACCTAACTGTAACACCTAACCCAACCCTTACCCCAAAACCCAACTGTAACACCTAACCCAACCCTTACCCCAAAACCTAACTCTAACTCCTAACCCAACCCTTACCCCAAAACCTAACTGTAACACCTAACCCAACCCTTACCCCAAAACCTAACTGTAACACCTAACCCAAACCTTACCCCAAAACCTAACTCTAACTCCTAACCCAACCCTTACCCCAAAACCCAACTGTAACACCTAACCCAACCCTTACCCCAAAACCCAACTGTAACACCTAACCCAACCCTTACCCCAAAACCCAACTGTAACACCTAACCCAAACCTTACCCCAAAGCCTAACTCTAACACCTAACCCAACCCTTACCCCAAAACCTAACTCTAACTCCTAACCCAAACCTTACCCCAAAGCCTAACTCTAACACCTAACCCAACCCTTACCCCAAAACCTAACTCTAACTCCTAACCCAACCCTTACCCCAAAACCTAACTGTAACACCTAACCCAACCCTTACCCCAAAACCTAACTGTAACACCTAACCCAACCCTTACCCCAAAACCTAACTGTAACACCTAACCCAAACCTTACCCCAAAGCCTAACTCTAACACCTAACCCAACCCTTACCCCAAAACCTAACTCTAACTCCTAACCCAACCCTTACCCCAAAACCTAACTGTAACACCTAACCCAACCCTTACCCCAAAACCTAACTCTAACACCTAACCCAAACCTTACCCCAAAACCTAACTCTAACACCTAACCCAACCCTTACCCCAAAACCTAACTCTAACTCCTAACCCAACCCTTACCCCAAAACCTAACTGTAACACCTAACCCAACCCTTACCCCAAAACCTAACTCTAACTCCTAACCCAACCCTTACCCCAAAACCCAACTGTAACACCTAACCCAACCCTTACCCCAAAACCCAACTGTAACACCTAACCCAACCCTTACCCCAAAACCTAACTCTAACTCCTAACCCAACCCTTACCCCAAAACCTAACTGTAACACCTAACCCAACCCTTACCCCAAAACCTAACTGTAACACCTAACCCAAACCTTACCCCAAAACCTAACTCTAACTCCTAACCCAACCCTTACCCCAAAACCCAACTGTAACACCTAACCCAACCCTTACCCCAAAACCCAACTGTAACACCTAACCCAACCCTTACCCCAAAACCTAACTATAACTCCTAACCCAACCCTTACCCCAAAACCTAACTCTAACTCCTAACCCAACCCTTACCCCAAAACCTAACTGTAACACCTAACCCAACCCTTACCCCAAAACCTAACTGTAACACCTAACCCAACCCTTACCCCAAAACCTAACTGTAACACCTAACCCAACCCTTACCCCAAAACCTAACTGTAACACCTAACCCAACCCTTACCCCAAAACCTAACTCTAACACCTAACCCAACCCTTACCCCAAAACCTAACTCTAACTCCTAACCCAACCCTTACCCCAAAACCTAACTCTAACTCCTAACCCAACCCTTACCCCAAAACCTAACTGTAACACCTAACCCAACCCTTACCCCAAAACCTAACTGTAACACCTAACCCAACACTTACCCCAAAACCTAACTGTAACACCTAACCCAAACCTTACCCCAAAGCCTAACTCTAACACCTAACCCAACCCTTACCCCAAAACCTAACTCTAACTCCTAACCCAAACCTTACCCCAAAGCCTAACTCTAACACCTAACCCAACCCTTACCCCAAAACCTAACTCTAACTCCTAACCCAACCCTTACCCCAAAACCTAACTGTAACACCTAACCCAACCCTTACCCCAAAACCTAACTGTAACACCTAACCCAACCCTTACCCCAAAACCTAACTGTAACACCTAACCCAAACCTTACCCCAAAGCCTAACTCTAACACCTAACCCAACCCTTACCCCAAAACCTAACTCTAACTCCTAACCCAACCCTTACCCCAAAACCTAACTGTAACACCTAACCCAACCCTTACCCCAAAACCTAACTGTAACACCTAACCCAACCCTTACCCCAAAACCTAACTCTAACACCTAACCCAAACCTTACCCCAAAACCTAACTGTAACACCTAACCCAACCCTTACCCCAAAACCTAACTGTAACACCTAACCCAACCCTTACCCCAAAACCTAACTCTAACTCCTAACCCAACCCTTACCCCAAAACCCAACTGTAACACCTAACCCAACCCTTACCCCAAAACCCAACTGTAACACCTAACCCAACCCTTACCCCAAAACCTAACTCTAACTCCTAACCCAACCCTTACCCCAAAACCTAACTGTAACACCTAACCCAACCCTTACCCCAAAACCTAACTGTAACACCTAACCCAAACCTTACCCCAAAACCTAACTCTAACTCATAACCCAACCCTTACCCCAAAACCTAACTGTAACACCTAACCCAACCCTTACCCCAAAACCTAACTGTAACACCTAACCCAACCCTTACCCCAAAGCCTAACTCTAACACCTAACCCAACCCTTACCCCAAAACCTAACTCTAACTCCAAACCCAACCTTTACCCCAAAACCTAACCTCAACACCTAACCCAACCCTTACCCCAAAACCTAACCCAACCCTTACCCCAAAACCTAACTCCAACACCTAACCCAACCCTTACCCCAAAACCTAACTCCAACACCTAACCCAACCAAGCGTGCCGCACAAGCCCTCAAAAGTGATGCCAAAACGTCTCGATCGCCCCCCAGAGGCCAGTCCTAGTATAGGTCATAAACCCCGCCTCCCCATGTTATTCAACGGGACGTGAGACCAACTAAACAATTAAATTACACTTCACATATCTTTTTTCCAAAGACAGTTTCTGTCATTTACTGTAGTTTTTATCACGCTGATGTAATTTCAAGTGTTTGTTTTTAAAATAAGTTTGTTTTTAGTTAGTTATTTGATGCTATAAAAACGGTGCTGTTACGTCATGATTGACAGCTGTGATTGACAGGTTCTCTGAGCGAAGTAGTCACTGAAGCACCAACTGACTTTTTTTCGGGATATTCGGAGGATTGAGGAGATTGGAGCTTTAAATTACATATCTAAATTTCTATAATTAATTATAATGGGTTGTTCTGCAGTAGAATGTGCTAACCGATCTGGCAGGGGCGTGTGCTTGCGATTGATTCTGCGAGAGTGAGGGCGGGGCCTTGTTTTCGCAGCTTTACTTCCTGCTCACTACTGCGCATGACTGGTCCCGAAAACGCAAGTGCGCAGACTCAAGTTCCAAGATGTCAGCGCCATATCGGGACACTGGCGGCTTCAGTTCTCTCCGATGGAAAAGAGCAAAGGGGCGTCGTCCATCTTTTTTTACAGTCTATGAACCCAACCCTTACCCCAAAACCTAACCCAACCCTTACCCCAAAACCTAACTGTAACACCTAACCCAACCCTTACCCCAAAACCTAACTCTAACACCTAACCCAACCCTTACCCCAAAACCTAACTCTAACACCTAACCCAACCCTTACCCCAAAACCCAACTGTAACACCTAACCCAACCCTTACCCCAAAACCTAACTCTAACTCCTAACCCAACCCTTACCCCAAAACCTAACTGTAACACCTAACCCAACCCTTACCCCAAAACCTAACTGTAACACCTAACCCAAACCTTACCCCAAAACCTAACTCTAACTCATAACCCAACCCTTACCCCAAAACCTAACTGTAACACCTAACCCAACCCTTACCCCAAAACCTAACTGTAACACCTAACCCAACCCTTACCCCAAAGCCTAACTCTAACACCTAACCCAACCCTTACCCCAAAACCTAACTCTAACTCCAAACCCAACCTTTACCCCAAAACCTAACCTCAACACCTAACCCAACCCTTACCCCAAAACCTAACCCAACCCTTACCCCAAAACCTAACTCCAACACCTAACCCAACCCTTACCCCAAAACCTAACTCCAACACCTAACCCAACCAAGCGTGCCGCACAAGCCCTCAAAAGTGATGCCAAAACGTCTCGATCGCCCCCCAGAGGCCAGTCCTAGTATAGGTCATAAACCCCGCCTCCCCATGTTATTCAACGGGACGTGAGACCAACTAAACAATTAAATTACACTTCACATATCTTTTTTCCAAAGACAGTTTCTGTCATTTACTGTAGTTTTTATCACGCTGATGTAATTTCAAGTGTTTGTTTTTAAAATAAGTTTGTTTTTAGTTAGTTATTTGATGCTATAAAAACGGTGCTGTTACGTCATGATTGACAGCTGTGATTGACAGGTTCTCTGAGCGAAGTAGTCACTGAAGCACCAACTGACTTTTTTTCGGGATATTCGGAGGATTGAGGAGATTGGAGCTTTAAATTACATATCTAAATTTCTATAATTAATTATAATGGGTTGTTCTGCAGTAGAATGTGCTAACCGATCTGGCAGGGGCGTGTGCTTGCGATTGATTCTGCGAGAGTGAGGGCGGGGCCTTGTTTTCGCAGCTTTACTTCCTGCTCACTACTGCGCATGACTGGTCCCGAAAACGCAAGTGCGCAGACTCAAGTTCCAAGATGTCAGCGCCATATCGGGACACTGGCGGCTTCAGTTCTCTCCGATGGAAAAGAGCAAAGGGGCGTCGTCCATCTTTTTTTACAGTCTATGAACCCAACCCTTACCCCAAAACCTAACCCAACCCTTACCCCAAAACCTAACTCTAACACCTAACCCAACCCTTACCCCAAAACCTAACTCTAACACCTAACCCAACCCTTACCCCAAAACCTAACTCTAACACCTAACCCAACCCTTACCCCAAAACCTAACCCAACCCTTACCCCAAAACCTAACTCTAACACCTAACCCAACCCTTACCCCAAAACCTAACCTAACCCTTACCCCAAAACCTAACTCTAACACCTAACCCAACCCTTACCCCAAAACCTAACCTAACCCTTACCCCAAAACCTAACTCTAACACCTAACCCAACCCTTACCCCAAAACCTAACTCTAACACCTAGCCCCAACCCTTACCCCAAAACCTAACCCAACCCTTACCCCAAAACCCAACTTTAACACCTAACCCAACCCTTACCCCAAAACCTAACTCTAACACCTAGCCCCAACCCTTACCCCAAAACCTAACCCAACCCTTACCCCAAAACCCAACTGTAACACCTAACCCAACCCTTACCCCAAAACCTAACTGTAACACCTAACCCAACCCTTACCCCAAAACCTAACTCTAACTCCTAACCCAACCCTTACCCCAAAACCTAACCTAACCCTTACCCCAAAACCTAACTCTAACACCTAACCCAACCCTTACCCCAAAACCTAACTCTAACACCTAGCCCCAACCCTTACCCCAAAACCTAACCCAACCCTTACCCCAAAACCCAACTTTAACACCTAACCCAACCCTTACCCCAAAACCAAACTTTAACACCTAACCCAACCCTTACCCCAAAACCCAACTTTAACACCTAACCCAACCCTTACCCCAAAACCCAACTTTAACACCTAACCCAACCCTTACCCCAAAACCTAACTTTAACACCTAACCCAACCCTTACCCCAAAACCAAACTTTAACACCTAACCCAACCCTTACCCCAAAACCCAACTTTAACACCTAACCCAACCCTTACCCCAAAACCCAACTTTAACACCTAACCCAACCCTTACCCCAAAACCTAACTCTAACTCTAACAGTGGTTTGGTAGGTTTTTTTTTTTTTGTTGCTATTTTGATGAGGTAAAAATTCTAATCAAAAGTGGGGCCCAGGGGGCCTGTTGTACCCTACATAGCAAGACAAATTTATAAGAAAAGATCCAAGCATCAAAATTTATAGTCATATTTTAAGGATATAATCTTCCATTTGCTGTTAAACAGCTTGCAGTGAGGATGAAGCTTTTCAGGAAACTCTCTGTAAATGTTGCAGAGAAAAGATATATACGGCACTAATATTATACAACACAAAACAGCAAAAATGAATTCAAGAAGAGGCACAAAAGAGGCCCATTCGGCTGCGCTGAACATGCGATCATTAATTCATTAGGCAAATCGTCACAAACATTTTCTCACAAAATGTCACAGTCGCAGGAGCAAAAGCATCATTTCAGAGGTGGCGGGTCGGGTAAGAAGCACTTTTCTTGCTCTCAGAAATCTAATTTCAAGCATTGGTGCCTCCAGGTCTGCGATTCACTCCTTGCCAACCTCACAAAAAAAACACTTAAAGTGACTTGTGTGTGTTTGGGGAAATAGGTCCTCCCAGACGGAGCAGCACTGTGATTCTAGTTTCTAGTTTACACTGAGATATACACATACATATGGGTGTTTCCTCAACTGTGGGTACTTTTGTACCTGGTGACTTTCAATAAACTTTTCACACTCTAACTTCTAGTTTAACGTACAAGTGAATATACATGCATCATGTCCGTCAAATCTCAAATTATGGTTTTGCCTTTTATTTGAGAGCAATCTGCGGTGGAAATTACATTTTAGACAATTTTGGTATATAATGTCAGTCTCTTGTCTCTTGCTGAGGATATTTTCATACAATTCACACAATTAAATACAAATGTACAAATGTTTGCGTCACTTGACGGCTTGACTGAAGATCGCAATAAAAATATCCTGTTCAGACTTCACGTCTAATATTTCCTTTCAAGCATCATTGGTAAACAAGTACTCTAACTTTTCATAAATCTTTATTAGGGTCAAAATTGTTGGATGAGATGGAAATGATGTCACGATGGAGGAACTCTGGTAATTTGCGTAACAATTTAGATAAATAATTTTACATTTCCTTCATTTGCCATCTGAATATACAAAAAATAAGATAAAATCAGGCTTGATTCAATAAGTCTAAGTGTTGTGAATTTCTCTTCAAGTAATTTTCACCACAGATTTATTTTATTAGTCATTCGAAAAACACACAGGAAATTCCCAAGGGAACCCATGGTGAATTAGCCTTCCGGATTTGCCTACAAATTGACGTCATGGCTGAACCACTCTCTTGCCTACAACCGTATATCCTCTCTAACTCGTGCCATGATGAAGATGCCCTGGGCATGTTAGGCGAAACGTTTACATTGACTTACTGATGGCAATCACAACCAACCCACACATTTTCTTTCACAGTCCATTTGGCTTGATTTCCATCTTTTTGGCAGCTGCCGAAGGTAGAGTAAATCACGCACCCACACACACGAGGTTATCTTTTATACGACTTTAGTCAGAGAGAATATTATCAAAGCACTCATCTGGCACATGTTAGCTCTCGATGAGGTCATTATATTAATGTTATGACAATCATGGCAATAATTTCATTTATGATGATCTTGGGACGCCTGTTAAATGTCTTTTCATTTGCGAGATCATGATGCAGATACAATTGAGTGTCAAGACAAAGACTACAGTAATCTCACATAATCAGACCATAGTAACTCCACTAGAGTTTTAGAATAGGTCTCAAAAATGTCTCAAACTGTGCTCAGATTGGCCAAGATACCAAAATCTGAAATCAAAAGTCAGATCAAATCCACATGTGCTATCCACATTCATTTAATAGCTCAATACTCTCATTGTATGTCAATATTGGCCTCATTTGTGTCCATTTTTTTCCTCTAAGGAAATTTCAGCAAAATCATGAGACGAAGTAAATAAGCATAAATAAAGACTCCACAAAGCCTCTGGATCTATGAAAGAGCAACCTCTGAGCAAACACATTCACACATACATTCTCAGTCAAACACATTTTTTATACAGACATTTATAAACTTCCTTTAATGTTCCATTACACTTCTCTGTCACTTCCTCTTATCGCAGATCTCTTTATCAATGTGCTGTCACGAGCTAGACGAGTAAAAACACAACAGATGAGATGCATGTCTGCTCTGACGTAGAAGCACAGCATCTGTTTGCAAAGATGTTATTCTATTTCTCTCGACTGTTTATCATTTATTTATTTCCAGCCAAAACATTCTCAATAGGATGACTAACTCAAGCTGCCATTCTGTTCACCTTTAAGCTCGGATGGGCCCGTAAGAAACCACATTTTCTTAAAATATGAATAACTACACAAAACAGGCATCGTTTTAAAGCTTAGAAGCTCTGCTTTACAATGCATGTTGGCATTATGACCAAAAATGTTGAAGTGCCTTGAAATTTGCAGACAAATCAGAAGTGTTCATTTCGATAATTTATGAAAAATCTTTGCATTGGACATATTGTTGCATATTATCGGTAAGAAATCAAACTGATCAAATAGCCATGTGTCATATGTTGTTGGAAAGCTCTCAAAGAGTCTAATATAACCCGCCTATTTGTTTTACTCAATGACAAAAAAATAGCAAGTAATAGCTAAGAATATGTCTATGACATTTATGTGAAAAAGTGTTGCTCATATGCCTAATTTTTGCTTATAACTCCACGAAAAAAATAAACTGAACATAAAACATATACATACCATAAGCCAGAGGTGATTATCTTTCAGACGAGCCCACGCACAAGGTAATAGGATGCATGGATTATTAGATAATTGACACGAAGAACAATGTACAAACAGCATCTGTCTCAAAACACGTTAGCTTTCCTGGATCAGATGACGTCATCGGAAATTATGTAGGGTCATGAAACGCTAAACCAATCGGATTGGGTTCAGATCGTGGCAAAAAGTCATTCATATGTGGGCAGAGAGACATGTGAATGGTGACTGTTACATATGGCCACCAGGAGATGGCGCCAATACATGACACTGACTCAATGATGACTCAAATGGCACTCAATCTGTGAAATCTCATTACTAAAATGTGGATGCTATGCAAACCTTTAGCCATTGTTGTGTTTGCATACGTAATTAGTTCTTATATACATTTACAAAAGGAGAGGCTTTTGGAGACATTTATAAATTATTTTGTTATGCAACTTTTTAGCGCCTTGTCATATAAACACATAATTTTACTGACATGATTGTGAGCAAAACAAAAGCAGTTTTTTGGAGACACCTTATTTACAACCAGGTTAAGGGATAAGGAATTCAATGTTAGTTAATTGTCGCATGGTGGAGGGTGGGGCCATGTAGTGATTCTGCAGACCCGCTCCCTTATCAGGCAAATTAAGCCTCTGAGAGGGATAAAGGCCGACTGCGGAGGATGGTGCGAGAGAGAGAGAGAGAGAAGGTTTACGGGCAGCTGTCCGTCATGTGTGTGTTTGTGTCTTTTGTTTAAGTTTTTTTTTAAACATTAAACATTTATATTGTCAAGCCGGTTCTCACCTCCTCCTAAACCCCTTTACACTGGTGCTGAAGACCCGGGAAGGAGGAGGGATCTCGCCACTACCATCCACCCCAACGGAGCAGCCGTGGCTGCCTGCCAGGGGACGGAGGAGCCCAGCCACCTGGAATTGGAGGAACGGCTGCCGATCGAGAGGGGAGAGGTGGTTCCTAACCGACCGCTTGGAGCGATCAGGGCCGCTGCCAGGGGCGGAGGTGTCCCCTACCAGCCGCTGAAACGTGGTGGGGTTTGAGACCGCCGGCCGCGGAGGGACTTGCTGCCGACCACCTGGAGCAGGGCAAACCACTGCCAGGGGTGGGGGAGACCCCTTCTGTTCCCCGAGAACGCGGCGGGGCGTTCCGTCCGCCAGGGGCTGAAGGACAGCCTCTGCTCTGCCCAGGGAGGTGCAGCTGTCGTCTGCGCCACTCAACAACTTCTGATCATGAACAACGAACACATACCCCCCCACCCGCTCAACAACTTTTTGGGTGGAGGGGGGCCCTTGGAGATAGACCAGGGCCTTTGCAAGTCATAATCCATCCCTGTATGTACTTATTGGTTGTGGAGAGGTATTGTTGTACTGTATTGTTGTACTGTAAACTAATCGATTAGACTTTTTTCACCTGGTAGATATTAAAATGGTAAATGATCAAATGTTCACATTTATTTTGGCAAATTGTTAAAGGGATAAATTGCACATAGATGGCCGATAAGATAACAGGCATGGATTAAAAGCCACACAAAAAAAATTGGTTATATCCAGGCTTTGAGTTTATTTGCTAGCACGTATTGCCTCAACTCTGAAAATCTCATAGTTTGCATGAAACAATTAGCATTGTACTGTTAAATCATTTGATTCAGAGGTTACTGCCCGAGGAGCAATGGGACGTGATCGCATCCTGGTTCATAAACACATTTCAAACACCTCCATATTTATCTTCAGCGGTCGCCTACTGAGCTGAATGACAAATCAGGAACCCAGATGATGAAAGCCATACGAGAGTCATCTGTCATGCAAAAATAACTCTTTTGCAACATTCAGACCCTATGCCGAACAGAGAAAACAAACACCCTTTTGATATATTTAATAAGCATCCTGGGATTTCAGCAATGGGTTGTGAGATGAGCATTAATCTGAAGGAGCTCTGCGGAAGCTATTTCTCCTGAAAACAGGTCCATGGCAGTTCAGTTTGTCTGGATGAAAAGATACAAGGATATTTTGCCGTTCAGTTTAGCAATTTGTTCACGTAATACTTTGAATTTCATTCTTTAATAATCTCGAGATTTGTTGGCCCCAAAAAGGCTTTTGCAAACTTTATTGGCACAGTTAAAGTGATACATCTAATTTAGATTTTACTGGTGAAAAATAAACATAAATGATGATGGAAGTCTAAAAATGAAAAAAGGAAGAAAAGAAAAACAAAACAAGTATTTTGGTTGTTTTTCCAAAGTTGCAGAGCATTTAACTTCAGAAGTATTTAAGATATCTTAAAATCCTTTTAGATTCTGGTTCAATACAAACTTTCCTTTTTACAAGTTAAGTTTTAAGGTCCTATATGCTCTATATTAAAGCCCAGTGTGGCTCTCAATGTGGCTCCATTAAAAAAAAACTAATTTGACCCATTTTCAGTGGTCGAAAACCAAATGTGGGTCACATGGCATGAAGCTAGTTTTTCTTGTCCAACAAAGCAAAAGTCTGAAGTACAAATAATGTTGAAACTAGAAATAAACCTTCAGTTATTCACATAAAACAATAATGTCAAAAACAAAATTATTATTAAAGGAATCTGCTCACAAAATATGAAAGTGATTTAATACACTCACCTAAAGGATTATTAGGAACACCTGTTCAATTTCTCATTAATGCAATTATCTAATCAACCAATCACATGGTAGTTGCTTCAATGCATTTAGGGGTGTGGTCCTGGTCAAGACAATCTCCTGAACTCCAAACTGAATGTCAGAATGGGAAAGAAAGGTGATTTAAGCAATTTTGAGCGTGGCATGGTTGTTGGTGCCTGTCTGAGTATTTCACAATCTGCTCAGTTACTGGAATTTTCACGCACAACCATTTCTAGGGTTTACAAAGAATGGTGTGAAAAGGGAAAAACATCCAGTATGCGGCAGTCCTGTGGGCGAAAATGCCTTGTTGATGCTAGAGGTCAGAGGAGAATGGGCGACTGATTCAAGCTGATAGAAGAGCAACTTTGACTGAAATAACCACTCGTTACAACCGAGGTATGCAGCAAAGCATTTGTGAAGCCACAACACGCACAACCTTGAGGCGGATGGGCTACAACAGCAGAAGACCCCACCGGGTACCACTCATCTCCACTACAAATAGGAAAAAGAGGCTACAATTTGCAAGAGCTCAGCAAAATTGGACAGTTGAAGACTGGAAAAATGTTGCCTGGTCTGATGAGTCTCGATTTCTGTTGAGACATTCAGATGGTAGAGTCAGAATTTGGGCCAACAGAATGAGAACATGGATCCATCATGCCTTGTTACCACTGTGCAGGCTGGTGGTGGTGGTGTAATGGTGTGGGGGATGTTTTCTTGGCACACTTTAGGCCCCTTAGTGCCAATTGGGCATCGTTTAAATGCCACGGCCTACCTGAGCATTGTTTCTGACCATGTCCATCCCTTTATGGCCACCATGTACCCATCCTCTGATGGCTACTTCCAGCAGGATAATGCACCATGTCACAAAGCTTGAATCATTTCAAATTGGTTTCTTGAACATGACAATGAGTTCACTGTACTAAAATGGCCCCCACAGTCACCAGATCTCAACCCAATAGAGCATCTTTGGGATGTGGTGGAACAGGAGCTTCGTCCCCTGGATGTGCATCCCACAAATCTCCATCAACTGCAAGATGCTATCCTATCAATATGGGCCAACATTTCTAAAGAATGCTTTCAGCACCTTGTTGAATCAATGCCACGTAGAATTAAGGCAGTTCTGAAGGCGAAAGGGGGTCAAACACAGTATTAGTATGGTGTTCCTAATAATCCTTTAGGTGAGTGTATGTGTGGGTGAGAAACTGATCATTCTTTAAGCCCTTTTTTACTTTAAATCTCCACTTTCACTTTCACATCTGAAAGTCACATTTGGTGCCTGTTTAGTTTCAATTTCCCATCTGAAAGTGAAAGAGAAAGTGGAGATTTAATGTTTAAAAAAAAAAAAAAAAAAAAAAAAAAGGACTTAAATATTGAACTGTCACCCACACCCAGGGCTGGACTGAGAAGAGAAATCGGCCCGGGATTTTACATGGCAACTGGCTTGATTTCCATCTTTTTGGCAGCTGCCGAAGGTAGAGTAAATCACGCACCCACACACACGAGGTTATCTTTTATACGACTTTAGTCATAGAGAATATTATCAAAGCACTCATCTGGCACATGTTAGCTCTCGATGAGGTCATTATATTAATGTTATGACAATCATGGCAATAATTTCATTTATGATGATCTTGGGACGCCTGTTAAATGTCTTCTCATTTAGGGGGGGGGGGGGGGGTTGAATGAAGGGGGAGGGGTGTTCACGGTCCTTTTCTGCATATCGCGGCACCCTTTTGTGATCTATTCTGCATAAAGTGGCGGCTCATTTTTGCTTATTTCTGCACTTTTCGCGGCCGACCCACAGGCCCAATCAGTTCTCCCCATGGCCAGTCCGCCCCTGATCGGTGCGTCGGCCCACCGGAAAAATGCCCAGTATGCCAGATTACCAATCCAGCCTTTCCATACCTATCATATTGGTTCAGAAGACATGGATTTAACCACTTTATTTTTTACTTAATGTGGTTTTAGGAGCTAAGGTCTGGTCACCATCACTTGCATTGTATAGACCTACAGAGCTGAGATATACTTCTAAACATCTGTGTTTGTTTTCAGCAGAACAAAGAAAGTCAAACACATCTGGGATGGCATGAGGGTGAGTAAATAATGACAGTATTTTCATTTTTGTGTGAACCATTCCTTTA
This sequence comes from Moxostoma hubbsi, assembly GCA_032164185.1. Lineage (NCBI taxonomy): Eukaryota > Metazoa > Chordata > Actinopteri > Cypriniformes > Catostomidae > Moxostoma > Moxostoma hubbsi. The sequence goes on from JAVLUX010000041.1 coordinate 21,734,873, forward strand.
AGAATAAGCTACACGTAAGTTAGTGCAATGCCTGTTTCTACTGTTTGTATTTCAGAAATGTGCATCTTAAATTCCTTAAAAATAGCATATCATCGGTAGTGTTTTAGTATATCATTATCATAATTTATGTTTATCTTACTTTAGAAAAACTAAGTAACAAATTAAAAAATGCCAATCAGGGGAGTTGCTTAAATTTGGTTGATTTGACATGAAATAACCCAAAAGCTTTATCAGCATTTGCTTGCAGATGACACTTGCTTTGCCAGCTGTAAATGTTGTTATCTAATGCAATGACATTCCAACAAGTGCCTCAACAAGTCACAAAATACTCTTGGTGCTATTGTTTCTACTAGAATGGGGCAAGACTGAAATCCCTACAGCTTTTTGGCAAGTTTACGTCTACATAACACATTGAAAACTACCAATAGCTCAAATCTTGTGCTCAAAGCAGCCACACAGAGATCCAAATATGTTTGCCACTGAGCAGCTCTTGTTCGCTGCTGCTAGTTAAACACACAACCTGGCGATCACGTTACACGTTGTTTTGATGTTTACATGCAGCTTTGGATGGGACGCATGGCTGAGGTCAGGTGAGCTTATGCCTAATGCATGCTGTCTCCTGCGTGCTGAATGCGCTCCTGCAGAGATAACATCAAGGGTTAATTGCCTCTACGCCAATGTAGAACCCATTGGCCACATATGTCACTCGTCTAAGGCCATAATTTGATGCGCTACACCTACACTGTGAAAATGCACGCATCGGCAAACTGCACAGCTCAACGTCCCATTATTGCATAAGGAAACAGCTGCATGCACACAAACAATAGAGTGTTTTGGGAGTGGGAGCGAGGCAGGTATTTATCGTTTCGCTGCGACTGCAGATCTTGATTAGCAGGTGCACTATACAGGAGTGCTGGAGTCTTGGGTGCACTCGGGCAGATGGGTAATTTCAGGTTTTATATGTGGAAAGAGCTGTCACCTCTGCTACACAAGAATGGTGAGTAGCTGCTAGAGATGTCGTGCTGATTGAGGGCTTATTCTTGCCACCCACTCTCTCCTTCCCACACGTGCTAGAGAAAAATCGACTTTCTGTAATATATTCCTTTGTGTTGAAAACTTTCCTATTGGAGAGCACTGCCAGGAAGTTATTAACTATAAGTAGTGAGACTACAAACTTAACTAAATGCTTGCTCTCTCGTTTCAATAGATTATTCACTGAGTGCTTGTAAAGATTTGTTATTTTTAGCAAAATATTTTGTATACAATATACTGCTGTAAATGCTCACTGTTTTCAATTCAGTTATGTAAATTATGGCATTTTTAATTTAGTTATTTTCTATAGTTACAAACTTAGTAAGATCCATATTGTTTTGTGGCAGATATTGCACTCTTTGTAAAAATAAATAACTGTATTATTTAGATAGGAGTGTTTCTTCAACTTTGGGCACTTTAAACACTGTGGAGTCTCATTTAAAAAAAATGCGCACATTTTTTTTTATTATTATTTGTCTACTAACAATGTCTCATTTTTAGGAAATGTATGTAATTGTTTCTGAAAATTAAATTCACAAAAAATCAAATCTCAAATTCTGTTTCGTGTTTAATTAAACATTGATTGGTGGAACATTTTTTACATATTTAAAACTTTTTTTAAAAAAAAGAAAGGATGACTCTTTTGTCTTGCTAAGGCTTATTTAATAGCTAACATTTAAAGTATCCTAACTACACACAATTAAATCATATTTTCACACTTTTGCATAATTTGATAAAATTACAGCTTCATTGGAAATGACGCCAAATAAAAAGTTTTTTTTTTTTTCCTTGAATTTTCTTTGTTTTTTTCTCAAACAGTATTTCATCTCATGTTTGCTGTTCACTGATACTTTTGTCCACTTTGGTTAACAAGTACAGCAACTTTTGAAAAAACTTTATTAGGGGCAAAACTGTTTAGAGAGGTGGAAATTACGCCACCACTGTGGGACAGATGTAATTTCAAAAAATTGATAGAAATGATTTTCACACAAATATTGAAATAGTTTATTTTTATTTCACTCTTTGTTTAGATTATGGTAGTTTTAAACATGTAATAATTTGTATGGATTTAATATTGAAAGTCTGGGACGGGTATAAAATAGTAAAATCTTCACATAAAAGACATTTGAAAAGTACCAAAAATGTATTATGTAGGCTTGGTAAAACGTTTCCTTGTCAATTTTAATGTAATTTTCATACATATATATATATATATATATATATATATATACACTGGCGGCCAAAAGTTCTGAATAATGGACAGATTTTGCTGTTTCTGAAAGAAATTGGTAGTTTAATTCACCAAAGTGGCATTCAACTGATCACAACGTATATTCAGGACATTACTGATGTAAAAAACAACACCATCACTATCTGAAAAAAGCCATTTTTGATCAAATCTAGACAGCAGCATCATTTCAACACCTTACCCTTGAGTAATCATTGTTTTGAGGAATGAAGGCTAAACAATGCTTGAAAAGATCTCATTCAAAGGTGTAACTACAGTCTTCAAAGACAAAGCACAACTGTCTCTAACAAGGACAGAAAGAGATGTGGAAGACCAGATGTGCAACTAAACAAGAGGAGAAGTACATCAGAGTCTCTAGTTTGAGAAATAGACGCCTCACATGTCCTCCGCTGACAGCTTCATTGAATTCTACCCGCTCAACACCAGTTTCATGTACAACAGTAAAGAGAAGACTCAGGAGGACTTATGGGAAGAATTGCAAAGAAAAAGACACTTTTGAAACCGAAAACCAAAAAGAAAAGGTTCGAGTGGGCAAAGAAACACAGACATTGGACAACAGATAATTGGAAAAGAGTGTTATGGATCTTAACCCCATTGAGCTTTTGTGGGATCAGCTAGACTGTAAGATGTGTGAGAAGTGCCCGACAAGACAGTCACATCTATGGCAAGTGCTACAGGAAGTGTGGGGTGAAAGGTCAAGTGCTACAGGAAGTGTGGGGTGAAAGGTCACCTGAGTTTCTGCACAAACTGACCGCTAGAATTAGGATCTGTAAAGCTGTCATTGCTGCACATGGAGGATGTTCAAGTTCTGAAAAAAATGTCAAATTGTAATTTTTCACGTTATTAATGTCCTGACTATACAATGTAATCAGTTGAACGCCACTTTGGTGAATTAAAGTACCAATTTCTTTCCATAAGAGCAAAATCAGTCCATTATTCCAAACGTTTGGACGCCAGTGTAAGTATATATATATATATATATATATATATATATATATATATATATATATATATATATATATATATATATATATATATATATATATATATATATATATATATATAGACCCCTTAAAGAGCTTCAATGTGTTTAGCTTCTTTTTATTAAAAGCTTATAATTAACTATAAAATGATATCTTGATTATAGTTTAACTACTTTGAAGCAGTTTCAAAGTAGCTTCCTCAACACTGGTTTACACCACGAAAAAAATGACCTTCACTAACATATTCCTTGCAACGACACGTTTTCCCTGGGAGGCGGTAGAAATTCGCTCCCAGTCGCAAGATGAATACTTTGTTCTAATAGTTGCAGTTATCTGGCCACAAACAAGAGCAAGTCATTAGTAACTCGGTGTGAAGTGTGGGGAGGACGGGGTTCCTGTGGGGCACAATTAGATCTGCACGCTGATAGCACCCTGCCACAAGACCCCTGCTTGATGTGAGGGCCGCCACATGGCATGTTGCAGAGAAAGTCGGGTATCAGGGGAACACACGCAGATGGTTTGCAAACTAAAGTCTTTAACCTCATAATGAAGGCATCTCATAGTCTGCATACTAAAGATGGAGCGTTTTCAGATGAATTTTTCATAAGGGACTCTAAGGAAATCAAGTCAAGTACATGGCATTAGAAGTTGCAGTCCAAGACCAGTGGATTCACAGTTGCTAGAAAGTATAAAGTGTAGCATTAAAAGAGACAGCTCAACCTAAATCCAATCGAACGCTTTCAGAAGACTTGTGGACTACTTTTATGCCAATGTTTTGTCAGTTTTGGAGCTTGACACCCCCTCCCCATCCACTGTCGCTGTATGGAAAAGAGCGATGTGAACATTCTGCTTAACATCTCCTTTTGTGTTTTGTGAGATTTGTGAACTAAAACCAGGTGAGAAAATGAAGCAGGAAGCATATCTGCAAACACATAAACCAGAACAAGCCACAGTGTAAGAAAGAATGTCAATAGGTTAAATGGGGGAAGCATTAAAAAAAGAGAAAAAAGAATTATACTTTCTCTCTCGTGCGCGCTTTTGTGGCCGCTGAGGTGAGGAAATTTACGGTGTGAGTACAGATGAACGAGGCGCAGGCGTCACGCTGTCACGATGTGTCATTACAGAAATGGAAATGGGATTTATAAAGCCTCAGCAGCATGCTTTGAATTCATCCGAGCGGCCGTCATACCGCGAGTGGCACTGGGGCATTACTCAGAGCATGTTGCCCACCGGGACCCCAATCGACGCCCAATTACTATGTGTTTAAACTATTACAATGCACTCAAAGTAATGTCATTGTCCATTACCCTCACGGAAGAAAATAGAGCGGTAAGCTGGGAAAACAATCACCCTTTCTTATAGCAATTCAACTGGGTTGTAGCCGAGATTACCGCAGTCAACACAAGACTGTAATACACAAACCTAAATATGTGCTATAGAAAGAGCAATGCTTGCCCTATAGTAAACACCACTATGTCCACAGCCATTTGCATCATCCTGAAATATCTTCATATATTACTAATATGATCATTAAAAAGAAAAACAGCACCGTGTGACTTTCATGAGTTTCCGTTCTGTTCCCGACTGTGCAATTTCCGCCAATGTGGAAGGAACACCATATTAAAATACTCTGACAGTGTTTTCTGCAGCGCAATTCAGCGCCACCTTTGCCTTAATCTACAGCGCAAAACATTCAGTGTGAACAGTGTAGCATGATTCCCGAACAAATGACAAGCTACAAGCATGGACAGATTCCCGAATGAATGACTCTAATGAGCTGGGTTTTTTTTTTTAATCTACAGCATGTAGCACACAGTACTACTAGCTTAGCACGATTCCCAAATGAATGCCTCTTTTGAGTCGGTTCTTTTGAATCTAAAGTGCGTAAAATACAACGCTACGAGCATAGTCCAATTCCTCAACGAATGACTCCAATGAGCCGGTTCTTTTTAATGAACAGCACGAAAAATACAGTACTACAAGTGTAGTCTGATTCCTGATTTGAATGACACTGAGTCAGTACTTTTGAATCTACAGCACGAAACATTCAGTGTGACCAGTGTAGCCTGATTTACCAATTAATGACTCTAATGAGCCGGTTCTTTTGAATCTACAGCCTGAAACAAATAGCGCTACAAGAGTAGCCCGGTTCCCAAATGAATGACTCTAATGAACCGGTTCTTTTGAATCTACAGCCTGAAACAAATAGCGCTACAAGCATAGCCCGGTTCCCAAACGAATGACTCTAATGAGCCGGTTCTTTTGAATCTACAGCACGAAACAAATAGCGCTACAAGAGAAGCCCGGTTCCCAAACGAATGACTCTAATGAGCCGGTTCTTTTGAATCTACAGCACGAAACAAATAGCGCTACAAGCATAGCCCGGTTCCCAAACGAATGACTCTAATGAGCCGGTTCTTTTGAATCTACAGCACGAAACAAATAGCGCTACAAGAGAAGCCCGGTTCCCAAACGAATGACTCTAATGAGCCGGTTCTTTTGAATCTACAGCACGAAACAAATAGCGCTACAAGAGAAGCCCGGTTCCCAAACGAATGACTCTAATGAGCCGGTTCTTTTGAATCTACAGCACGAAACAAATAGTGCTACAAGAGTAGCCCGGTTCCCAAACGAATGACTCTAATGAGCTGGTTCTTTTGAATCTACAGCACGAAACAAATAGCGCTACAAGAGTAGACCGGTTCCCAAACGAATGACTCTAATGAGCCGGTTCTTTTGAATCTACAGCACGAAACAAATAGCGCTACAAGAGTAGACCGGTTCCCAAACGAATGACTCTAATGAGCCGGTTCTTTTGAATCTACAGCAGGAAACAAATAACGCTACAAGAGTAGCCCGGTTCCCAAACGAATGACTCTAATGAGCCGGTTCTTTTGAATCTACAGCACGAAACAAATAGCGCTACAAGAGTAGCCCGGTTCCCAAACGAATTACTCTAATGAGCCGGTTCTTTTGAATCTACAGCACGAAACAAATAGCGCTACAAGAGAAGCCCGGTTCCCAAACGAATGACTCTAATGAGCCGGTTCTTTTGAATCTACAGCAGGAAACAAATAACGCTACAAGAGTAGCCCGGTTCCCAGACGAATGACTCTAATGAGCCGGTTCTTTTGAATCTACAGCACGAAACAAATAGTGGTACAAGAGTAGCCCGGTTCCCAGACGAATGACTCTAATGAGCCGGTTCTTTTGAATCTACAGCAGGAAACAAATAACGCTACAAGAGTAGCCCGGTTCCCAAACGAATGACTCTAATGAGCCGGTTCTTTTGAATCTATAGTTGAATAGGTCAGCTCATCTCATTCAAAGCATCGGGTAACTGCAAGGTGTTTCCAAAAGGCACACAACAGTGGTAGGTGTAGGTGATGCCAGGACTGTTTATATGCACTCATCTCTGTTTAATGGAGTTTATGATTCTATGTTCCTGTCCCATTCTAAAGGGTAGTTCAAAATGACCCTTAACAGATTTAGGCCTGACCTTCAGAGCCAATAAATGAGATGGAGGACATTATCAACTCTTAGGTCCCTTTACTAATAAAACATTTAATTTCCATCTGCGTCCCATCATAGTTTTTACAATTTATGACCGACCTGCCTCGTGAAAAAGATGGAGGATTGGCAAAACCATCCTCTGTCTGTGTGACCCCCTGTGGGCTAATGTGCAATGGAGTGAATTCATGAGAGATCTGTGGGGGATCCATTTGGGATATCACTATCTTAGTACTCCAAAAGCAGGGTTGGGCAAAGATTAAAGGGATAGTTCAGCAATAAAAAGGAAATCATTTACTCATGCTGTTCCAAATTTTCTTTCTTCTGTGGAACACAAAAGCTGGATGTTTTGAGGGATATCCAGGCCACTCTTTTCAATTTATGGTGAATGAGGACAGGGCCTGCCAAGCTCGAAAATAAAACGAATCACCCACAAAAGCAGCATTAAAAAAAGTGGTGCATTTGACTAGTGTCCTATATTCCAACTGATAATCTTCATCTCCATCAGTTCGATTCATGAACAAATCAAAAACATGGACGAACATTTATAATAAACAACAGGATATTTATATAATTGTTAGTTCCTGATGCCTAATTCATTAACTAATGTTTGAACCTTATGATAAATTGTTTCTGAACCACATTTTCGGTGTGTACTGTACTAACTGTATATGGTTGAAACGACAATAAAAACCACTTGACACTTGACTTGACTTGACAAACTAACTGATCTCAGTTCAGAAGACTCTGGGCTGTCAGTAAAGGGTTAAAATCTTGTGACAAAACAACATGACATCGACCACAGCAGAGTTTGTCTTTGGGAGAAACGCCAACAAAACTACATCTGTTAAGAAACCTAATAAAATGTTTTTATTGAAACCTGTTTGAGTCAAAATATTAGAGTCTCTAGTTTCATCCAATATGCCATTTTCATTTTTTTGCCATTTATTGCTAAACGCCACACTGTTAATTTAACTGGTCCTGCTCGACCCGCTCACAGCGGGATTCGAACCGGGGTCTTTGGCATGAGAGCAGGCTAACAGCCTTACTAGCTAGTGCACCTCTTGAGAACAGGGGAGTGAGGTTTACACACCGCACAGCTACTTACCAGCTGGCTACTATTACACTCACCCCCCTAAACCTCACTCTCATTTGGGTCACGGCCCCACTGTTATTGGTCCTGCTCGGCCCGTTCCGAACAGGACTCGAACTGGCGTTCCCAGCATGGGAGGTTGGCGCGCTAACGAGGAGGCTAAAGCCTCTAGCATCAGTCCTACCAGTGTGCCTCTTGAGAACAGGGGTGTGAGGTTTAAACACTGCACAGCTACTGTACCTACCAGCTGGCTCCCGTTGCACTAAATACAATGTACACATTTGTTCCTAAGAAGACCTATATTTACTGTTAATCACATTGAGAATAAATTGGTTCATCCAAAATCGGATAAATGTTGCTTTCAGAGGCTTTATATGGAGTTAGGATGAAAATAAGGTGCATTTCAAACTGTTCTGAGACCAGTGCACACAGACAGCACACTGGAGGATAAGTCATTCACTAAATAGGGAGCAAGGGAGCATCCTATATCTCTCTCCTATAACTGTTCTGAGACCAGTGCAGACAGACAGCACACTGGAGGTTAAGTCATGCACTAAATAGGGAGCAAGGGAGCATCCTATATCTCTCTCCTATAACTGTTCTGAGACCAGTGCACACAGACAGCACACTGGAGGTTAAGTCATTCACTAAATAGGGAGCAAGGGAGATCGGTCACGCTCGGATTCTCAGGATGTTAAGTTCGAATTTGAAATTTGGAAAGTTGGATAGAAATTGAACAGGTGTGCTTATAAAATAACACAAGGTTTTTCAATACTTTGTTTACAGCTCCAAGGCTCAAAAAAGCAACCAGGGGTTTATCGTCCTTCCCTGGAAACTCTTCTAAATTATTTTGGAGACGATCCAACACAGCACTGAGAACAAATTTCAGCTTTTTCTGGTCTGTCTACGCGTCCCTACTGTGAGGAAGTTGCCACATCCAAAAGAGAGATTACTAAACTTTCTTTTTTTACAGTTTGGTGCTGCTCCGATTCTTAAAAGACACACATCTCTACAGACAAAAGGACATTTTTTTAACAAGTATGCTCAGAGTTCAAAATGAGTTTGTGAAATCCCGTCATGAAAACATATGAATAGGAATAATGACTATGTGTAGACATGTTTGAGGGCATTATGACCCATATTTACCCACCTGCATACCACATATCAATTCGACATTAATACGTTAAGTTTTTGCTTGCTAATCATAAAGATGCTACAGTTTGGCAAATGAACTATATTACTTGGCCAAAGAACCATTTCTGTTGTTGGTATGGTTGGGATGGCAATTTTAAGGGGACCGTGTTGGGTCACGACTTGATGTCCAATGTACAATCTGGGTCCTGATGTGAAACCAATTGAAAACCTCTGGAATAGATGTTATATACGCCTCATATTGCTCTATGGGTATTGTTTTAATGGCGATTCTGATGGGGTAAGATTGGAACAGATTTCAGTGCAATTGTTAAGAACTCATTACAGTTATACCAGCCATCTGTTTTGCATCACTTACATCTAATGAATAAGTTCAATTAGCAACCAGTCAAAGCCATCTAGAGACAATAGCAGAGGCCGAGAGCATCACAACGACAGCTTACCTGTTAGTATGGCAGGTCAGAGCATGCCTTTGATTTATGGACACTCTTTTTCTTCTTGCCTAAACAAACTGTTAATAGCACGCTGGGTGGTAATAAATGGCCTGCAGTTAATTATATATGACAGTGAGAGTTCTCTCATCAGGGAGAATCTTATCATGAAGCACCACTCTGTTCGTCCCAGAGAGAGAGAGAAGAGAAAACGGATGTTTTTAGGGAAGAAATTGGTGACTTTTGGCGAGTTATGGTGGTGACCGCGGACTGCTCACACACAAGTTATTAGAAATGAGTGCATATGCACAGTGAATATACACACACACACCAGTAATGATAAAGCAATCATGGATCTCAATTTGGGTGAGAGCATTAAACTACAACATAAATGTACAAAAAATAAGACCACTAAAACTTAAAATACAAATAGAATATATAACGTAGCAAATATAATAGGATCATTTATGTAATTATATATTTCTGTGAACACTGAATTGAACACTGATGAATTGAATCTTTGAACTGATTCATTGTAATGAACTGCCTGAACTAGGGCTGGACTGGTAATCTGGCATACCGGCATTTTCCCGGTGGGCCGGCGCACTTTTGGGCCGATCAGGGGTGGACTGGCCATCGGGAGAACCGAGCGGGGCGTTGGGTCGGCCGCGAAACGGGCCGAATGGGCCGCGATAAGCTAAAATGAGCTGCTGCATTATGCAGAACGGACCACAGAACGGCGCCGCGATATGCAGAAAAGGACAACGCACCCCCTCCGCTCACTCTACAACTTTTGGGCCAGTTGCCATGTAAAATCCCGGGCTGATTTCTCTACCCAGTCCAGCCCTGGTCTGAACAAACCGATTCACTCTTTTTGGCGGCATGGTTTAAAAAGTTACGGGCTTGATCAGTATTTACAACTTGCAAGCAATATTTGCAATTATATTGACCTTTTCCAGCTCAATAGTTTAACTCTGTTATAAGACTTTAAAATAAATCACATAGTATATTTTTCTTCCCACAAATGACAAAAATAATGTATCAACTTCCAAATCACAAGCTCTCGATTTGATTGTGATTCATTTGGGTATATTTCAGTTTTATAAATTTTTTATGATTTTATATGAAAGCAGTTCTCTTAGCTGATGCTGTTAATTATACACGGGACCTTCTAACTTTGTACATTATGAAAATTTTAATTTGACAAATTTTATTTTATCATTCGTTTTTCATCATTTTAGTCACATTGAAATTGCATCTATTCCATCAATAAATGGAAATTACATTGCTTATATATTTTTAAATATATATATATATATATATATATATATATATATAGCTTCGTTTTTATTGTTTACATGCATTATTTTTATTATTTACAAGTATTTACATTGATATGTTGAATAAGTGCTAAAACAGTCCTGAATCTTTATAGAAATATTCCAAGCTCAGTACAAGTTAAACTCAATCGACAGCATTTGTGGCATGATGTTCATTAATAAAAACAATTTCGACTCGTTTCTCCTTTTCTTTAATTGAACCAGCAACCTTCTGATTACAAGTTATGTGCTTTAGCCCACTACGCCACCACCACCACTCCAGAACTCTGTCATGGGGACACTCATCCCTCGAGTGTGCACACTTAATGCAGCTAGATTATAACATGATTGCTCGTGACTTATTGAATCATAATATATGTCACTGTGCATTTCTTATCGTGAAGAAAACGGCTGGCAATATGCAGCTTTATTAATAAGAGAGAGTTAAAGTTGGATTTAAGTGAACAGAAAGGCGAGAAAGTCTTCGCTGGCGGCTAAGGCTCAGTTGGTAGAGCAGGTCGGCCACTAATCGCAGGATTGGTGGTTCGAATCCCGGCCCACATGACTCCACATGCCGAAGTGTCCTTGGGCAAGACACTGAACCCCAAGTTGCTCCCAATGGCAGGCTAGCGCCTTGCATGGCAGCTCTTCCGCCATTGGTGTGTGAATGTGTGAATAAGTCACAGTGTAAAGCACTTTGAATACCGTTAAGGTTAAAAAGGTGCTATATAAGTGCAGACCATTTCCCATTCTTCGCCCCATTATACACTGAACCAAAATACGTTTTTGATTTGTTTTTGTTTTGGCTCTATATTCCCTCTTTATAGTAAGCACGTTTAATAAAACCATTTAAGTGGGGGCACAAGCTGAACAACTGGTTAAGAGCTAATGATTAATCATTGGAATAATCACCCGAATAGTCGAATAATCGTTCTAATAATCGTTAAATTAGTCGATTATCAAAATAATTGTTAGTTTCAGCCCTAGATATGCATTATTACATGGGTGTCACTTTGTTTTAAAAAGTGGTGGGGGCATATCTGTTTGCATTTTGCATTGCAATTGAACTGTAAAGAAGCGTGAGGTGCGGGTGTCTGGATGCACGAGATGACGACGCCACCCGCTGTCACTCAACGCCACTGATAAAAGCCGCAACGAGCACTCGTCATAACATTAAAAATAACAAACATATGAACAAAATATAAAACACTTAATCAAAAACTGAAGACGCGTCTTCTGCTTTAGACACTTAACTGAAGAAAGCAATTTCGAAAAGTGGTGGGGACATGTCCCGCCCGTCCTACTCGTAAATGACGCCTACATGTGATTAGACTTTCTATCTTTGTCATTTTTGACCCTCTTCTGTAAAGACGTAAAAGTGAAACATCCTTAAGAGACAGATGAAACAGGCTTGAGGTCAGTCGAAATAAAAAGTGTGCAGACAAAACTTTCTGGTGTTACTGTAAGTAGATTGGAGGATCTTTGACCTCCTTTTGTAGCCTTTTCGTAGATATTTACTGGAGAGTAATATCTTGTAGCTTGCTAAAGCATGGCGGAGGAGAGGACAACTCTATCCGACTGCTTTAATCGTGTGCTCAGAGCTAAAGGACACAGAGAAGAAAGAAAAGATAAGAATATTTTATCTGCTTCTTCCTGTCCCCATGCAACTTTAATAGCTCTTCCTTTTGGAGAATGTTAGTGAATTATTCACGCGCAAGGACGCGAGTGTGGCACAAGAGGAGAGAGAGAGAGTGTGTTTATTTGTGGTTTGATGGAGCCGCATAATCTCCATTCAATTGACCATTGACGTCACCCCTCGACTTTAATTCCCACATTTCCCAAGGCTGCCCCCATGCCCACTGACACCCTACAACTCCTCTCCAATAATCCTGAAGTGGCAGAGAGAAACCGAGGGGGAAAATTAGACATTATTTTTTCATTTTGTGTGCTGTGAACACTGCTGCTCACCGCCTGATTGTCATTACTAGAAAACAGGCAGAGAGAGACAGAGATGCGGCTAGACAGCCATCACTCCACACTATTAATCAATGGACTATCCTTTCCGATCGGATGGGAAAAGTCTCTTATTTGCCACTGGAATTAGATCTTGGGCTGCTCTGACTAGTCGTCAACTAGTTTTAATTAGAGCTTGCTTCCACATGGGTCAGAAGGTTGTGTGAGGTAATGAAAGTTAGGTACAGTTGTGGTTAATAGGTGAAGTGTATGTAATTAGCGGCATGCTACTCGTGTTGAATAGGCATGTTTTTAAACACTTGTCTTGGGGGTCTGGGTAGCTCAATGTGTAAAGACGCTGACTACCACCCCTGGAGTCGCGAGTTCGAATCCTAGGGCGTGCTGAGTGACTCCAGCCAGGTCTCCTAAGCAACCAAATTGGCCCGGTTGCTAGGGAGGGTAGAGTCACATGGGGTAACCTCCTCGTGGTCGCTATAATGTGGTTTGCTCTTGGTGGGGCGCGTGGTGAGTGGGGATGGCGTGAAGCTAACACCACACGTGCTATGTCTCTGCGGTAATGTGCTCAACAAGCCACATGATAAGATGAGCGGGTTGACGGTCTTAGACACGGAGGCAACTGAGATTCGTCCTACGCCACCCGGATTGAGTCGAGTCACTATGCCACCACAAGGACTTAAGAGTGCATTGGGAATTGGCCATTCCAAATTGGGGAGAACACGTCTTAACACCATCCTATTTTTCTCCAAATGTGATTAAAAGGCCATTGAAACAGTGTTGGGGAGTAAGAGTGATGCACTCGTGGCTGATTTTGTTTATGTTGTTCAGTCAGTCAAAATCAGACCGGCGTATGGAGTTTTAAACGAGCTTGTGCAAATGTACCTAAATCTGTACGATCGTTCGCTAAGAGACGTTTTTCAAGACCATGTCATGCGATTATGTTTTTGTTTACAGTGTTTTCCAATTGCTAACACACTAAAATGTTAATTGTTAGCACTTCAATCAGGAAGTAAGCACTATGAAAAGACCACAGGTGAGCACCTTTTGTTTTACAACAACAATGGAAGACGTTGCAGAGAGAGGAAGAGGAAGAGGAAGAGGAAGAGGGAGGGTGAGAATGGAGGGTGAGGAAGAGTGAGAGGTAGAGCTGATAGAGGAGTTCATGGCCAAACAAGACCCAGCTGTGCGGCACGATGCTGCCTAAATGCCTAAATGCTGCCTAACAGAAATCTGGTAATGTTTCGTGCAAACGTTTGATTTTGATAATGCTATATGTAGTTTTGGTTGCAGTGCTTCATTTTGCAGGATATACGAGGTATTCTGCAGTTTGGGTGTGTGGTTTTTGTGAATTGTGTTAACTATTTTGATAAAACCAGCCTAGTTTGCATAATTGTGTGTTAGCAATTGGAAAAAAACTGTAATTTATCTACAAAAATGAATCAAATCTACTGAAATAACCCCAGTGCCCATTCGCTCATGTGCCACCTGCAGCGAAAGCCGTTCTGCCCAAATTAAGATGTGCCTCTATCATCATTCCTGTGTCTGTTTTCTGAACATTAACCGTCATTTTTACACCCATCTTTGCAGTAGTAACAGTGTCATCATAAATTACAATAACAGAGTCGCATCTAGCATGTTAGCACATTAGCATCATGAATTCAAAATGTAAACAAGACAGATTAAACATTTTCTACAGCATACAGTATATTACTTTAAATCATCATCGAGTGGTTAAAACATCTTTTAATGATCGAGAGCAAATTCTACTCATAGAATGAGGCATAAAGTCGTTGATAACACATTTTTAAGGTTTTACATGTAGATCAAAATCATCCCTACTGGGGAAATTGGTGCAAAATAGAAATTAAAATGGAGGTTTATTCAATTTAATGAATTACTTGCGGTTTAGAGCGTGCATACAAATGCTCTGATGTACTTTGTGTTTGTTAGCGTTCAGCTGTGAATAAATTGCTAATGCAAGATGAAGTATATTGATGTATCGATTAGTAATACACACTGGCAGTGTCTGCGTGCATTTCATTCTTTAATTACCCACCATTGGAATATAAAGGGAATCTATAACATCAAATAAAAGATGCCCAGCTCTTTGAGGAGGTTGGCGACCCTTCTTCTTGCTAATGTGTTTTTCATGTCTTTTATCAATAATGTCAATAATAAAGTGCCTGAAACACAGAAACGGGGGGGAAGGGTCACACGAGTTCATGGTACTCTGACTCAGCCCTGTCACTGACACTGAGAGAGAGAGAGAGAGAGAGAGAGAGAGAGAGAGAGAGAGAGAGAGAGAGAGAGAGAGAGAGAGATTTAGCCCTGTCACTGACACTGAGAGAGAGAGAGAGAGAGAGAGAGAGAGAGATTTAGCCCTGTCACTGACACTGAGAGAGAGAAAGAGAGAGAGAGAGAGAGAGAGAGAGAGAGGTCTTGTCTTCTGGAGGAGGAAATGGAGGTAATAGGGGGAAGAAATAAAGCTGAGAATAAAAAAGCTATGAACATATCCATCATTATCGACCAGAGAAAAGATACAGTTCATTTAACACACGATGTCACAATATATGGGTAAACTGTCTGAAACAGTGAAGCAATTATGAAACACAAAACTGTGTTTGTGTGTGTGTGTGTGTGTATGTATGTTTGTATGAGAATGTGTGTGTGTGTTTGAGTGTGTGTGTTTGTGTGTTTGTTTGAGTGTGTGTGTGTGTGTGTGTTTGTGTGAGTATATGTGTGAGTGTGTGTTTGTTTGAGTGTGTATATTTGTGTGTGTGTGTTTATGTGGGAGTGTGTGTTTGTGTGAGTGTGTATGAGTGTGTGTTTGTGTGAGTGTGTATATGTGTGTGTGTGTGTGTGTGTGTGGGTATGTGTGCGCGTGTATATGTGTGTGTGCGCGTGTATATGTGTGTGTGTGTGTGTGTGCGTGTGTGTGAGTATGTGTGTGTGTGTGTGTGTGTGCGCGTGTATGTGTGTGTGAGTGTGTATGTGTGCGTGTATTTGAGAGTGTTTATATATGTGTGTGTGAGCGTGTGTGTGTGTGTGTGTGTGTATGTGAGAGTGTTTATATGTGTGTGTGTGTGTTTGTTTGTTTGTTTGTTTGTGTGTGTGTGTATGTGAGAGTGTTTATGTGTGTGTGTGTGTGTGTGTGTGTGTGTGTGTGTGTGTGTGTGTGTGTGTGTGTGTAAATAAAGTAGAAAACTGTATTTTTGTGCGGACAGCAACTGTTATGATTTTCACACAATAAATATTGAAATGGTTTGTGTTTATTTCACTATTTGTTTAGATGATTACAGTTTTAAACATGCAATAGTTTGTATTTTTATAATTGTCATAGTTGAATATTGAAAGTCTAGGTCTAGCACAAGGCTAAAACAGTAAAACGCACTTGAAAAGTACCCAAAATAATCAACGATGAAGACCTGATAAAAAGTTCCCAATTCAGTGTTAATGTGACCTTTATAATAAAAAAAAGAAAAAAGTGAAATCTTGTGAAAAAAAATCAACCCCGGGGACAATAAAGTGCCCAAAGCTGAAGAAAAGCCCAAATACAGTCGGGACCCGAGCCCAGCTGGTGTGAAGTCTATCATGAGCCATAAAGCAAAAATGAGACCTCATTCTAGGCCGACATCATCTACAAATCTGTCAATGAAAGAGCTGTTGTTTACCAGAGTGTCTCTCGTGGACACAGCGAAAAGCTTCCAGCACTTTTCATCAAGTCATTTTCAGCCAGGCACCAGATTTCACACTCATCTGCTTCATCCCAATGGACTTTACTGCATGCCATTAAAATACTTCTACACGACTCAAAACTCCAGAGTGCACAATTCCTAAAGGACGTCACATTTAAACAACACAGATTAAAATCATCGCTACTAAAGATGCTCTTCAGCATTTGTGTGTGTGTGTGTGCATTACTTTTGTTGTCAAATCTGCTTCAGCCCCAAATTAACAT
Source organism: Moxostoma hubbsi (assembly GCA_032164185.1). Lineage (NCBI taxonomy): Eukaryota > Metazoa > Chordata > Actinopteri > Cypriniformes > Catostomidae > Moxostoma > Moxostoma hubbsi. Next base: position 21,751,571 of record JAVLUX010000041.1, read on the forward strand.
TCTGTCATCATTTAATCACCCTTATGTTGTTGCAAACCTATATGATATTATGTCTTCCATGGAGCATAAAAGGAGACGTTTTGAAGAATGTTTGCACCGCTCCTTTCCATACAATAAAAGCAAATAGTGACCAGGGGCTTTTCAGCTCCAAATTGGACCATGAAAGTAATCTCTATGATTTGAGTGAAATATTCCAAGTCTTCGAAAGCCATAGGAGAGCTTTGTGTGAGGAACAAACTGAAATTGAATGAGATTTGAGAGCTACGGCAGAAGGGAATGTTATCAGTCAATGGGTTATTGACAAATAAGGTTACTCTATGAAATCATATCATATGGCTTCAGAAGATTTTGGGATATAACTCAAAAGTTGTATGGGCGACTTTGCTTTTTGTTCTTTTTCATGCATGCTGTAGGGGTTTTGGGTTGTCACTCATCCCGTTAAATACTGGATCGTCCCGCATTTAAAGAAAATGATGCATCCCGTAGCGAATAAATACGGGTTGCAATTTGTCTCCTTGTCACGGTTTGTAGCAGAGATGAGAGACGCTGGCTTTTAATGAAGGTGATGGAGATACAAAACAATGAGGGAAAAATGCAAAGAACCAAATAATCAATCAACCATAATCACAGGAACATCCTAGGAAACATGCTAGGTAACTTAAGTAACATAAGAACTGACAAATATATACAAACTGGTGCTTGATGAGGGAATAGGGAACAGGTGAGGAAGATGGGGAACAGATGGCTGTGATGAGGGAGGTGAAACATGGGAAATGGAGTTTGGGGCAAACTAATGACAGAGGACATAAAACCATATCAAAATAAGAGTCCTTATGAACATAATGGTGACTAACTGTGACACCCATATTTAAGTTGGTCAGATAAGGGAGGTAAGGGACCATCTGAAAAGTCCACACAATGTGCTAAAACGTGCTAATATTGTGGAGGGTGTGGTAAGGGACCGTATGAATAGTCCACATAATGTGCTAAAACGTGCTAATACTGTGGAGAGTGTGGTAAGGGACCGTCTGAAAAGTCCACAAATTGTGCTAAAACGTGCTAATACTGTAGAGGGTGTGGTAAGGGACCGTCTGAAAAGTCCACTAATTGTGCTAAAACGTGCTAATACTGTAGAGGGTGTGGTAAGGGACCGTCTGAAAAGTCCACTAATTGTGCTAAAACGTGCTAATACTGTAGAGGGTGTGGTAAGGGACCGTCTGAAAAGTCCACTAATTGTGCTAAAACGTGCTAATACTGTGGAGAGTGTGGTAAGGGACCATCTGAAAAGTCCACAGTATGTGCTAAAACGTGCTAATATTGTGGAGAGTGTGGTAAGGGACCGTCTCAAAAGTCCACACAATGAGCCAAAACGTGCTAATACTGTGGAGAGTGTGGTAAGGGACTGTCTCAAAAGTCCACACAATGAGCCAAAACGTGCTAATATTGTGGAGAGTGTGGTAAGGGACCGTCTCAAAAGTCCACACAATGAGCCAAATCGTGCTAATACTGTGGAGAGTGAGGTAAGAGACCGTCTCAAAAGTCCACAGTATGTGCTAAAACGTGCTAATATTGTGGAAAGTGTGGTAAGGGACCGTCTCAAAAGTCCACACAATGTGCTAAAACTATGGATTTTATTTTATATAAATGTTCAATAAGATCAAACAATGTATGAATACAATCACTGAGTCATAAAGACAAGTGTAGGTGATGGACAAAATAAAGCAATAAAATCGATTAAAAAGAAAGGTATAAACAAATCAAAATGTATACATGAATAAAATCAAGAGAACAAATAATTCCTTTAAGAAATGATTCATTTGTCCAAAGCGACTCCCTTGTGAGACTCAAACCTACAACCTTCCAGTTAACAGGCCACTATCCAGTATACTACACTACCCTTTCATTTAGAGATAAAAGCTACAGTTGTCGTTGTCAGAAATTCATGCTAATACCACAAAGTAGCAGTTTAAATGTAATGCTATGTGTAGCTGTGTTTACATTGCCTGTGAGAGTGTTTGTGTGTGGCTTCTTCTAATGAGATCTCTCCAGCTCGCCGGGGTCCATTATCACACTCTTAATTCTTCTCATGGAGGAAATCAGTGGTGGAATCATGAAGTGGCACCCATGGCCCCTCGCCCACTCATCCTCTCTCATCCTTGCATTGTTTCCACACCAACAAAGCATTTGAGATCTGGCTCTCTGTTCTTCAACCTGAACCCATGTGTCGCGCTCTTACCGCAGGCTGTGTCTGAGAAAGAGGCCCCTGGAGGGTGCCGAGTGCTTTCATCTAACACTAGGGTTAAAAAAAACCTACTGCATAACAGCACTGTTTGAAAGCAACAGTTTTTTCTGGGCGATATAACCCAAGGTATATACCATGTGTTTTTGCATTGATGCCATACTTAACATCCACTTGTTATGAATATTATGTAGATAATAAAAGGCTTTCATTTCTTAAGTATTATATTCAATGGAGAAGCCAATAATAGGCACTACCACACTTCACAAAAAAAAAACAAAGTGTATCTTTGTCTCATTTTCCAGTAAAAAAATACTGAACATTCATAAACATTCATGTTGTTTCTTGATGCAAGTGTACTTTGTTATTTTTCACTTAAAGGGATAGTTCACCCAAAAATAAAAAATCAGTCATTGTTTACTCATCCCTGTGTTGTTATAACCCTATGTCTTTCTTTCTTTTTCTTAACACGAAGAGGGAAATTGTGTAAAGATTTTGTGCTCAGTGATGTCATACAATGGCAGTTTATGGTGACCACCTCTTCAAGCTTCAAAAGTATAATTCAGAAGTCTAATTAATTATTCATGAGACTCATGAATGTTATGAAAGCATACGATAAGGTTCGGTGAGAAACAAACTGAAATATAATGTATTATTTAGTTCAAATATTTACTGACCGTTGATCTCCTGTGCACGTTCATGACAGGGCATTAGAGCAACAGTTTACACAGCCCCCCACGACATTGGGGCGTTCAAGCGAAAACTCGTTTTGATTATCTAAAAACAGGTCCTCCACAGTGATAGTGACAACAGAACACAGCACAACTGCACATAAAACAGAGAACAGAACTTACTAAACATGTCTGAAGAGTTTGTAGATGAAGAATTGATGCATTTCTATGCCCAGCCTTATTTATTTGAACGGAGTACTCAGAAATCAAACAGAAACCTAGAGGAGGCTACAGTCACACAGTGTCCTGAAATGACGGCAAACGACACATGATAAAAGGTATATTTTCTATGGTAATCAGAGTTTTTGTCCTAACCAGCCGTGACGAGCAACAGTACATCGATCGCTTGTTTTCTATTTTCGGCATCGCACGGGTAACTCTGTCCAATGTGAACTGGCACTATTCACGTCCAAAGGCCCTGGGGCCGGTTATCTCCAAGGGTCCCCCGTCCACCCTAAAGTTGTTTGGGTGGCGGGTGGAGGTGGGAGTTCGTTGTTCATGCCCAAAAGGGCTTTCAAGCGGAGGGGATCACTAAACAAGATTGCGCAGCCTTAAAGCCCAGGGCACCCCCGGGCTGTCAAGGGCCCCTGGGCACTGGCCCCATTGGCATGGTTGGTAATCCGGCCATGATAGTAATATATTTTTTAAAATTTGTAACATAATAAAAGATTATGTGCGTATGTCAGAGTTTAAAAAAAATATATATATATAATAAATAAATGGAGAGTATAAACTAGCAAATCTAGTCACACACATGCACTGAGGCATGCACAGATGGAAACAGCCATTGAATAAATTTAGGAAGGTGCAGATGTTTATAAGCCACATGTGTCGAGGAGTGTACGCAAGTGAAGCAGTCTGGCAGAATTAACTTAAAAGCACTGGTTCAATAAGTGAAGAAAAAACTAAATAACTTTATGAAAATGCCAACTTCATTACACAAGCCATTATACAGCAGTGCCAGGTGAGTGATTTATGCTGCGGTACATTATGTGGTCTAAATAAGCCATGGAAGAGCGTGGTTGGATCTGACCTTTCCATAAACACAGAGACTAACGATAACGGTCTCGCTGACTTAACCCAACATCATGTGCATCTGTCGGTTAATTACATTTTAATCTAATTGTTGTCTCTCTGGAGTAATGATGCGCAAAGTCAATTCATAATTCACAGGCTGTTCCCGCTGAAATGCAACGCATTATCGAGTTCGTTTTGCCTTGAACTTAAGACTGAGATCCAGAGCGAATTTAAACACATTTACACATGCCAATTTAGCTGTCAGCATGAATCTGGTATGATTGTACATTTGTTCTCTTACGTCTGGGCAAAACCTCACGACTGGGGTGTAAAAACTGCTAAATAGACGGCTGCATGAGAAAAACAAGTAAGGGGGGTATGTAATTGACTTGTGCATTCACAAGCACAATGGTTGGTTTGTTTTAACACAATTATGACTAATAGTCTACTGATTCATTTGTAATATTCAGTAAAAAAAAAAAAAAACAGAGACTCCCTTTTGTGTCTGAATAAAAGGCAACAAGCAACAGGACATGTTGTCGGTCGCTTGGATTCAAATTCTGTGACGTTGTGAAGTTCACTTGACAAGCAAAATCAGTGTAAGAATGTCATCGAGCATGTTTACATGCACATACGCTGATTAATCCCAAAAATCTGCTTATTTTAAAAATCTGACAAAAGAAAACTGTTTACATGAGATTTGAAATAATCACGTCATTCTCTGCCTTTGACGTCAAACCGTGAAAAGTCACGTGCACGTGATAACCTGGTGAGAACAACCTGAACAAATGCATTGCTTTTGAAGTCTGTGCTGTGCTGTTTCTGGGAAAAGTTCAATCAGAATGCACGATGAATGCAGTACTGGACAGAACTTGTGAATGTGTAACTAAACTTATTGGTAATGACTGTAACATTGTTGCATTTTGTTAAATAAATTACAACAGGCAGCAGCAACATGAGGTTTCGATGTGTTTAAGGTTCAACCAAGCCATAATAAGCATTTTAAATAACAATCAGACCGACCGTCCCACTAGCAGTAATCCAAAAGCAGGAGTGTGTGCGTGTTTGAACATGTGTAATTGGATTACTAGTCTTGTGCAACCAGACCTTTGACTAACAGCACAAAGTGTGGTTGTGGGGATGGTGGTGTGGTCGTGTATCTGTCTGCGGGAGAGGGAGAGTGGTAAGGCCCTTCACCTGGGCTGTCATTATCTCTAACACCTGTGTCTTGTTATAGTGATGGTGGAAGGAGACCTAAAAAGGCAGACGGATGTGGCAGTATGGAGAGAGAAACATGAGAGACATTGTTCCTGTATTTGTGACAGTTATGACTCGTTTGTGTGTTTATGTGGCTATTAAGAGACCTTTTTGTGAGTTTTGTGAGTGATGCGGAAGAGTAATAAAATACTCTATGTTGACAGTTCGCTGCCTCCTGATTCCTCCATTGCTCAATTTACGAACTTGTTACAGTGGTCTACATTGCTGATTATTCTTGCCAATAACTGCCCACTTAGACAGGAAGAGACCCCATGTAAAGCCACCAACTACAGTTTATATAAAGGGTAGGTTTATATAAGAAAACTAAATGTTTTCCCCAATTCCCAGTGCACTGTAAGTCCTCGTGGTGGCATAGTGATTCGCCTCAATCCGGGTGGCGGAGGACGAATCTCAGTTGGCTCCGCGTCTAAGACCGTCAACCAGCTCATCTAATCACGTGGCTTGTTGAGCGTGTTACCGTGGAGACATAGTGCACATGGAGGCTTCACGCTATTCTTCGCAGCATCCACACATAACTCAACGCGCCCCACCGAGAGCGAGAACTACATTATTGCGACCACAAGGAGGTTACCCCATTTGACTCGACCCTCCCTAACAACCAGGCCAATTTTTTGCTTAGGAGAATGTCCAGGGGTGATAGTCATCATCTTTAAGGTTTATCTACGGTTGATGATTTCACAAAAATAGACTGGCATGGAAAATGTAAGTGAAACAATTCCATGGCAGCCGTTACAAATGGTTGTACTGAAAACACTGAAAAACTGTATTAAATGTTTGTAGCCCATCCAAAATGGATGAGAACTGAATATTATTTCACAGACATAACTCATAAAACAAAGAGAAATATACAGTTCTGCTTGTGGAAATCTAGCTACGAAGGTCCTTGAGCAAAAATGACCACCTTTTCCTAGATTTGATGCCACTAACCTGGCAAACTTTGGCAAATCCACTGACTATTTCTTCTTCAAACACTCTCACGTTGTCAACCATATTGTGAAAAAATGATGTGCCCATACTCTTAAATAAGCTTAAAGCTAGCCAGTTAATCAAATTTAAAGCTAGCCAGTTAAGCATTATATTTTTGTGTGAGCCCCTACCATCCACCAACACCAAATGGAGGAACTTCACAGTTCTCAGAAATCTTGTGTGGCGAGACCTCACCTGCAGGGTTTCACAGATAAATCGGCTCCCCACTGAATTGCGCCTGAAGTGTGCAGCAGCCATTAGAGGAATGGAAATCAGGGGAATAAAAGCCTGTGGGCCTCCTCTCGCTGTGCTAAGCATGCTAATGACGTAGCGATTACCTAAACAACACTTCTGACAGGGAACTCAGCCAGTCCTATCTCGGATGCACTGCACGGCAAAAACTTAAATGGTAGAGAATGTCTACTATTATAAGATAAGATTATATATTGTCATTGTAGCAAGTCATTTTGCATTTAGATTTTTGGTGGCTAATTGACTGACAATAGCTGAACCTTTTTGCTGCAGCTTCTTACCGTCATTCAAGCGTATTATTGAAAGAAAATTTGACATTAAAGACATGTAACCCTTGCACATATCAAATACATATTTGCAACCATGCTTCAAAATGGCTTAAAAAGTGCCAGTCAAAGAATAAGGCCATGAGGTACTATGAATAATTATGAGACACCAATGACATATAAGAGTCCTATAGCTATCCATAAGAAGTAAACAGTCCAAAAGTCCATTAATGAACCATAAAGTTGCACATACATATCTGGTAACATGCTTAAAAATGCTCCATATCTTTTTAGACAAGCAAACATGCATTCCTGCATTATTTTTTTGCAAGTAAAGCAGCACCCACACAGCAACACACACCCAAGACGGCTTTTCTAATCCTCTTTAGTGCATTTGCTTCCCAATATCAAAGTCTGGCTGCTTACATTGTGTAATGAAAAAAAGATCTAGGCTTGCGATATATGACATGCATCATTTACTGCGGCTGGGTCATTCTGCACAGCACGTCTGCATCAATCAGTCAAATTCTGGCCAGCTAGTTAGTGTTGCATAAACAGCAGAGCCTCTCATTAACATTGTGTTGTTGATTGGCACAGGATGCCCATGAGCTGTTACAATGACAACTGAAATAATAGTTTGGTGAGAAGTGCTATTCAGATTACTTGGTAGTAAATTAGATAAGAGATATTGTAGTCAAGAGGATACTTGAACTTATACTAGTGTACAGACATGTACGGGCCACTGTATATAACCCCTTGTGGGATATGCCCCACCCATTCCAGCAGTCAAATTCTAGATGCAATGTTCTTGTTTAGGCAAGTCTAGATTGCAACAGGTTGTCACTGTTGAACTTTAGCTGTTTACATCCATAAATAATGAGTGCGAACAAGCCCCTTGCTTCCCTTCATTTCTTGTGACAAGCATTGCAAAATGTCAGAGTTAGTTTCAGCATCATATCTGGCCAGAGAAAATTAACTTCCTGCTGGGCAGAGAGACGTACATTAAGCCTGTTAGGGCAGCAAAATTCAGTCTTAAAACATCCTGCCTTGAGATTGGGACACAAGCAACTTGCAGAACACATACTAAGAGAACAGTCCTCCTAGAGCACTTTATGTAACACTGAAACATTTGGCACTTGCATGAGTTGAACCTACAACCTCTTGGTTCACAGTTTAGATTGTTAACCATCACAGTACAACAGCTCAGGAATATGCCCCACTTTCTGACCCCCAAAATGACAAAGACAGAGCTGGGAAACACATCAGTGACCCAAACGATCTTGTCAGTTTTTGCGAATATGGTTTGGTCTCCAGTGTAGGATTGAACCAACAACATTGTGGTTCCCTGCCCAGATTGTTAACCACCACACTACAACAGCTCCAAGGTATTCCCCACACTTCCTGGCCCCCAAAATGACCGAGACAGAGCTGGGAGCCTCACCAATGACCCCAACAATCTCGTCAGTCTTTGCAAATATGGGTTGGTCTTCAGTATAGGATTGAACCAACAACATTGTGGTTCCCTGCCCAGATTGTTAACCACCACACTACAACAGCTCTAAAGTATGCCCCACACTTCCTGGCCCCCAAAATGACAGAAACAGAGCTGTGAGTCACACCAATGACCCCAACGATTTTACAAGTCTTTGATAATATGCACTGGTCTCCAGTGTAGGCGTGAACCTCAAGGTAGACCTCAAAGCAAGCCTGCTTTCCTTAAAATACCTTAAAATGTTAGCGACCAAATATGTACTGGTCTCCAGTGTAGGATTAGCCCAACAACATTATGGTTCCCTGCCTGTATTGTTTACCACCACACAAAAACAGCTCCAATGAGTGCTCCACACTTGTCCCCCTGTCCCCCAAAATGACAGAGACAGAGCTGGAAGCCACACCAATGACCCCAATGGTTTTGTAAGCCTTTGGAAATGTGCACGAATCACAGTGTAGGTTTGAACTTACCTTTTGGTTTCCAGCCCAGACTGTTTACCACTACACTACACAATAAACATAATTCAGAAAGGCTTTAGGGTATACCTCACTCCCTGACCCTAGAAGGACTAGGTAGACCCTAAAGCAATCCTGCTTACCTTAAAAAGCCTCAAAATACTGGCTACCAAATATGGGCTGGTCTCCAATGTAGGTTTGAACTTACAACCATTTGGTTCTCAGCACAAACATTTTACAACTACACTACACAGCAACCATCATTTACAAAAGCTGCAGTATACACCACATTTCCAGACCCCCATTTGGCCATTAACTCATTAAATAACCTCAAGATGTTGGCGACCATGATGGAGGTCGAGATTGCTGCCGCTCCAATGATCCCAAAGATTTTGTCAGGCTTAACAAGTATGGCCCATCTCCATTGTAGCTTAAACCTACAACCTTGTGGTTCCCAGTACAGGTTGTAAATCAATACACTACACAATGACCATCATTCACAAAAGCTATAAGATATGCCCCAATCACAGGTCCCAACAGATCAACATAAGTTGACTTAAAGCCATAATTGAGTCTGCTTATCTTAAACAACCTTAAGATGTTGGCTATTTTGACTAGCTTGGCAAATATGGGCTCTAACCTACAACCTTTTGGTTCCCAGGCCAAATCATTCAGAGACCAGCAGATCAAGTTAGCCCATTAAGTGAGTCTGCTTACCTTAAACAACCTCAAGATGTTGGCGACCATAATGGAGACAGAACTGGCTGCCGCTCCAATAACCCCAACTATTTTGTCAGGCTTGGCAAATATGGGCTGGTCTCCATTGGCACAGCGTACATCCGATCCATCACGCTCAATGAGAGCTTGTACAAAGGTTAGAGACTGCTCAAGGGCGTAAGTGTCCCGTGAGCAGGTGTCCAGGATACGGGCACCCAGTGTCACGTTGGGCAACAGCTCCGGGTCTTTGTTGATGAGGTCGATGGCAAAAAGCATAGCCTCCAGTCTGTGAATACCCTTCTCCTTTTTTAACTCCCCACAAGCAATGCCACGCTCTCCACGGGCATGAACAGGGAACAGGCCACCCAGGATTATGTCGCCATCCAGACGGATAGAGTGGGCGTACTCTGGTAACGGTGTCTCTACACGCTGAAGGGAGACTGGCAAACAGTAGCAGAGGAAGAGGAGGAGCTGGTACTGCGTCTGGCTTAAACGTATGGGATCCATATCCAAAGGGACACTCTGGGCACCGTGAGGAAGAATAGGTCCAAAAAATAGATGGTTGAGGACTACTGGGGAAGTAGGTGGTTGGTAGCATCCGTGCCCATCTCAATGTTGAAGTCGACCCCCCTGACCAGTTAGAGTGTGGCCACAGGGATTTCTCATTGGGCGCAAACGTATGGCACGCATGTCATGCATGAAGATGTAAAATTGTTGAAGTCCAGTTCAGTATAAAACTCCAAAACTCTCACATCTTCAAAAGACTCTTAAAAAAAAATGAAAGAAAATAGTGTATGAGTGGCTGCACAATGAGAATTCAAACATGACTCATAGACACACACAATATGTACAAGTAACAAAGCAAACTCATCAAAGACCGGGACGTCTTGACAGGAAGGAAATTACATCACATTCATTTGGAGCTTGGTGGGGTCTTTCAGTTCTGTCTCATTGAATCAAAATATCAAGACCATCTTTCCTCACATTTGCATATGCAACCAAAAACATTTCACAGTGAGAGGAAATGTGTCTATTTGTGGACAATGGAGCTGTCGGATTGATTTTTACACTTTAGCTTTGTGGATTGGAGTAGCTGAGAGGGAAATCAAGGTGAGTTAAAGCAATCTTCACAACAACTTTTAATGGAGATGCACAGATATTTACCGAAAATATACAGAAATGTTGGCTGCTACCAGAAGTTGATAATGGACATCCTTTCAACCAACTTCATGAGTTTAAACACTAATGGAGTTCCTGTGCATCAACAGCTTTCTTTCTTCCTTCCTTCATTTCTTTCTCTTTAATAAACAATATTCACACTAAAACTCCAATCTAAAATATAACAGAGTAAGAGTTTGAATTAGAAAAAAAGAAACCCAGATATCATCTTTATACAAAATTGGCCAATTCACATGATATACTGATCATTTTAAAAATGTTTAGCCTGCGACATGGTCACTGATTTATTGTGAATACCATATGTTTAGGGTAATGTCTTATTGGGGGGGGGGGGGGGGGGGGGGGGGGGGGGGCATTACTTAGGGTAATTACTTAGGGTAATGCCCCCCCGACCCACACACACACATCTCTACTCTTATATGGAGGGGCTGCGCAGTTATGCACATTTGCGCTTCCAAGATACACATGCTGCGCAATCTGCTTCCTCCATGGGCCAAGAGCTCCACCACGCACAGGAATGAAAGTGAATAAAAGGAAGTCCAATACACACTACTGAGTGTGATTCTGCTCCCCTGGTGCATCACACATGCTACTGAAATTTCCACACATATTCCAGACACTATGGATTATGTAGGAATGTGCAACTCCTTAATCCTGTATCCTTATTTAAATGATATTCTATTAAATTACAGTCTAATTTATATATTATATTATATCTATTCTATACTATAGTTTAAAAGTCTTTTCTACATTCTATTATATTTTATATTTTATCTATATTGTTGAAGTCTATTCTGTACTCTTTTCATCTATTCTATATGTTATCTATACTGTTGCATTCTATTTTGTTTTATACTTTTCAAATCTATTCTACATTCTATTTTAGACTTTTCTAATCTATTCTACATTCTATATGTTATCTATTATTTTCTAATCAGTTCTACATTCTATTTTAGACTTTTATAGTCTATTCTACATTCTATATTTTATCTATACCTTTGCATTCAATTCTATTTTATACTTTTCTAATCAATTCCATACTATTCCATACTACTATATATACTGTTGCATTCTCTTGTATAATTCTATAGTCTATTCTACATTCTATATTCTATCTATACCTTTGCATTCAATTATGTACTATCTCTTAAAGTTTATTCTACATTCTATATTCTATCTACACTTTTGCATTCTATTCTATACTTTAAAAGTCTGTTTTACATTCTATTCTATTTTATACTTTTAAAGTCTGTTCTACGTTCTTTATTCTATCTGTATTGTTGCATTCTATTCTATTCTACATGTCTATGGTCTACTCTACATTCTATATTATATCTATACTGTTTCGTTCCATTCTATTATATACTTTTATAGTCTGTTCTAAATTCTACTGTGTGTTCTATCTATACAGTTTCAGTCTATTCTATACTTTTATAGTCTATTCTACATTACACAGTATATGATATATATAGTATATAATAATAGAATAGAACGTAGAACAAATTATAAAAGTATAGAATAGATTGAAACAGTATAGATAGGACATAGAATGTCTATTCTATACTTTTATAGTCTTCTTTATTCTACATTCTATATATACTGTTCCACTCATCTATGGGAAAGACCATTGCGCATCGGTTTTGTGCATCGACACAGTTATGCATGTTTAAATTTGAATGCATAATGTGCATAAGTGCATGTGTCAACTGGGTTTGTTCGCAGCTACAGAGAACACTAATATCTCCCTCGTTTGCATGAGTTAATCGCTATATGAGGTTCTCGGGTCTGCCCTCTCTTCGATCGCTATATCAGAGATGGAGTTTATTGCCCCGACAGGCGCAGTGTGTCCCATTTCTCTTTTTAATTTACACGAGTCGGTATGTGTCAAGGCGAACCATCTTCTTATAGAGATCCTATTATATTTCCTCCAAGAGAAGCTTTCTCAGGGTAATCCAGCACGCTTTTCAAAAAGTGATAGGGATTTCTCTCTTTCTGTCTTGCTCTTGCAGTAGTTATTGTTGGGAAAAATAAACATGTTCCTCCCAAAGTAATTGCATGCAATTTTGAGTTCCAAGTCTGTTGGTGCAAGTCATGTCAGAGTAATGCATGATGCATCCTTATAAAATACATTCAAAATCACTATCGGTCAGTGCATTACGTGTGCACCAGAATTAATTCATGATTTTTAATTCAGAAGACCAAAATCTATAAATGCATAACCCGTCTGTGTGCATGAGTATGCATGCATGCGTATGCATTTACGCACATTCCTTTGATGCAATGCAATGATTCACACACAGTCATCATCACTATACTGCCTCTTAATACTCGTCAATGTCTTCTGATTTATCACCAAATCTATTCAGCCTCAATATTATTGTAAAAGTGCAACTATTACGTTTGAAACACCAAAGTGCTATTATAATGCATAAGTAAAAAATCTAATGGGCTCAACGCAATTAAGTCAATGAGAAACAACTGTAGCATGTCTTTAGCTCTCATCAATGCACGTATTGGTTCTGGTAACAATTATAACATAGTAAATAACAGCATACCGTACAACAGCGTTATATTCTTAATTGGGTTCTTTTAGATCACATATACATTTTCCCACTCAAATGTCTATTAAAATATACAAACATAGAATAATTTAAAGCTATGCAAAACTCATATTTTACCGTATAGTGTAATACTTTTAGTATTAGTTTGGTGTACTACAATATAATGCAAAAGTGCAGTACATGTAAATCTTACCTCTGTCCGCTCTCTGATTGAGGCTCGTGGTGCTGAAATGAACAGCGCGTGCTGAAAGCACTACCAAAATCTCTCTCTCTCTCTCTCTCTCTCTCTCTCTCTCTGCAGTCTTAAATCAAGTGTGCTCCCTTTTCAGAAGGAAAATGCACAGGATCATTGGAACAGAATGATTAAGGGATTAAATAAAGGAGTGAATTGCAATGCAAATATGTAGATTAGACATTGTTTGGGATTTGGGGAGATCGACACCACCACTGCTGCACTGCAAAATCACTAATAGGATTAATACATATATTATTTTATCCTTATTATATTTACTGTATATGGACTATGATCAAAATAAATAATAATATATTTAATGCATGGTGTATATATATATATATATATATATATATATATATATATATATATATATATATGTGACCGGTTCTATTTGGCACGCTCTGAGCAGGAATCGAACCGGGTGTCTGGCATGGGAGGCGGGCGCTCTAACGAGGAGACTATTGGCTACAGCCACTAGTGTCAATCGCTAGTATGCCTCTTGACGCCAGGGGAGTGAGGTTTGCATACTGTATAGCTATCAGGTACCAGCTGGCTCCCGTTACATGGCGGCCAAAAGTTTGGAATAATGTACAGATTTTGCTGTTTCGGAAGGAAATTGGTCATTTAATTCCAAACCCGCTCAACGCCAGTTTTATGTACAATGTTAAAGAGAAGACTCAGGACGCCTTATGGGAAGAATTGCAAAGAAAAAGACACTTTTGAAACAGAAAAACTAAAGAAAAGGTTTGAGTGGGCAAAGAAACAGACATTGGACAACAGATAATTGGAAAAGAGTGCTACGGATCTTAACCCCATTGAGCTGTTGTGGGATCAGCTAGACTGTAAGGTGTGTGAGAAGTGCCCGACAAGACAGACACATCTATGGCAAGTGCTACAGGAAGTGTGGGGTGAAAGGTCACCTGAGTATCAGGACAAACTGACCGCTAGAATGACAAGGATCGGTAAAGCTGTCATTGCTGTTAAATTGTAATAGTAATTTGACATGTTATTAATGTCCTGACTAAACATTGTGATCAGTTTAACGCCACTTTGGTGAATAAAAGTACCAATTTATTTCCATAAGAGTAAAATCTGTACATTATTCCAAACTTTTGATCGCCAGTGTATATTTGTCTTTTGGCTGTTAAATATGATGTTTCGTGAGATTCATGCTTAATATTATTTTAATGTACTTTTATATATATAACCAGCAGCCATATCACCCTGCAACTCTTGCCTTGCTCGCTATAGTTAAGCATGGCAGAGCCTGGCCAGTACCTGGATGGGAGACCTCCAGGGGAAAACCAAGGTTGCTGCTGGAAGTGGTATTAGGGAGGCCAGCAGGTGGTGCTCACCCTATGGTCTGTGTGGGTCCTAATGCCCCAGTATATGCGGATGATACATTAAACTGAGGTCCAGACATTCTGTGGTCATTAAAAATTCTAGGAAACATCTTGTAAAGAGTCCTGGCCAAATTCCCCCCATTGGCCTGCATCTATCATGGCCTCCTAATAATCTCCATCAATTGGCTACATCACTTTACTCTCTCCACCAATAGCTAGTGTGTGATGGGAGTTCTGGTGCACTATGGCTGCTGTTGCATCATCCAGGTGGATGCTGCACACTGGTGGTGGTTGAGGAGATTCCCCCTATACTATGTAAAGCGCTTTGAGTGCCTAGAAAAGCACTGTATAAATGTAAGGAATTATTATATATATACTAAATTGACTTTAGAGTCTTTATAAATCTGCCTTTATTACAGTAACAAAATCATTCAAATGTTTTATATACAAAAGAGAATGGATAAAATCCAGTTAAAGTCATTGAGTTGGTCTGCATTCTTCAACATGTGGTGGCATCTGCCCTGCCAGCACTTAATCAGCCACTCTTTTGACAATCTGACTTCAGGCTGAACTTTTAAAGCTAATCTATATTTGCAAACAGTCAAATGATTTGAAGGTATGGACTGGCTCTTCTGTGCTTAAATAGCTGGTTCATAAAAAGTGTGCTACTGCCCTCTAGTGATTATTGACATTTTTACTCATCAAAGTATGACCGGAGTTTCCAAACTTATTTCTCAGCTGAACCACTATGAGACATCAATTATTCACTTTACATTCATTGAGATTTCAAATAATATTTTAACCTTTGAATACATATAATCAATCATACATTTATCGACTAATTTAAATCAAAACTGACCCTTCTTGTTTCGTTTTAACACACATTCTTGGACTTCTTGTGAACGATTCATCAGTGCCCGTTATTCTAAAGAAATGCAAAATGCAATAACTTGCACATGGAGTCATTTTCTCTGTTTATTGTTGGTGGATACATTCAGATTTATGATAAGAAAGAAAACTCAAGCCTCCAAAATGCTGAGACTACAGATTTGGACGTCAACGTACATAGAAGTATCCATTATCCAATATCTGTTAATGGTATAGTTCATCCAAAAATGTAATTTTCTGTCATAATTCACTCACCCTCATGTTGTTCCAAACCCATACTTACAGTCCTCCGTGGAACACAAAAGGAGATGTTAGGCATAATGACAGCATCAATAACCATTCACTTTCATTGTATGGTCAAATAAATGCAATGAAAGTAAATGGTGACTGAGATGAACATTCTGCCTAATATCTCCTTTTGTGTTCCGTGTGTGTTTAGAACAACACGAGGATGAATACATGACAATACAAGATCCATTTTTGGATGAACTATCCCATTATAAAACAAAACAAAAACAGAAAGGTAACAGATAAGAAGGCTCTAGATAGCCGATGACACATGAATTTATCAAAGGTCTGCAGTGGAATAACACATAAAAAGATTTTTTATTTTTACATTTAACTGCAGTCTAGAATAAAACTGGTGATATTCCCAAAGCACATGGTCGTTTAAACATAACAATTACATTTCCTTTAAAATATTTAGATTACACGACGTTCCAGTGGTTCTGAATCACACCTCCTCATCCGTTGTTTTCCCAGTATTAAAGAAAGAAATCCAGACCTTCACCCCATACACTTGCATTGAATACCAATGAGAGCAATGCCAGCGCGACTGCAAGACTTCCATGCCCTCTTACCGAAAACTCTAATGGGATTCCAGAAGAATCGTTTGGTCAGTTTTGGGTGGAAATGACGAATCTCATTGATGCCGACTGAGAAATGGAACGCATATTTTCATCTGATATCTGAGAGAGATTAGAAGCCCTAATTAATGGATCCTAGACCACAACAGCATACCGTTCTTGTCATATACATTCTGCAGTATGTGTGTTGGAGGCCAAAAGTGACAAAAGCAAAGGCCAAACACAAATTTCTGTGTTTCTCATGCCCTACTGTTGGTTTAAACTAAGTATTTTTGTACATTGTTTTCTATTAAAAGGTAGCGCTGTTTCATCCTTGTTTAGTGGTTCAACATTTCTCAATCACTCTCACTGATTTCCAGTATTCGTTTCCAGTGTTGCAGCAAATCCAGTTTGTTGTCAGATGGGATCTAAGAGAGAAAGACAGAAATCATTAGAAAAAGACACTAACAAAAAGTGTCGTGGTATTTCCATGGGATTTTGGACATGGTGCCATGGCAATACTATAATTTTAGATATGGTTCCATGGTAATGGCATGTTTTTTAGGATACAATGTTATGCTAATCAGTTAATTTATTTGGACATGGTACCATAGTAATGCCATGATTTTGGGGGGACATGGTACCATAGTAATGCCATGATTTGGGGGGACATGGTACCATAGTAATGCCATGATTTGGGGGGACATGGTACCATAGTAATGCCATGATTTGGGGGATATGGAACCATAGTAATGCCATGATTTGGGGGATATGGAACCATAGTAATGCCATGATTTGGGGGATATGGAACCATAGTAATGCCATGATTTGGGGGATATGGAACCATAGTAATGCCATGATTTGGGGGGACATGGTACCATAGTAATGCCATGATTTGGGGGGACATGGTACCATAGTAATGCCATGATTTGGGGGGACATGGTATCATAGTAATGCCATGATTTGGGGGGACATGGTACCATAGTAATGCCATGATTTGGGGGATATAGAACCATAGTAATGCCATGATTTGGGGGGACATGGTATCATAGTAGTGCCATGATTTTGGGGGACATGGTAGCATAGTAATGCCATGATTTGGGGAATATGGAACCATAGTAATGCCATGATTTGGGGGGACATGGTACCATAGTAATGCCATGATTTGGGGGGACATGGTACCATAGTAATGCCATGATTTGGGGGGACATGGTACCATAGTAATGCCATGATTTGGGGGATATGGAACCATAGTAATGCCATGATTTGGGGGATATGGAACCATAGTAATGCCATGATTTGGGGGATATGGAACCATAGTAATGCCATGATTTGGGGGGACATGGTACCATAGTAATGCCATGATTTGGGGGATATGGAACCATAGTAATGCCATGATTTTGGGGGACATGGTATCATAGTAATGCCATGATTTGGGGGGACATGGTACCATAGTAATGCCATGATTTGGGAGGACATGGTACCATAGTAATGCCATGATTTGGGGGATATGGAACCATAGTAATGCCATGATTTGGGGGACATGGTACCATAGTAATGCCATGATTTGGGGGGACATGGTACCATAGTAATGCCATGATTTGGGGGGACATGGTACCATAGTAATGCCATGATTTGGGGGATATGGAACCATAGTAATGCCATGATTTGGGGGACATGGTACCATAGTAATGCCATGATTTGGGGGACATGGAACCATAGTAATGCCATGATTTGGGGGATATGGAACCATAGTAATGCCATGATTTGGGGGACATGGAACCATAGTAATGCCATGATTTGGGGGACATGGAACCATAGTAATGCCATGATTTGGGGGGACATGGTACCATAGTAATGCCATGATTTGGGGGGACATGGTACCATAGTAATGCCATGATTTGGGGGATATGGAACCATAGTAATGCCATGATTTGGGGGACATGGTACCATAGTAATGCCATGATTTGGGGGACATGGAACCATAGTAATGCCATGATTTGGGGGACATGGAACCATAGTAATGCCATTATTTGGGGGATATGGAACCATAGTAATGCCATGATTTGGGGGATATGGTACCATAGTAATGCCATGATTTGGGGGACATGGAACCATAGTAATGCCATGATTTGGGGGACATGGAACCATAGTAATGCCATGACATTGGGGGACATGATATTTTTTTATAGATACCATGGTAATACCATAATCTTTTGGACATGGTACCCTTATAATATCATTTCTTTATTGACAATATACCATAAGTAATACCATGTTATTTTGGACATGGTACCATAGTAATATCATATTTTCTGTTTTTTGTTTTGTTTTTTTGGACAATGTACCATGATAATGCCCTGTTTTTTGGACACAGAATGATAGTTATTTTTTGACAAGGCAATATCCTGTTTTTTTTTGTAAATGTTCCATTGTGTTTAAATGTTGTGCATAACAACATCCTTCAGTCATGACTATATTTACAATATGAAGATACTTAATTAAATGTACCCTGAAAAAAGCTGCTAGCCAAAACTTTGGTAAATAAATGAGCCTGAGTTTCAAGTGGTGCAATTATATATTATTTTCCTATATTTACAATATAACACAGCCTCGTGTACGTTTTTATTTAAGTAACTCTCTATCACTAATCAATTGTGAATGGCCAGTAATTCAGTCTCTATGTTTTGTCATATTAAATGTAACTTATTGGTACCCAGAGACAAATACAAGGCCGCAGACTCAAAAAGGTGACATATGAACTTCAACAAGCCTAAAGAGAGAAAACTGTGCATTGATATGGAAAAAAAGCAAGAATGTCAAATGTGGACATTTATACCCAAGGCAACTTTTCACCATTATTTAATCATTATTTAGCATCTGTTGTCTCTCTGGTCCTGTGATAGAACCAAGGATGGGGTGAGCTATCTTAATTGCCTCTTAAAAGACGCTTCCTTAAAAAGCACCCCTCACCACTAAATCGGGAACCCTAAGGGCTGTTTAAACCTTGAGGTTAGACTGGGGTGGCCTTATTTCCAGGGCCTTGCTGTAGGATCCAAATTTCATTCACCCGAGCAGGAAGTCCACCCTGGGATCATTCGTATTCATTAAGAGCAAGGCTGTTGTAGCAATCCGGAAATCAAAGCACACTTCTTCTCCCTGGTTACACAGAAACTCCAACGCCGTCTGAGTTAGTTATTAGAGCGGAGACATGCGGGCACGGGAAACCTGTTCCAAAACCTGGTGAGCTGCCTACTAAGACATAGGCATGCTAATGACATGACGGTCTTTGCAAAATGCCGGCCACATAATGTTGCTGCCTTCTAGAATCTAAGGAAAATTATTTTTAACTTATATTCGAAGGGGCCGTTCAGACTGGAGTGTTAAACGCAGTGCAACAGATGGAACATGTTTTTGAAAGTTCAAGTTCTTTTAAGTTGACACGAGTTCTTAATAATGCAGCTCTCCAACGTAAGAGGCTGAAAAAAACAACAGCACATTGCAATGGTCAAAGACATCCATCTAGCACATGTTCACATAGAAAAACTATTTTAAAATGTGTGAAAGTTCTTTAACATAATGCGGCAACTTAAGTATGTTTGTTTGGTATTTGGAGTTACAGCCTATGGCTAAGTTTCCTAACATAATCATTTTCCAAAGTAGGCGGTAAATAGCTGCCAGTAGACCTTAAGGCAGCTCACTAGTTTTTGGACAGAGCTTCTGTTTGGCAGAGAGAGGCTCTTTATGATGTTGGGACTCAAAACACTCACCAAATCACAACCTTCGATCTCGTCCTTATACCCGTTACGCTCCTGATCGCAGTTTTATGATGTTTTCTCTTGTGCAACCCCAGGTGCCTCTCCTTTTTGAAGGCCTGGCTACAGATGTTGCAAACGTGCAACGATTCCTTGGCGCCATTGCCTATTGCACCATCAGGCTTCTTATTGCCGACCTTGGAGGTCTTCTTGCACAACACACCAGGCGTGACTGTTAGCAGGTTCCTGCGTGTGATATACGGAGAACTGTGGTTGTTGTTGACGTTCACTTCTTCTTGGCGATGTTGGTCTTTCGCCTCATCTTTGTTAAGCACCACTTCGGCCGGTTTCTTAATGGCACAGCTCTCCAAGGACTGCGAGATCCTGTTCAGGTAGGCGGACTTCTTCTTGTGCAACTCTGTGAGATGCCGTAGGACGTCTCTCTTGCGGCGCGTCTTGTAGGAGCATAGCGGGCAACAATAAAACTTGACGTAGAATTCCATGCCATTGTCCGTGTGCAGCTCGATGTGCTTCACAAGGTTTTGCTCGGAGCTGAACGTCCTTCTGCAGAGCTTGCAATAGCGCGACTTGAAGTCAAATCCGATGGAGAATACAGGCTTGAACGGGACCTTATTCTCGCTTGAGCAGGGGCTAGCGTCAGAGCTCCCTGCAATGCTACCAATGGCATTTTTCTTGCCATTAGAAGTAAGATCAGTGGAGTTGGAACCGGAGGTAACAATCTTGTGCACAGTCTGCAGGTGCCTCCGAAGGTGACCTCGACCCTTGTATGTTCTGTTGCAGAGGCGGCACTTGCAGTCTTTAATGTCTGTATCTTCTGATTTGTCCACAGGGTCTTCACTTTCCCGATGTGCCTTGATTCCCACTGTGTTGTCTTCTCCGTATCCTATGTACTCTATGTCCTCTTTCTCAGTACAATTTTCTTCTCCAACCTCCTCCGTGTGTTGCTCCTGGATGTTTGAGTTATAATGTCCCCAGCTATCTGTACTGGTTTGGTTGGGGGTCTGTGATGGAGGCAGGTCTTCTTTGGACAGGTATTGGTACACTGCATTCTGGTTGCTGGCAATGGGCTCCAGTGTCAGTACATATCCCTGTTTATCAGAGCAGGGATAGATGGCTTCCAGCAGCTCTTTTATGCCCTTTTTACCATCTTCAGAGTTGTCTAGAGAACAAACAGGAAATACATCCTTGTTTAAGGGAAACTGTGGCAGTTTATGAGTTAAGCCAATAATATAACAAACACATAAAGGTACAGTATATTAGCATCATGTTCACACTGTATGATTGTAGCCACGACTTTGCCACCCGAGACAAATTTCGGGGATCGTAAAAGATTTCTCCTGATCCCTCTTTGATTATTAGTGTGACATATTCAGCAACAGCCAATGGTCCCAGTCAACCCAACCCAGTCAGCGCTGTCAATCGGGATGATTTCAGAGTCTTGGCTATGATGTGTTTATAAAGTCTGACAATGTTGGACATCGTGCCTTGGCTTTTACAAAGGATCTCAATGGGTTTATAATTGTACAGTATGACAAGCGACAATTGTAACGGACCGTAATCATACAGTGTGAAACCGGCTTAAGTTGTGAGAAAGAGCATGAAACTATATTATGGCTGTTGTATGTGCAAGAAAAGATGAAGTTTCTAAGGTTAAAAAAGGCGCTATATAAATGCAGACCATTTACCATAAGCTATGAATGCTTTTCCTATTTCTATCAACATCACAAAAACTAAATGCATTTCTTGTTCACTCAATACTGGTCTTCAGAGAGCAGTAAGGCGATGTTTCACTCACCATCAGATTCATGTAGTCTGGGTAAACAGTAAATCTCCTTGTGCGTGATCAGGTTGGGAAGGCCACGAAAGAGACTGTGACACAGTTTACATTCAAAGATTGTGTCCACCTCTTTAAGGAGAATGTGTTTTAACTGTGCAGTACCTGCAAAAAACACAAGAGGGCAACACTTATCTTCTTGAGATGGTTCTGTATTTGGCCATGTAATGCCTTTGTGTTTGCATTCTTCTTTACACTCATTCATTATGATGACTATGATTATAAAGAGGGGAGAGGAAAAGAGTAGAGAACGTGAGCAGATGCAGCACCTGTGCGGAAACATTCAATGATCTGTTGGATTCCTGATATGGAGGTTTGCAGTGGTCTCAATAGCACAGGAGGATCGCCGGGTTCTGTCGAGTTTACTGAAACACAAACACACAGTTGTGTATTCATACAGTACAATCCAGTTACAACAAAAGTTGAGAAACATTTTAAGAATACATACAGGCTACACCCTCAAACATTTCTAAGCAAGTCAGAGTCAGTGCAGTGCTATATTTTGAGTCTGGATTCTTATTAATTAAAGATTGTGTCAAAAGTCCAAATACACAAATTAAACAATTACACTCACAAAATCAAAAACAAGTCAAAACCCTCCTAAATTACTTCAAATTAAAATTCCACTTTAACAGTTTTTTTGTAATAGCTCTTAAGTAAAGATGGATGGATGGATGGATGGATGGATGGATGGATGGATGGATGGATGGATGGATGGATGGATGGATGGATGGATGGATGGATGGATGGATGGATGGATGGATGGATGGATGGATGGATGGATGGATGGATGGATGGATGGATGGATGGATGGATGGATGGATGGATGGATGGATGGATGGATGGATGGATGGATGGATGGATGGATGGATGGATGGATGGATGGATGGATGGATGGATGGATGGATGGATGGATGGATGGATGGATGGATGGATGGATGGATGGATTGGGATGGGGACTGAGGAAAGTTCCAGTGAAACCTGACAAAGACCATCAGACCAGTCCTTCATAGTGCAGATAATCTGAAGCCTAGCGAAGTGAAAAACTGTCCATTCATCACTTTTATCTAGCAAGTGTGTGTATGCCAGGCAATGGCAGATTTCCAGCTATTCCTGTAGGAAATTCCCTCACAGAGTCATAAAACACATCAAATATAAGAAGTCTCAAATGGACCGTTCTAAACTAACCGTCAAGCTCTGTTAACTGATCCAGCCATAAATTCACCAAGATCCTTAAATCAATCTCCAGATCATTTGGTGGCTTTATCCACAGCTAAGCTCATGCCTTGTATCCTTAAGAAAAGATCGATTCTCTCTGCCTCACGTAAGCAAAGAGCTACCGTCTAAAACGGAATGCTTGCTACCATATAGCAACGATGACAGAATGCATTTTTAAGAGTAGTTTAAAACAATATTTTCTGTAATAAACCCTATAAATTAAAGTTTTACATTTGCAAACACCTCTAATAAATGTTCCATAATAGCCATACAAACTAAAGTGTCTTCAAATATTGGCATCCAAAAAACAAGCAGAAGATATATTATCAGTGGGAAAAAAAATGGAGATCTGTATTAAAAGCCTTTGTCTCATAGCCAGACGTTTGTACAAGTGCTAATCCAGACAGTCGCATGCAGTTCCATCAATAATGCAAACTTTAGTAAAGTCTCATTTAGATAACACAAGCTACATCCACAATCCAAAACACTGGCATAAGAACAGCAAACTAGACATCAGATTGTCATTTCTGGATAATGAGTGTGTCTGGGGATGATTATTCAGAGAACTTTGGTCTGTTATAAGTGTTAATAAGAGAAGTAAGCAGCATTATAGCAGAACTGCTTGCTTTAACTTACATTTCAGCCAATTAGATGACTGAAATATCAATCAAATTAAGGCCATCAACCTATTTTAGGTGTGTGTTTGAGTCAGATTAGGCCAAATAGACTGTGTGTTTATGTGCTTTCCACAAGCTGTAGGGTGAGGGGCTGGGGCTCAAACTCTCATCTGTAAGGGTCAGAGAATCGTGACCCCTACTGAGTGAGGGACAATAGCAGGCAGTGGAGGAATTCGCTTTAATCCTCTCAGAGCTCCGCCTGGTGGGATGTTTCAGAGAGGACGGACCGCTATTGAAATGCGTTTTATGTTGTTTGGATTATAATCGTCCATGTGAGCAGGTCAGACCACATATCAGTGGATATTTCGTGTACAGGACAGTACTGCTGTCACTGATAGGAGTTCCTGTTCTTGCCTAGTCAGTCTTTTGACAATCCGCATAAACTCAGACAATTTGCAGCTTATTCTGGATAAGAACTGGCCACATGTCTTATGGTTGGAGTTGGCATCAGTTGATCCCCTGAAGTCCATCGTAATAGGCTGAAGTGATGTCTGGCTGGCACCGGCAGCATTTAGTCATCATCACTCAGAGACACGTAGCAGTGAATGCATGTTTTAACACCATTAAAATAGTTTGTATTATCGGTAGCAACCGGTCTGAGTAATACCGCATGTATTATGCTGTCAAAATAAAAGTTCCCCAAGAAATATGCATGAAAGAACCTTGTGTCATCCATGTTTCCTGTTCTTTCCGACAACAAATGACACACTCGTAAATATCACTTCAGAAGTGGTAAGTAGGATCATTCTGACCGTACATGAAGGCAGCATAAGCCCACGTACCATATGAGCCCACTTGATCATTTATGTTGAAATATAAAAAATACAGAGTGGGTGCGAGAAATCGTTGCGTATGTTAAAGGTGCTGTAAGTGATTTTTTTCATGGAAAGGTATGCAAAAAAATTTTTTCCTACTCACTTAAAGATATTAATGAAATAAGTGTCATGAGATATCTCACCGGTCTTTTCCCTTGTCAATCATTCATTTTGCTAGTTCTCATTGAAGTGGATCATTGAGGCTATGATTCATCATTTTTGTCAGTTGAGGACGCAATTGAGCCACTGTTGAATTTAACAGCCACAGGAACAAACAATGCTGCTGTTTTGCTCGGTTTTAGTCTAAAAATTATATTTGGAGGGCGGGTTTTGGAATGAGGGGGCGTGGCTACAGGCCTGTTCACACCAAAACCGAAACGACTTTGCGAGACGAACGTCTGACGGAAGGTCTATTCACACCAAGTCCTTACAAAAATTAAACTATAAACTATTTCACTCCTGTGCAGTAGGTGGCGCTGTTGTTATGCCAGTCTCCTGGATGAGATTAATGCTGCCTTCATGAATTATCCTACTTCCCATTTCTGAAGTGGTAATTACGCTTTGTTGTCGGAAACAACGGGAAACACGGACGATGCCAGGTTCATTCGTATAGATTTATTGAGGAACTTTTATTTTGACACCATAATACATATTACTCATTTAGCTTGATGACGATAATGGAAATTTTGGTCAAATACAAGCTATTTTCACGGTGTACAAAATGTACAACATGTATAGAATGGCTGCTGATATACATGAATGAATATGACCAAAACAATTACATGCATTTTGAAAAATGAACAAGACCGGTCATGTAAAACAGAAACTCCTCCGCCATGTTGAAACTTTAGTACTCCTCCCATCTCGGAAACCTGGGTATCAATATTACCTCAGAGTTTCCTAGTCGTAATTACGACTTGAGGTGACATTCATGTGCAATTTCTGATTGAGAAACTCATATTTACGATATTTCTGATAGCACGTGAAGGCAGCATAATATACTGAACGCTGTTAAAGCATTTATTTAACTACTTGGGCATAACTGTTTAATTATGTTCTTTACACGGTGTTGATGCATTTTGAGGAGTGTATAATCAGTTTTTTTACAAAAGCTTAGTGCAAATGAATTGCCGAACCTTGCTGCTATGTTTAATGCCATGAGACCATAACAGGCACAGTGATATACATATTAAATAATGCACATTTAAGACAAAAAAAAACATAAGCAGACTTTCAAAAACAGACGAGGTTTATGTTTGCAGTACAAAGGGTTCATGCAACTATTTATTTTGAAGTATTACATTTTCTGGGTGTGCATCAGCTGCACGTCCAATGCCGGTGTTTGCCAGTTGATTAGTGCCACCGATGTGCTGGATTTAAAAATGGCAAAAAGCTCTTTTCTTATAGGTCCTTCAGTTTTCATCGCACTCAGAAGAAAACTAAAATCAAACCACTATCCATAAAAAAAAAACCTTCGGATTGTCCGCGGACGATTTGTCGGATAGCGCCATCGGAATCCAATGTTACCTTTTTAAAAGCTCGTTCGGAAATAGCAATCAAACCGAAAAAACGGTTTTGGTGTGAACAGCTCGGTTACGTGAAAGCTTCAGAACACTAAAATCGCCTTTAATGTCATTTTTTATTTGGAGTCAAATTGATTTAGTTATTTGAAATAATGTGTTGCTACTGTCTGGAAGTCTCTTCAAAACACTGCTACTTGAGAAGCATCCAAAGATGCTATTTTTCTAGAATACGGTGATTAAACTGGGTGAGAACTGACCATTTTATTCAATTCTCAAATTAAGAGATTAATAAATCAAATGCAACCAGATATGATTCATTTTCTTGTCTTTTATAAACTTTCCAAATCCTTAGATGCTAAAAATACACAAAAAAGTGGAAGTTTACCTAATGTCTTGCTTGCATGATCAGGCCCGGGAACAATGGCCTCATCGGTGATGTCATCTGTCTGACAAGACTTGTCATTGGCTGGGGTTGTGAGTGCTTCCGACATGGGTTCCTTCATCTCCAAACCACCTCAGATGTGTCTCTGTGTGATAAAGAAAACAACAGATTAATATGCTGAAACTCCAATCAATCCATCAATCAATCAATCCATCTATCTATCCTTCAGAAATCTGTTACCAAACTAATGTGTGTGACCATAACAGACCCAACACAAACACACTCACATAGATGCCATTAACACACAATGATAAAGGCAAAATCAATGTCTGGCCATTCACACCATTCACTGATACTTTCATTCAAAAGCAACAGCAATTGACATTGTCATGTGATCGTGAGGTTAAGAGCTTTTTCAGAGACAGCACACATTAAAATGCTTAAAGGGATAGTTCACCCTAAAATGAAAAATCTCTCATCATTTACTCACCCTCATGCCCTTCCAGATGTGTATCCTTACTTCTGCTGAACACAAATGAAGATTTTTAGAAGAATATCTCAGATCAATATTTAAGTCCTTTTTTTACTATAAATTCTCCTCCCTGTCCAGTAGGTGGCGATATGCACGTAGAATGACAATCGCCAAAAACAAAAATGTGCAAGTGGAGATTTATAGTAAAAAAGGACATAAATATTGATCCGTTTCTCAACCACACATAGCATATCGCTTCTGAAGACATGGATTTAACCACTGGAGTCAAATGCATTACTTTTATGCTGCCTTTATGTGCTTTTTGTAACTTCAAAATTCTGGTCACCATTCACTTACATTGTTTGGACCTACAAGGTTGAGACATTCTTTTAAAAATCACATTTGTGTTCAGCAGAAGAAAGAAAGTCACACATCTGGAAGGGCATGAGGGTGAGTAAATGATGAGTGGATTCACATTTTTTATCCCTTTAAGTCCAAAGTATTCTTCTCATCGGAATGAGCACAATATGCATGACACAAATTTTGTCCTCAGCACATTCTGCGCAGACGAAGGCTTTGGAGTTGCTCCAGATGGGTCCTTACACCAAAAGAAAAAAACAAAAAAAAACATGCAAAATAGGACTTGGCCCACTGAAATTTATGCACACTGGTGTATGAAAAACGTTGCTAGGAATATAAAAATGTTTATAAAAACATTGATGGTTCAAAGACCTGAAGGAAAAGTGTCCATTTCATTTTATTGAATATTGATGGAGCAACACAATTTGTGAAAATAAATAATAATGCAAATTTGTTTTTTATTAATATTCAGTTTTTAATTAAGGTGGTTAGGGAGCCTTTTACCCCACACTTAGGGTCATATTCCCCCGGGGTAATGGTGATACACTGTAGTGCAAATAGAGGGACAATAGTTATGGGGCAACATTTGTCAACTTAGGCAAATCATTTTGAGACACAACAAATATTATCGGACAGTACACTTATTGGGCAGTAAATACAAAACTTTTGATTTAATCAAACTTTAACTTTTTCATTTGTCTTTAACAAAAAAAATATGTATTTTGTCTCAAATAAATGTTATCATTTCAGGGATTTTAATTTGCTACATAAATTTGCAACATTTAAAAAAAATATGAAATATTACATCAAATTACCTCAAAATCAAACTTTACAACTTGCGTGCAAATATCTCATGGAGTCACTACTCCACCATGAGGACCTACTAAGTAGCGGGAATTGGGCATTTCGAATTGGGAGAAAAGGGGATTAAATAATTAAAATAAAACAAACAACAACTTGAGAATGGTACCATTATGCTTTGGGACTGTTGAACTGCTTTAATATTTTATTTACATTTTTTATAAATTGTTGACAATATTATTTAGATCGTGAGATTTACTGATTTGCCTTTAGACTAATTAAACATGTAAGATTTGCCTCCACATTCATACACACAAAGGCCCAAAACATATATTGTAAATAGAATTTTCTTTCATGCATAAAGCTACAGCTTTACTATTATAACAGCAGGGTCCAAAAGTCTGAGACTAAACTGGAAAATCAGGAATTCAGGAATCAGATTCTGCACTATTTTTAAGTCACTCATCAAAAACAAAGGCTTTTATCAACTGGTTTAGGCTCTCTTAGATCTCTTGTGCTCTCTGCTGCCCTTTAGTGGAGTGTTGGGTAGAAAAACAATAAAATATGCCCATATACAAATTTGATAGAGACCACTGATCCACAACCATATTTGCCCCGTACAGAAGAGATGAATGAGTTACTCACATAAACACAATAAAAAGGCTCTTAAAGTCCTAAAGCAACACCAGATGGAGTCAAATTTCCAACACAAACGAACAAAGTGCATGCAAAGACCATCTACACTACAGTTATAATAAATGTGCTGCTTTCAGAAGTATTTCTGGTTAACACAATTCTGGATCTTTAGCTCTCTCTGGCTGGTAGTCAGATTTTCATCATATGGTTTAATTCAGAGGTCATAAAAGAAACTTTTGCACAGATACACGATTAAAAATAGGCACAAGAGGAAGTAAAAAAAAAAAAAAATCTGTTACAATAATAACGTATTATGCAACTAATGAACATGCCCATTTCTAAAAATACATTTTAAATATTTTACTTGGAATGCTAAATATGTATGTCAGTAAATAAAAGACGACAACATGACATGTAACCACAAACACAAATATACATATATATAAAACACAAGAGCCCAAAATGTAGCATAAGCATGCACATTTAAAGCATTATATTATATTTATTCTCTACACTAGCCGATATCTCCTCAAATTATATTCCTAATCAGATGGTCTTTTCTTAACATCACAAAAACATGCAAAAAAAATAAAAATGCATGTAAAAGTAAAAGCATGTTTCCCACTCCACTCTCATACTGAAGTTCACACTGAGAATGCAACTTTACATATTTCTAGTTAAGCGTCAGATGGAATGGTATGACGTCATACAAAGCGTTCTACAACACGCGCCATGATTGCGTCACATCCGCACATTTGCTTCATTCAAATCAGCAGTTTAACTCTTTAAAAACACATTTTACGAGGATGTTGACACATGTGTGCCCCAAAGGCGTCCTGTTTTATTAAATCAAGGCACAGTTCTTCATACACCCGATCTAAATGTAAACACTGTTATCTTTTAGATTTAAATACGTGCGCGCGACGGAAAGAACGCGTGTTTGAGAGACTTTATAAAGACTTTGGAAAACCTCCGGCATGAGCGCAAAGCCGATGGAGACCTGCACGAATGATCCACACACACACACACACACACACACACAGTCAGCCCCCTGAAATGCATATGAAACCACCAAAATATTACATAAACTAAATCAGATGAAAACCCGCACTTTTAAACCCCACAAGAGTTGCAACATGGCGTAAAAGCGGATTGACACAATTACAAAGCGCACAGTTGAGTTAATCAAACGTGCAAAATAACCTTTTAAAATCAATAAACACAAACATGCAGAGTAAAACTCAAAAACACAGATGTGCGAGTTGTAAACTGCTGCGCTTTGGCCCTCATTGCGCACAACACTGGAGAGCCTTCCGCCTTTGCGCGGTCTCTCCTGACGCACATATGAGAGACATGACAACAAAATCACACATCATGTAACAACAAACAGCTACTCGAATATAACAAACCACGTCACGCCAGTAAAATGGCATTTTGAGTCGGGACCGAGCCGACTTTCGATCCACACGCACAACAACAGAACCATGACGCCATTTTCTGCTAAACAACCGCGTTCTGGGGAGGAGACGCGACGCTTTTACACGTTTAAAACGCACGGAGAACGGGTCGTTAAAGGTTTCGGGCGTAAATGCAGGTTCTTCGGAATGTTCTTACCTATATAGTGCTCAAATTCCGGGCGAGACTGTGAGCTCTTGGGTCGTGTTACGCCTCCGAGCGCATGAATGTGGCTCTCTCCAGCAGCAGCGGTACATGCACATGCACTGTTGTGTAAAGACTGGAGATATATCAGGGTGGTGCGGTGACCTGGCGGTTAAAGATCTGGACTTCTCGCTCAAGGGTTGTAGGTTCGAACTCCACAAGGACTGATTCATAACCTGTAACCGTATCCGTAATCAAGGCACTTCGGGTGGGCCAGGGGGGGCAAATAAGTGTACTGTATCACTTTTGGATATTGAGTACGTACGTTTGATATCATGATGTAATATGCTAATCATAGGACTATCAAATTAAACGCCAATGTGAAATGACACACATGACGCCAATTTACAGATTTATTTTAACTCCGACTTAAGCTTTTTAAGGGGTCATTCTCACAAACAAAATGCGTTTATGAAATTAACATATTTTTTAACCTATTAAAATTAATTAGGTTTAAAATAAGCCCATTTTTTTACTTTAAAATGTGCACAAAAAAAAGAAATTATAATTTAACAATGTACTATAAATGTAGATACTATAACTCATATACATACTTGGGTAAAGTATATAATACTACTTATATTAGAATTAACAACACATTATTTATGTATACGTTTCCGTCCACAGAATGGGATGTTTTTTTGTTTTTGGCACCATTCTGAATAATGTGTGAAAATCCCCGAATATCAACAGTTACAGAAATACTCACCAACAATCTGAAGCTGAATTAACTGAAGCTCCTGACCCATATCTGCATGATTTTATGCACTGCTGCCACATGATTGGCTGATTAGATAAACGCATGGATGATTGTTGGTGCCAGACGGGCTGATTTGAGTATTTCTGGGATTTTCACACACAACAGTCGCTACAATTTACTCCAAATGATGCCAAAAACAAATAAACATCCAGTGAGGGGCAGTTCTGTAGATGGAAACACCTTGTTATGGAGAGGTCAACAGAGAATGGCCAGAGCATTATAACGGCCATAGCTATAACTTTACACTGAAAAGGTAAGTGATAAAATGACCCTAATCCTCTAACAAGTCCTGTAACAATGAATTTTTGTAGTGATCAACATCATGCCTCAAATGCTATCGATTTAACCTGGAATATTCCTTTAATACAGAATGCATAAAGCTATCATTACTATTATATACATACATAAACTTAAAGTCTCTCTAATGGGTTTAAAAGTTGTTTAAGTTGCCGTTGATCGGAAACTTGGTACAAACAACTTCCAAAACATTTTCAGCCAACAACTCCAGAAAACTCTGGGAACTTTAATACAGTACAACAACCCGTTGCAGTGCTAGCATCACAGTCACGTTATCATTCCTGTCAAAAAGTAAATACAACGCTACTCTGAATAATAAGGTCTATACTAATATAATATGCTAATTAGCAATATTCTGGCCTCATGAACTGTCAATTAATTTGTGATGTCATTTTGATTATACTATTTTAGTAATAATCTATACTATATTTCTTTCGTAAATACCTTTGAATTCCCATTTTATTGTTTTAATAAATAATTGCATGGCTGTATTATTTTAAACGTTAATTTTAAAGTATGCAATGCGTATAATATAAATCTGTTTATCTGATTTGCTTCAATAAGGCTTTATCTAACATGCTGCACTGGTTTTTAAAGCAATGACTGCGTGATCTGGCAACCAATGCATAACACACATCCCTTGGTAATCAAATTCTTACCCCAGAATAAACAGGTAAAGGGGTCTTCTCAAGAGGATGCAACCATTCCCTTTATTCACAAGAGAGCAACCCCAGTTTACCCTTTTCTGTATTAAGCATTTATATAAACACTCGGTACAGAGACACTCAAGAATGCAAGAAAGCAGGTAAGAATGTACTGTAATTGTATTTCTGTAACAGCTGAACTGCAAAATATCAAACCTGAAAATACACATCTATATCATTGAGAACAGATAGGGACAACAGGTCACACACTTTATAAAGGACACGGATGCTCGTCTTAGGAATGAGATCATTGTCTTATAATACCTCTTATGTGAGATTTAGATCTTTTAAGAATAGTCCAAGTATAAAAATAAGGCCTTAGAAATCTTTACAATTTATATGGCTGGGTCACATTTAAGCACTCAAGGTGTCCCTTATAATACCTCTATAAACATGTGGATAAAATAAGCTTTTTTCAGAGGGGTAGGCATCGTATGCAGTCTTCAACCTTATTAACACGGCTGCCTATGCAGTGTAATGTCAAATAATCTATTTACAGACATTCACTAATAATGGCATAGTAGTAGTAGTAGTAGTAGTATGCACACTTAAGCAATAACACATGTTGTTATCAGTTACAGTTATGAACAAAGCAGTGACTGATTGGAGAACAGTATAGAAGATTTCATTCATATTGCTTCAGGCATTTTCCTTTATGTGCAAGCAAGAAATTTGTCTTTTGCAGAAAATATGGTGTTTTGCATGTGGGTCAAGGCGAGTTAGAAAAAAAAATAATAATTAAAGTGAACAAAATAAAACAAAAATGAATAAAATGACAAAAAAAAAAAAAAAAAATCAAACTAAACAAATTATGGCGAATAACAGAAGCGGTTTAAAGTAGCACATTCATTTATTTCTAAACCATTTCTAAGATGGTGGATGTCTCCTTCAGGCAAACTTCATGTTAAACAGTAGTACACCGAGACGTGTGGCACTATTAGAACAAATCATTGTTAACCTCAATGTGAAATCAAGGGGATCTTCTATTTCCACTTACCATGACCACATTATTTCTTTTAAACACTGTTGTAAGGCCATATTTTGATGCAGTCCAAATACTCAAAATACTCTACTCTGAAAATATATACACACACACACACACACACACACACACACACACACACACAGTTGAAGTCAGAAGTTTACATACACTTGGGTTGAAGTCATTAAAACTCATTTTTTAACCACTCCACAGATTTTTATATTAGCAAACTATAGTTTTGGCAAGTCGTTTAGGAAATCTACTTTGTGCATGAGCCATTTATCCAACAATTGTTTACAGACCGATTGTTTCTGTTAACTGTGCCTTTAAGCAGCTTGAAGAATTCCAGAAAATGATGTCAACCTTTAGACAATTAGCTTCTGATAGGAGGTGTATTGAATTGGAGATTTAAGGCCTTGAAGGCAGTCAGTGCCTCTTTGCTCGTCATCATCGGACAATCAAAAGAAATCAGTCAAGACCTCAGAAAAAAGATTGTGGACCTCCATGAGTCTGGTTTATCCTTGGGAGTCATTTCTAAACGCCTGAAGTTGCCATGTTCATGTGTACAAACAATAGTATGCAAGTATAAACACCATGTGACCACACAGCCATCATACCGCTCAGGAAGGAGACTCATTCTGTATCCTAGAGATGAACGTAGTTTGGTGCAAAAAGTGCAAATCAATCTCAGAACAACAGCAAAGGACCTTGTGAAGATGCTGGAGGAAACAGGTAGACGAGTATCTATATCCACAGTAAAACGAGTCCTATATCGACATAACCTGAAAGGCTGCTCAGCAAGGAAGAAGCCGCTGCTCCAAAACCACCATAATAAGCCAGACTACAGTTTGCAAGAGCACACGGGGACAAAGATCTTACTTTTTGGAGAAATGTCCTCTGGTCTGATGAAACAAGAATGTAACAGTTTGGCCATAATGACCATCGTTATGTTTGGAGGAAAAAGGGTGAGGGTTGCAAGCCAAAGAACACCATCCCAACCGTGAAGCATGGGGGTGCAGCATCATGTTGTGGGGGTGTTTGCTGCAGGAGGGACTGGTGCACTTCACTAAATAGAGCATCATGAGGAAGGAAAATGATGTGGATATATTGAAGCAACATCTCAAGACATCAGCCAGGAAGTTAAAGCTCGGTCACAAATGGGTCTTCCAAATGGACAATGACCCCAAGCATACCTCCAAAGTTGTCGCAAAATGGCTTAAGGACAATAAAGTCAAGGTATTGGAGTGGTCATCACAAAGCCCTGACCTCAATCTGATAGAAAATTTGTGGGCACAACTGAAAAAGCATGTGTGAGTAATGAGAACCTACAAACCTGACTCAGTTACACCAGTTCTGTCTGGAGGAACGGGACAAAATTCCAGCAACTTATTGTGAGAAGCTTGTGGAAGTATTTCCAAAATATTTGAGCCAAATTAAACAATTTAAAGGCAATGCTACCAAATACTAACAAAGTGTATGTAAACTTCTGACCCACTGGGAATGTGATGAAAGAATAAAAGCTGAAATAAATAATTCTCTCTACTATTATTCTGACAGTTCACATTAAGTAAAAAGTTTAAAATAAAGTAGTGATCCTAACTGACCAAACACAGGGAATGTTTTCTATGATTAATTGTCAGGCATTGTGAGTTTAAATGTATTAGGTTAAGGTGTATGTAAACTTCTGACTTCAAATGTATGTATATATATATATATAGAAAGGAAAAGTATGTGAACCCTTTGGAATTAGCTGGTTTTCTGCAGTAATTGGTTATAAAATGTGATCTTATCTTCACCAAAGTCACAAGATTAGGCAATCACAATATGCTTAGGCTAACACACAAACGATTATAATCTTTAATATCTTTTACTGAACATATCCCATTAACATTCACAGTGCTGTGGAAAAAGTAAGTGAACCCCTAGGCTAATGACATCAACAAAAGCTAATTAGTCACAAGTTGACAAACCTGGAGTCCAATTAATGAAACGAGATTGGAGGTGTGGGTTAAAGCTATTTCGACTAATAAAAGCACTCAAACATTTTGAGTTTGCTAATCAGAAGATGCATCTGCTGACGTGGACCATGCCTTGCAAAAAAGAGATCTCAGAAGTTCAAGAATTGTTGCTTTGCATAAAGCTGGAAAGGGTTACAGAGTTATCACGAAGAGCTTAGATATTCATCTGTCCACAGTTAGACACACAGTCTATAAATGGAGATGATTTAGTACTATAGGTACTCTCACTAGAAGTGGCTGTTAGATATTCATCTGTCCACAGTTAGACAAACAGTCTATAAATGGAGATGATTTAGTACTATAGGTACTCTCACTAGAAGTGGCCGTTAGATATTCATCTGTCCACAGTTAGACAAACAGTCTATAAATGGAGATGATTTAGTACTATAGGTACTCTCACTAGAAGTGGCCGTTAGATATTCATCTGTCCACAGTTAGACACACAGTCTATAAATGGAGATGATTTAGTACTATAGGTACTCTCACTAGAAGTGGCCGTTAGATATTCATCTGTCCACAGTTAGACAAACAGTCTATAAATGGAGATGATTTAGTACTATAGGTACTCTCACTAGAAGTGGCCGTTAGATATTCATCTGTCCACAGTTAGACAAACAGTCTATAAATGGAGATGATTTAGTACTATAGGTACTCTCACTAGAAGTGGCCGTTAGATATTCATCTGTCCACAGTTAGACAAACTGTATATAAATGGAGATGATTTAGTACTATAGGTACTCTCCCTAGAAGTGGCCGTCCAGCCAAGATGTCTCAATGGGCACACCACAGAATGCTCAATGAGGTATAAAAAAACATATAGTGACAGCTAAAGACTTGAAGGAATAATTGTAACTGGTTAACATCTCTGTTCATGAGAGAGCATTAAACAGGCATGATGTCTATGGCAGGACACCATGAAGGAATCTGCTGTGCACATGAAGCTTGCAAAATACCACCTTGACACTCCACAATGCAACTGGAAAAATATTGTGTGGACTGATGAAATTAAGGTTGAATTGTCTGGGATGAACACGCAGCTCTATGTAGGGCGTAAAAATGGCACCTCATACCAACATGAAAACATCATGCCAACTGTGAAGTATGGTGGAGGGCGCATCATGATTTGGGACTGCTTGCCATCGAGGAAAACAGTTTATCAAGATATCATCCTACAGGATAATGTCAGTTGCTGTGTGCCAGCTGAAGCTCAGTAGAAGCTGAGTGATGCAGCAGGACAATGACCCTAAACATCGAAGTAAATCCACAACAGAATGACTTCAAAAAGTGAAGTGTCCCAGACAGAGCCCAGACCTTAACCCAATAGAGATGCTGTGGAATGACCTCAAGAGACATCCTGACAATTTAGCTGAGCTGAAGCAGTTTTGTAAGGAAGAATGGTCCAAAATATCTTCTGAACGCTGTGAAGGTCTAACCCGCAGCTACCGGAAATGCTTGGTTGAGGATATTGTTGCCAAAGGAGGATCGACCAGTTATCCAATCCAAGGGTTCACTTACTTTTTCCACAGCACTGTGAATGTTTAATGGGATGTGTTCAATAAAGACATGAAAGATTATAATTGTTTGTGTGTTGTCAGCTTAAGCACATTGTGGTTTGTCTATTCTTGTGACTTTAACGAAGATGAGATCACATTTAATGAGCAATTCATGCAGAAAAACTGCTTATTCCAAGGGGTTTAAAGGCTTTTTCTTGCCACCATATCTGACAATTTATCGAATAATAGGCCTCATATACCTAATGATTGACATGCAATGGGAAAAGGCAAAAATGTTGGGGGGTTTTGTCACAGCGGACTTGACCTCTAACCTTAAGCATGATGTGCTGTTACGCATACACAAACATTACAGCGCCAACTCCACATGGAAGCACTTCACCCATGACCGGTGACGTGAAAGGGATCCGAGGTTGGTTTCTAGCTGGTAGCTGACCTACAGAGAGTTTTGCATTGGCAGCAAGGCAACATGGTAATAATAACGTTTATGGGGCTAAAAAGCTGTCACAGCAAACAAACGCTGGGTTTTTGAGATCACAGAGCGTAACGTATTTGCACAGTATGCAACTATACATGATTATTTCTCCTCGTAAAGTCCATATATCCAAGGCTTCCATAAATCAAGGAGTTTGACAATCCTGAAAAAAATGCAAAAAAGGGATCTGTAGAACGTTTGCTACATGCTCAGCTGAACAATAGCAAACATTTATCTCTTAACTCCTCGAGAAAGTCTAAATTTCAGAAGCTAATAGGTACACTTAGTTATGACCCCATTGAAACAGAATTGGCAACCTCTTGGCTACAGAGCTGTGCTGATTGCCAATACCGCCATTGTACTTTTCCTCTAGAAAACTCCTGGTAGACTAGGATTCTGTGGGAACATCATTTCGCTTCATATTCCTTTAAAAAAATACATTAGAGAATTAAAGGAACAAACATAAGGATGCTAGGCCCTTTCATAACAAACCATCTGTAGATTCATGAATATACTGTACGTATGACTAAAGGACGATAGAAACCACTCAATACTTTGACCTCTTTAAAGATACCAACAATAAATACAAAAAAAACAAACATTTATCATAAAAGATATGTACAGATTTCCAACAACAGGGTCTCTATAAGACTTTAAACTTTTAAAATGGCATACAAATATACTTCTGCTTAACACGTGAAGCTCTATTTAGGTCAGTTAGAAAATTAATAAACAACCATAAATTATTAAACAAAATTAAAATCACTGGTTTAGTTGCTTTACAATTGGGGTGCGAGTCCTGACTTTGTATTTCTGTTAAAACGAAACACTCAAAAGCCTGAATTCATCCGATTGAAAAAATACAGCTGCCCCCCCCCCCCAAAAAAAAGCGTCTTGAAAATATTCCCTCGGTTGAAACGTTGTTTTCCTCCTCAGGCGTGAAATTAAGTGCACTTTAGAGAGAGACATGGTTGAGTCTGAAGGGTTCTCCTCCATATTGTCGCTAACTAACGATTTCCAAACTCCATACGTGCATCGCTGAAAGTCTGAGACGTGTTTGGAATGAACAAGACAAAATAATCTGAAAGTTTGTGAAATATTGTCATTTGTTGAACAGGAAACTATGGATCTGTATTGAGATAAATCCTTCCTTTTATACTCATAGACGAGTAGTTTCTAATGGGATGCGGTATGGAAGAAGCTCTTTAGGAAATGACAAAGCAAATGATGTAACTGAAGTGTAGAGAGGCAGCCGTGGGGAATAAAGGCAGGACAGACACAGTGCTCAGGGTCTCCGCTGTCCTACAGCCCGAAAAATACACATGATATGCTAAAGTTGTCGCTCAGCATCAGTGAGGTTCCTTGGGCTAAAAACACAAAAAAGGTTTGTTGTTAGTGTGAATGTGAAGGCAAGATTTGAGCAAAATGAAGCATTTACATTTACATTTATGTATTTATCTAAAGTGACTTACAGTGCACTTATTACAGGGACAATCCCCCCCGGAGCAACCTGGAGTTA
The DNA here is from genome assembly GCA_032164185.1 of Moxostoma hubbsi. Taxonomy (NCBI): domain Eukaryota; kingdom Metazoa; phylum Chordata; class Actinopteri; order Cypriniformes; family Catostomidae; genus Moxostoma; species Moxostoma hubbsi. Next base: position 21,790,454 of record JAVLUX010000041.1, read on the forward strand.
AGTGCCTTACTCAAGGACACAATGGTGGTGGCTGTGGGGATCAAACCAGCAACCTTCTGATTACCAGTTATGTGCTTTAGCCCACTACACTACCACCACTCCAGAAGCAAAACACAACAGTACATTTCCTGATGTAAAAATTAGACATTTTGTTTATTTAGATGAGGGATATTGATTTAGCCATATCCCCCCCAAAAAATTTTAAATTCCAAATTTCTGAAATACTAAACTACCCACAATGCTGCAGCGAGATAATACACTAATCAGAGACTTTTCTGTTATTTGTATTGTTTTTTACAGGCTTCCTTGGTGATTCTCACGAAACCGGTAAAGTTTAATTACGAAGCCTTCATTTTACTCTGTACACCAGCAGTGATTTTACAGAGAAAAAAGCTGCAGGAACCTCATTTATTATTAGATCATCTTCAAATCTGAAACGTAACTTCTTTAGACTCGTGGCTTTGAGAACATTGTATTTCTGGGTTGTCTTGGCATTTTTATTATTATTTTTATTAGATTATAAAAACATGTTCAGCCAAAATATTTCCATTAATATAAACTTCAGCTTCTCTAACTTTAAAAAATAACAACATATATTAATTCTGAAACTTGGGAAATAAAGTCCAAAGTGTCTTCTTACAAAAGATACTACAACTGTGTCCATACTCCAAAGGGTCCCGTAAATACAACCATTTCAGTTCAGGTCATTTTCATGGTTTGTGCTCAAAAAGAGGGTGCGTATCAACAGCTAAAGAGTCGTGAACTGAACTTGACTTCAGTATTGTGAACCGTTACACCCCTATCATATTATTAGAATCACAAAAAATTATGTAGATTTTCAGTAAGAAGTTTGTGAAATTATTGAAATGATTTTTAATTAAAAAAAAAGTTAAATAAGATTTGCATTACAGTAAAGAGAATTTGAGGGAGGAAATGTGCTTAATACTGTAATACAGTAAAAAAAACTAAATTACGTGTTGCGGTAATGAGAGTCGTAATTGAAAACAATGAAACTATTAAAGGTAAAACATCCGGATGCATTACGGTAATGAGTACTGGGAGGTAAAATGCGCTTAAGTTTCCTTAGAATAATTTCCAAATGCAAAACTTTATAATTGTCTTAAATGTAGTCTTCATTTTCTTCATGCTAAATATATTCTTAATAACAATATTTTTCATTATATTACTATAAATAATAAAAAAATTAAATCTATTAAAATAATAAGATTTACAGTAAGTTTTTAAAATTAAATTGTTCTTAATAATAAATATCTATTTAAAATAAAGATTTGCATTACAGTAATTTGATGGAGGAAATGTGCTTAATTCTGTAAAACAGTCAAAAAACTATTACAGTATTAAAGAACAAAATGAATGTTACGGTAATGAGAATTGGGAGGTAAAATACATTTTCTTAAAATAAAGTTTCTATGCAAAAATTAATACATTTCCTAAATGTAGGCTTACTTTTCTTCATGCAAAATATAATATATATTATAATATTTATATTATATATATATATATTATAATATTTATATTATATTTTATATAGAGAAATAATGTTTTTTTTTTTATTGATATCACCTGGACATTTTTCTTTACAGGTTTTTTTCCTTTACGGTCAAAATTTTTTCTTTACAAAAGTTCAAATTCTTTTATTTCCTTTTTTTAAATGGATGTGTTGGAGCTTACTTGTCTAGAGAGGGTGCTGTGGGATGTTTCTGCGGCCGAAGACAACAGACTGCTGCTGCTTTTCCTCAATAGTGCGTCCAGTGCTGTCGATTTGGTGGTTTTACTGGGTTTGTCGCTGCCCACACTCCATACAGAACTCTTGCGTTTCCTCCCATCAGATGAGCCGTATGGCAGAGGACTCTGTGATGAGATGGCCCCGTGATCCCCAGTGAGCGCCTGAGGGAGAGACAAATCCACACCACCGTACCTGTCCTGGTCCCTTGGGCCTTGTCCGCTGGGTCGTGGCTTCGCCTGCACGCTAAGTGCTGCAGTTCCGTTATTGATGTTTGCTGCACCCAGCGGCAGATGGTAGCTGTTTCCACTGCTTTTCCGGTAAGCCCCGGACTCACAGTTGAGGGGCGGTTTCCGTTTTTTAGGTCCTGGTCCTTCCGCTGAGACCTTGAGCGGCTTGGCTGGTTTTGTTCGCTGCAGTTTGAGGCCGGGTTCGGGGTCCCTGATACAGAAGACCCCCGCGCCGTTGTGCTGTAAAGTGGAGGAGTAAGAGAGCACAGACACCCCGTCCAGAGGAGCCGTGATCGTGTGGTTGGGGAGAAACGGTGAGCCGAGTGGAGACACTTCAGACGGGCAGGGTGACGCACTTGTCATGCTCTCCACAGCCAAAGGGACTTTCCTGTGACAAACAGGATATGACATCATCAGTCTGTGGTAGGAAGCTATATGGCATGTTATCCTAAATAATAAAGTCACACTTCCAGCTATAATCAAAAGAATTATGCACAAAACATGAAGCCAATTCTGTGGAGCACTAATACATTATAACATGAATGTTCTTCTGAGGGTTTGCAAGATTCATACACAAACCTCTTCCAGCACAACATGTAATGTAATGGAAGCTTTAATAAATGTGACCCAAATTAAAAGCTTCTATGATGCAACAACAACAAGTAAATGAACTGAATTCTCCCATCCACATATTTACAGTACATGAAGCAGATGTTTGCTAGCTGACAGTCAAACGTGTAAACGTATGTGAGATGATCACCTCCACATCAGAGAGTTGACGTGTTTTTCCACCATGCAGTGGAGCGCCAGCCTTACCCGGTCCCACCGTCTGTCGAACACATAGTGACCTCTCCCCATCAACCGACTGCTGAACGCACAACACTAACCGACACCCGGGGAAAGAGAGAGAGAATGTCATTCAGATGGAAGCGACATGGACAACATATGTTTTTAAAATGACAATAAAATTTTTGTGGCAGGGCGGAAGGCGGAGCCGGGTCGTGATGCTGCACACCCCGCCCCTAATCAGGCTAATCAAGCCTCAGAGAGGGATAAAGGCCGATTGGAGACTGCAGTGGGACAGAGAGAGAGATTTACGGGCAGCTGTCCGACACCTTTGTGTGTTTCTTTTTGTTTAAGTTCTTCATTAAACTATGTTGTATATCGTCAAGCCGGTTCTCGCCGCCTCCTTTCCATTAATCCCTTTTCAAGTATATTTTGCTATATACAGTAATGTAATAACACTGTACATGTTTAAGTGTGACTAAAATGTCCAAATACTTTCTGGGGCTTAAATGGCACTCTATAACACGTACACATGGGACTTTTTGTTACTTTTGTAACTTTGTTTCAGGGGATGTAGTTGTAGTTGTGTATGTCAGTGTGTAATACAAGTCTTTTTCAGCTCACATTAATGGGTCGTGGGTGATGTGTCGAGTAATGCCACGATGGCTTCTCCAAGTCCTCAGGGAGATCTGTCTCTCCCTCGTCGCTGGACAGACGGGCGTCTGCGCTGCATCTCTGCCAGCTGGGTGCGGATTCAGGAGGAGGGGGTATGGGTGTCGAGCTGAGAACCACAGCGCCGCTACCAGACACTCTGCAGACGAAAAAAAAAGATTAAATATTTGTAAAAACTATTTTTTGTATTTTTTTTCCCCCTCAGAGAATGAAAAATCACTTAACTTGGCTCGCACAGTCAAAGTGATATATATATATATATATATATATATATATATATATATATATATGTCTTTGGAGCATCTGAGGTCCAGAAGAAATTTGATTTTTGATGCTTTTTTAAAAAAAAAAAAAAAAAATTCCCAATTGAATAAAATTTAATACTTTAAAAACACACACACACACACACACACACACACACACACACAGATCAGCCACAAAATTAAACCCCCCCACCTGATATTGTTTAAGTCCCCCTCATGCCACCAAAATATGGGAATTTAATGGAACCAACGATCATGCCATGGTCCAAATCACTGAGATCACATTTGTTCCCCATTCTGATGGTTGATGTGAACCATTAACTGAAGGTCCTGACCCGTATCTGCATGATTTCATGCACTGCTGCTGCACGATTGGCTGATTAGATAATCACATGGATGATTGTTGGTGCCAGATGGGCTGGTTTGAGTATTTCTGGGATTTTCACACACAGCAGTCTCTAGAATTTACTCCTAATGGTGCCAAAAACAAATAAACATCCAATGAGGGGCAGTTCTGTGGATGGAAACACCTTGTTGATGAGAGAGGACTACAGAGAATGGCCAGACTCGCCAAAGTCTACAGTAACTCAGATAACCACTCTGTACAATTGTGGTCAACTCTGAGATGCGGGTTGGTGCTGTTTTGGCGGCACGAGGGGGGCCTACACAATATTAGTCAGGTGGTTTTAATGTTGTGGCTGATCGGTGTATATTATAACTGTTTTTGGAGCAAGAAACCTTAACAAACATGATAAGGGGATGTCCGTAAAAGAACCAAACAAATGAAACATTCCCATGCAATCAGTTGTGCATACCTGTGTATGTGAGAATTGGCCAGCCGCAGTTTCAGAGTGGGAGTGGCCTTGCCGTTTGAACAGCTTGTGGATAGGCTGGGTGCAGTGTCATGTGACTGTGTCATCTGCACTGATTGGCTGCTGGCTTGAACGTCCTTCTTTTGCCCCGTGTCCTTCTCCTTCGCCCGCCCCTTGTGCTCAGCTAGAAGAATGTCAAAATCGTTCCTCCGTCCCGGAACCGCTCGCCGATTGGTCAGAGAGTGAGTCTACAACATGAACGAACACATTATATAGAGAGCCATACGATCATTCAAATACTGAAGTACAAAACAAACACACAGGCAAACTTATTTTATCTAACCGTACCAACCTTACAGGTTAAAGAACGAGTGCAAGGCCGTTTTGTTTCTGGGTCCAAAACTCCACAGTGTTTATTAGGATCAAAGACTCTCCCTGTACGACAAAACAAAAAACAGATGAGTATTACCATTAACACATGACTTATGTATTAATGCTTGACAAAGCCAACAAACTGTTCCTCTACATAGAGCTCTACAAAGACCAAACTTATTACATTTAACTCCTCTTACAGCTTTGAAGCAGCCAACAAACTTGGTACAGACCTTCAGACTGTTCTGACTCCACTAACTGATGGTTTTCAGATTATCAAAATTCCCCAAATTCCATAGATTTACACTGACGGAATGTTTAAACAGGCCAACTCTCAAAAAATGCAAACGTAAACAAACCCACACAAGGCCTTTAAACTGCTTTAAATTGCTCTCTCTTATCCATCTATCAATCTTTCCATCTAGATACATATTTCTATTCATCCATCAAACCACCTATCAATCTTTTAGGGGTGTAAAAAATATTGTATCGTACGATACAACACACACAATATCATATGTATCGTAAAATGCATAAACAAACACATCATAGTGTAATTAAAACTAGGGCTGGGTATGGAGTTCGATACATTTTATGCACCGACTGAATTGCCTCTAAACAATCGAGTATGTCTTGTCGTTCGGTACCCAATTTCGTTACCTAAGTGGTTAATCTCGTCAACGTCAGTGATAAGCATGTAGCAAGCTGGATGTGCCCATATATAAAAGTGCCGGTGATTGGCTGTGTTTAGGCTTAAAGGAAAAACACTAGTTACTAGCTGGTTACACCCAGAGACGTGGCCCAACGTGAGGCTATAGTATATGCGTCTCCACCCCCATAGATGTAAAAGATGTGGAGAAGATCAAAAGTGTGGTTACATTTCACAGGGCTTGATGCCAACAGTGCGCAGTGCAATATTTGCGACAAGATAATTGCTGCCAAGACCAGCAGCACGACAAATCTGATGTAGCACTTGACAGTGCACGGAATAAACTTAAGAGTGGAAAGCTGCTCCGTCTTTGACTGCAAGAAGACCGAGCCGGTGCAGTCATCCTCTCAGCGTCCTGCCAAAGAGCTTCCTTCAACATGCCACCACGAGTCCTCCTCCAAAACTACTGATTAATGCTACGCCATGACTGGGAATCCGACAGGTAAGGTTAACGTTTAGCATCCAACTATCCATCCATCATTCATATTTCAATCCATCCATCAGGCCATATTTCTATCCATCCATCCATCAATCCATATTTCCATCCATCAATCCATATTTCCATCCATCAATCCATATTTCTATCCATCCATCCATCCATCCATATTTCCATCCATCCATCAATCCATATTTCCATCCATCCATCCATCCATCAATCCATATTTCCATCCATCCATCCATCCATCAATCCATATTTCCATCCATCCATATTTCTATTATCCATCCATCAATCCATATTTCTATCCATATTTCCATCCATCCATATTTCTATCCATCCATCAATCCATACATATTTCCATCCATCCATCCATCCATCAATCCATATTTCCATCCATCCATCAATCCATATTTCCATCCATCCATCCATCAATCCATATTTCCATCCATCCATATTTCTATTATCCATCCATCAATCCATATTTCTATCCATATTTCCATCCATCCATATTTCTATCCATCCATCAATCCATACATTTTCCATCCATCCATCCATCAATCCATATTTCTATCCATCCATCAATCCATATTTCTATCCATCCATCCATCCATATTTCCATCCATCCATCAATCCATATTTCCATCCATCCATCCATCCATCAATCCATATTTCCATCCATCCATCCATCCATCAATCCATATTTCCATCCATCCATATTTCTATTATCCATCCATCAATCCATATTTCTATCCATATTTCCATCCATCCATATTTCTATCCATCCATCAATCCATACATATTTCCATCCATCCATCCATCCATCTTTCCATCCATCCATCAATCCATATTTCCATCCATCCATCCATCAATCCATATTTCCATCCATCCATATTTCTATTATCCATCCATCAATCCATATTTCCATACATCCATACTTCTATCCATCCATCAATCCATACATATTTCTATCCTTCCATCCATCCATCCATCCATCCAGTGAAGCACTTACAATGGAAGTGAATGGGGCCAAATTTTTAACATTAAAATACTCAGTTTTTCAAACCACAAGACAAAGGATATGCATGTAAACATGATTTCTTGTTACCATGACAATATAATGTCAACAAACCCTAAAAACCTGAAACTACCATAAAAATGCCAATTTAAACAACTTTACAGCTCAAATAATACATGCATTTTAACAGAAAAATTAATGCAAGTGTTTTTATTAAATTATTAGCTTTACATTTCGGTGTTTAAACACTAAAAAAATGGCCAAATTCACGTTTATTGTCCCCATTCACTTCCATTGTATGGACCTCACAGTAGCCTCGTTTTTTGCTGTTTTTTTTTTTTTTTTTTTTAAGAAAAGGGACGAGTCTACATTACTTTTTGTGGTGGTCAACATTAGGCCACAAATTGGTTGACCATCCATCCATTCACTTATTTATCCATCCATCACCGTAAATGCAGCACAAAACAGAAGTTCAAATTTTAACCTTATTTCTTAAAAATACTATTCTACTATTACCATCTGCTCCTCACCTGACACTCTCCTGTGTCTCCCGCCTTTGGCTCCATTCTGAACTTTCCTGTCTGTGGAAGAGGGCTGGACTGTTGGCCTCCTGCCCAATAAGGACGGAGACGTGGAGGCTACAGGTCTCCTCTCCTGTGAGGAGGGAATGGGGGCGGGTCGTTTCTCTAAAGGTGACCGTGACGGGCTGGGCCGCCTGTCAATCAGTGAAGGAGGCGTGGTGGAGCGAGGAGTCACAGGACCACGACCGTTTACAGTTTTCTCCTGGTTCTTGTGTGACGCTGGTGATGTCATGGAGGACTTGAGAGGAGCAGACGATGGAGAAGACGACGAGGAAGAGGAAAAAGAGAACGAAAGGGAAGAACCTGCCGAGGGAGATGTGGAGCTGACTTTGATGTGCGCACTCTCCGATCTGTTGAAGCACGGCATCTTCTCCAGACTGACCACAGGTAAGGAAACGCTACAGAAAAAAGGAGACATAAGTTTAATTATTTTTATTTTTTTTTTGCATAGAAAGAGAAAGAAAAAAGTGAAAATGCCAAATTAAAAACATTACCAAACAAACAAAAACAAATGATACAGCAAAAACAAACCCATTATGATGTCACAAAACAATTTTAATCGACATATGAACTATAGTAATTACTAGGTACCCTAAACCTAACCTTAACCCATATTAAGTGCAAGTAGTTACCTAATATTACTCATTACTTTCCCGAGTAATTATACTGAAAATACTCGTACTATAAAATAAAGTGCGACCAATCATAACGTTGCTTCTTTGCAGAATTAATTTTTTAATTCACGCAAACTTTTACGCTCAGTGTGATTATGCCTTATCACAAAAGAGTGACAGATGATGTTTAGAAACACTTTGCTGTATTATGCACTCTTTATAACAATAAATCTATTATCCGGTGTTTGTCAGATGAATGATTGTACCCACCAGGCCTTTGCTCGTGCTCCCTTTGGCGGATAGACGGCCAGCGGTGCCTTGCTGAAGCGGGAGTGGGGATAATCACGTGGGACCCGGAAGGGCAGCGGCTCCACTTCACTCTGCCCCACAGACATCTCACCCTTGACAGGAACCAAAGGGGTTCTGGAGCTGCTGGGCGAACAGTGTCTCCTCTCTGAAGATCATTAAATAAAATATACACACAGTAGCACAACCATCAGAACTCACTAAATAAGAAGTATATCAGCCAGGCTTATTTCATTTGTGACCTAAAAATCATTTTATGTCAGTGTTTCTTTGTTTGTTTGTTCATTTTTCCAAATCCTAAAACTTTTGATAAATTCCAGGTTTAAAATAACATTTTGAACCCCAGATTTGCAAATGTGTTCATACTTTTGGACCCCCGTGCGAGATGCTGAAATAACAATGAGAAGCCGTGCAACGGTTCAACTTGTACGTTTAGGCGGGTCTGGGTAGCTCAGTGAGTATTGACGCTGGTTACCACCCTTGGAGTTCACAAATTCGAATCCCAGGGCGTGCTGAGTGACTCCAGTCAGGTCTCCTTAGCAACCAAATTGGCCCAGTTGCTAGGGCGGGTTGAGTCACATGGGGTAACCTCCTCGTGGTCGCTATAAAGTGGTTCTCGCTCTCGGTGGGGCGTGTGGTGAGTTGTGCGTGGATGCCGCGATGGATGGCGTGAAGCCTCCCCATACGCTATATCTCCGTGGAAACACACTCAACAAGCCACGTGATAAGATGCACGGATTGACGGTCTCAGACGCGGAGGCAACTGAGATTCACGAGTCACTAAGAGACCACGAGGACTTAGAGCGCATTGGGTATTGGCCATTCCAGATTGGGGAGAAAAAGGCAAAAAAAATTAAGCAATTAAAAATTATGTTCATCTAGCGCAGGGGTTTTATTCCTGCGGTCCGTGGAAAATGTCAAAAAATATAAGTGTATTGCTTTTTTTATATAGGAAAAATTTAACTTATCTTGTATTGAACCTTAAATATTCCTTGAATTTATTTTGGCTTTAGTCAATTATTTATTCCCCGACATATTATCTTTATAATACCAACTACTACTTTCACACAGTAAAATTGGGTCTTCTTTATACATGAAAATACATAGCTGTGTTAATACTTTAGGAAGGGGAATATTATTATATTTGGGAGTGGCAATGGCATCGAGAAAGTTTGAAAAACCCTGGTGCATGTTTAACTAGAAAAACAGTGCAGACGTTTTTCCAGCCTATGTATATAGTCAACACTTCACCGTCACTGGAATTTGCATGTAAAACATTAAAAAAGACAAGACCGGACAGGTGTTAAAACACTTACGGTTCTTGCTATGCATGGCTTTGTGTTGCGGTGGGGTCCGCTCCTCTTTACTCACTGTTCTGTTCCCGAACTACCTGCAATTACAAATGAAGCATGATCAAACACACATATGATTCACGACAACACAATTCAGGGGGAATACAATATATAAACTAGTAATATAAACTCTCTCACTCTCTCTCTCACTCACTCTCTCACTCACTCTCTCTCACTCACTCTCTCTCACTCACTCTCTCTCACTCACTCTCTCTCTCTCACTCACTCTCACCTCACACTCACTCTCTCTCTCACTCTCTCTCACTCAATCACTCACCTCACACTCACTCACTCACTCTCACTCTCTCTCTCACTCTCTCACTCACTCTCACTCACACTCTCTCACTCTCTCACTCTCTCACTCTCTCTCTCACTCTCTCTCACTCACTCTCTCACTCACTCTCTCACTCACCTCACACTCACTCACTCACTCTCTCTCTCACTCACACTCACTCAACCACTCACTCACTCAACCACTCACTCACTCACACTCACTCACTCACTCAACCACTCACTCACTCAACCACTCACTCACTCAACCACACTCACTCACTCACTCAACCACTCACTCTCACTCACTCACTCTCTCTCACTCTCTCTCACTCAACCACTCACTCACTCAACCACTCACTCAACCACTCACTCACTCAACCACTCACTCACTCAACCACTCACACTCACTCACTCACTCAACCACTCACTCACTCACTCAACCACTCACTCACTCACTCAACCACTCACTCTCACTCACTCAACCACTCACTCACTCAACCACTCACACTCACTCACTCACTCAACCACTCACTCACTCAACCACTCACTCACTCAACCACTCACTCACTCACTCACTCAACCACTCACCACTCACTCACTCAACCACTCACTCACTCACTCACTCAACCACTCACTCACTCACTCACTCAACCACTCACTCACTCACTCAACCACTCAACCACTCAACCACTCACTCACTCAACCACTCACACTCACTCACTCACTCACTCAACCACTCACTCACTCAACCACTCACTCACTCAACCACTCACTCACTCAACCACTCACACTCACTCACTCAACCACTCACTCACTCACTCACTCAACCACTCACTCACTCACTCACTCAACCACTCTCACACTCACTCACTCACTCAACCACTCTCACTCACCACTCACTCAACCACTCACTCACTCACTCACTCAACCACTCACACTCACTCACTCACTCACCACTCACTCACTCACTCAACCACTCACTCACTCACTCACTCAACCACTCACTCACTCACTCACTCAACCACTCACTCACTCACTCAACCACTCACACTCACTCACTCAACCACTCACTCACCCACTCACACTCACTCACTCACTCACTCAACCACTCACACTCACTCACTCAACCACTCACTCACCCACTCACACTCACTCACTCACTCACTCACTCACTCACTCAACCACTCACTCAACCACTCAACCACTCACTCAACCACTCACTCAACCACTCACACTCACTCACTCACTCACTCACTCAACCACTCACTCAACCACTCACTCAACCACTCACTCACTCACTCACTCACTCTCACACACACTCTCACACACTCTCACTCTCTCACTATCTCACACTCAAACACACACACTCTCACACACACACTCACACTCTCTCTCACACACTCTCTCACTCTCTCACACTCACTCTCTCACTCTCTCACACTCACTCAACCACACACTCACTCATTCACTCAACCACTCACTCAGGTGGCTAAGAGTGTAAATACGATGGCCCGACTGCTCTGAGCGCAAGAGTACCTGAACATTATTAGTCTGAATATGTCAGGTGTGTAAATTAGGTGTAGGTGCCTCTACAGCTGTCGCTATCCTAATCGGCACCAACATGGAACAGCAACGTTTTTGGCTCACACAAAACTTCCACAATCCCCATCAGAAAATGTAAAAACACAAAACTCACTTACTCCACAAACATAATGTCATTTATTAAATCCCCAAAACCCGGATAAAAACGAAATAATCTGATTTTGCTTGAAAACGTTCGTTTTTGGTTTCTCTAACGTCATCGTTTTTCAAAGTATGCAGTGATGGAGAGCATTTTCAAACGCTACGTTTTCGCCGAAGGAAAGTGCCATTTTGGTGTGGATGAGAGGTGTTAACAAAAGTAGCGAATTCGGCCATTTCAAATTGGGAGAAAAGGGGATAAAAAAAATAAATAATAAGTTAAGTTATAAAATAAGTAAATAAATTAAGTTTCCTATTGTCATCACTTTCCAATGTGTGCGGTTATATGCGTTCTCTAAATTCTCCATTTTCATTGCCCAAGTCTCAGTTGCGTCCGCTTCTGAGACCGTCAATCGGCGCATCTGATCACGTGACTCGTTGTGCATGACACCGCGGAGACTCACAGCATGTGGAGGCTCATGCTACTCTCCACGATCCACACACAACTCACCACACGCCCCATTGAGAGAACCACTAATCACCACCACGAGGAGGTTACCCCATGTGACTCTACCCTCCCTAGCAACCAGGCCAATTTGGTTGTTAGGAGACCTGGCTGGAGTCACTCAGCACACCCTGGATTCAAACTCGTGACTCCAGGGGTGGTAGTCAGCGTCTTTACTCGCTGAGCTACTCAGGCCCCAAAACAGAGGTTTCAAACTTAAACATATTAGTGCTGATGTGGCCTAACATGCCATCGTTCGAGAACACATTCATTTTACTATGTTTACGCCTCTCATCTACACTAGAATTGCACTATCCATCACCGCAAAGAGACCGCTCTCCACAACTCTGGAAAGCTACTTTAAAAAAATGACCATTTCAAATGGATTAGTGCGAGTTGACCTTAGTACGACATTAGCTGTGACCAAAAATATCAAATATCAAAGCGATATTGCTCACTATACTCTTATCATCAATGTAACTCTGTACACAGAGATTTCAGCGTGTGTGTGTGTGTGTGTGTGTATGTGTATAAGCTTCCCCTCTGTGTGTGGTCAGTAATTATTGTTTCCCACTCTTGACAGTCCACAGGAAGCCCCGGCAGAGATCTGCTCAGGCCCAGCTGAGCCGCGTTTGTTTACATCCGGCTTACAACTGCAGGAAGGTGACCACTACTGAGGCCTAGTCCAACTTTAGAGCTATCGACACACTCCAAACATACACACACACACACACACACACACACACATATACATAAACACACCTCAGACAGCCCAAAGCGAAACTAAACCTGTACGGGCACTGCCTGTCTGTGTGTAAACTGAAAGCCAAGCAAGAGATCAAAAGCATCCGCTTTAAATAACACATGCATGTTGGTTGTGAAGCAGTACTTACCCTGCCTGTCTGTTCTGTAACGGTTGAAGGGAGACTTGTAAAAAAACAGAAAGTGAAAGAGAGGGCGAGAAAAACACAAGAGAGCAGCATGCCTCCTCTATGGCTTCAGGCATTCCGCTCTCTCTCTCTGGGCCGTAGTGTTGCGAGCTGAATAGCTGCGAGTCGTTGACCCCTGCGTTACACTCTCGCAGCCCCCGCAGCTGCAGACGGGCGGTTATTGGGGGGACGTCAGGGGAAGAGAGGGTTGGAAGGGAAGGAGACGACAGCTTGCTTGCCTTCCAAAGACTGAGAAAAAAAAAAGGTGCGGTTGCAGCCAGCAGGGGGCAAGAACGAGGGCATGCTGCCAACGGCCTTCCGCGAGATCCGTACATAAGTTTGAGCAACGGTCACCTCTGTGAGCACATGTGGTCCGAGCACGAGACCACAGACAGATGTGAGCTAAACTGAGCTGACAGCTCCGAGCCAGCAGGACACGAGCAGGGATCATATAGTGTCGGAAAAAACGAAAGTAAACAAAACATCCTGCCAGTAAAGAACAGATGCCCAGCCGCAAGAAGGCTGTAACGTTTCTCTAATGTCATATTGTCTTGCACGCACGATAATGCAGAGACCGCATCAGGCTTTTAAGCGAAATAAAACGGATACAAACTCATTCTGGAATAGTTCAGCCAAAAAGACTGACATTGAAAAACATTGAGAAAAATGTCAAGTGGTGTAACCATTAAGCTAAATATATATGAAAATGCATTCCTTGCAACTTACAGGTAAAAAAAATATATATATATTTTTTTTTTACAAATATCATGAATTTTTGAGTCACAGATATCAAGACGATTTCTTAAGAGTTACATTTGAAAATACTTCACAGAGTCTTGAGGGTCTAAATTGGTCTTCATATTTAAAACGTCTTCCGTTTTATGTTGTTGTTGTTGTTGTTGCTGCTGCATGACAAGAGAATGGCTACCTGCATGTTAGTTACACCACAGGACTTGGATTTAGTGGACAAAATATTTTCACTGTTACACTCCTTTATTTGGGGAGGAAATCAAAACAATCCATTGCATTACTTATGCAAACTAATATGTTAGCTTTTAATGAGACTTTTATTAATTAATTGATTTATTGTCTGTCTCCCGACGGTCACACCACTCTTTAAACCTTAGAAAAATTATCGAAATGACTTTAAACTCAGAAATTGTAAATATCATGTAATATAATCATAGCAGACGTGTATTGGAGTAATTGGTTTGTGTAAATTGCATTTTTGAATAACAATAGATTTGGAGAGAAAATAAAAATGAGTGTCATGTCACATGACTCCAGAGCGATATATCAAGTCAAGTTTGGCACCGAGGCATGGCTTCTGCCGTCAAATGGCATTAATACACAATTTTTGTAGACCATATGACTTTTGGAGTCCATTTACAGAGATTTGAGAGCGAGAGGAAGATTATCAGTGAATAACTTCATAAGACTTGGAATATAGTGCACAAGCCAATTTGGACAACTTTGGCATTTTTTGTCACTTCCCAGGTTGACTGGCCCAGTCTGCAGAAGAGCAGACAGGATATTCAATCAAAAATTACCCCTTTTTGTTAGACTGAAGAGACAAAGTCATACTGGTTTTGAGCAACATGAGGGTGAGTAAATAATGTCACTTTTTTTAATTTATTTTTTTAATGAACTTTACCTTTAATTTCCTCTCAGCTAGAGGAATGTAAGAGAAACGATTCACAGCTTCAGAATAGTGAGACAGTAGCAATCGACTGCTAACGCTAACAATCTAAATACTGTTTCTGTGACCCACAATGCTCTGCTCTAATATAAGTTTAGGCGATCACTGTGGGCTACACGAAATGGTGTCATAACAAGGTGTAACTCAAGAGGCGTAAACAGGCCGTTCATATGTTCATCACCGCAAATGACTGCATCATAAATATGCATCATAAATATATAATAATGTGTACATTACAAAATTTCATCAGGCTAAAATAATGTGTATTTTGCAAATCACATAAATATTCAGTTCTCTGCCATTTAGCTGTACTAATGAGACATGATGGTGGGCTCTGTTGACTTGGTCATCCAACACCAAGAACACCTTAGCAACTGCTTAGCAATGCCCTGGCAACCATCTTAAACACCCAATAATCGTGGCGGTGAGTTTTGCATGAGCGTGCACCTCTTATATTTTCTACTATTAAAATTAAGATGCAAGTACAAAAACATTTTCTTAAAGGGATAGTTCACCCAAAAATTAAAATTCTCTCATGCCATCCCATTTGTGTATGACTTTCATTTACTGCTGAACACAGAAAAATATCTCAGATCTGAAGGTCCACACAATGAGAGTGAATGGTGGCCAGAACTTTGAAGGTCCAAAAAGCACATAAAAGCAGCATAAAAGTAATCCACACGACTCTGGTTAAATGCATGTCTTCAGAAGTGATATAAGTGTGGGAGAAAAAAAAACAGATCAATAATTTAAGTCCTTTTTTACTATAGATCTCCACTTTCACTTTCACATTCTTTTTGGCCATTTGCATTTTTAATGTATATCGCCATCTACTGGGCAGAGAGGAGAATTTATTTAAAAAAAAGGACTTAATTGTTGATCTGAGACTTTCTTCCAAAAATCTTCATACACATCTGGGATGGCACGAGAGTGAATGAGAACATTTTCATTTCTGTGTGAACTGTCTCTTTAAATAATTCACCCTAAATTAAAAAAACGATTTATTTTTGCTGACTGTGGGTAACCATTTGCAGTACTGAACATGCCACACCTGTGTCTTTCTATACACTTCACCACAAGAACTAAAATAAGTCTGATTTCCTGTATCACAGCAGAACTCTCAAAGCATATATTGCAATTAGACACCATAGCGACTAGAATAGCTCACTTTTAAAGCAATAATTCAGTGCACAAATGTCAATAAAATGAGAGCGCAACTCAATAAAAGCAAATACAGTGCTGTGAAAAAGTTTCCTGATTTCTTCTATTTTTGTATATTTTTTATTGAAGCACCTAAACACCTATATCACCCATGTGAAAAACTAACTGCCCCCTTTAAGTTAATAGCTGGTTGTGCCACCTTTAGCATCAACAACTGCAACCAAACGCTTCCAATAACTGGAGATCGTTCTTTCACAACACTGTGGTGGAATTGTGGCCCACTCGTCTTTACAGAACTGCTTTAGTTCAGACACATTGGAGGGTTTGAGCATGAACTGCCCGTTTAAGGTCCTGCCACAGCATCTCAATCGGGTTCAAGTCAGGACCTTGACTAGGCCACTCCAACACTTTAATTTAGCTTCTTTTGGGCCATTCAGAGGTGGACTTACTCCTATGCTGTGGATTGTTGTCTAGCTGAATTATCCAGTTGCGCTTGAGCTTCAACTCACAGACTGATGACGGGACGTTCTCCTTTAGGGTTTTCTGGTAGAGAGCAGAATTCATGTTTCCCTCAATTATTGCAAGTCACACTGGCCCAGAAGCAGCAAAGCATCCCCTCACCATCACACTACCAGCACCATGCTTGACCGTGGGTATGATGCTCTTTTAGATTTACACCAGATGTAACGGGACCCCTGACTTCCAAACGGTTCCAGTTTTGACTCAGTCCACAGAACATTCTTTCAGAAAGGTTTGAGGATCATCAAGGTGTGTTTTGGCAAAATTCAGAAGAGCTTTAAAGTTCTTCAAGGTTAGCAGTGGGTTTGGCCTCGCCACTCTTCCATGGATGGCATTTTTGACCAGTGTCTTTCTGATAGTGGAGTCATGAACAGTGACCTTTATTGATGCGAGAGACGCCTGCAGTTACTTGGCCTTTTCTGACTTCCTGAATCAGTCGTCGTTGTGCTCTTGGAGGAATTTCGGAAGGTCGGCCACTTCTGGGAAGGTTCACTGTGCCAAGTTTCCTCCATTTGGAGATAATGACTCTCACTGTGGTTCTTTGGAGTCCCAGAGCCTTTGAAATAGCTTTGTAACCCTTCCCAGACTGATGCATTTCAATCACCTTTTTCCTCATCATTTCTGGAATGTCTTTCGACCTTGGCATAGTGTGCTACTGGGTGAGACCTTATAGCGAACTTCATGCTGCTGAAAAAGTTTAATTTAGGTGTTGATTGGATTGAACAGGTCTGCGTGTGTCTAGTCCAGCTGAACCCCATTATGCAGTTTCACAGATTTGGGGATGTAGTAATGGGAGCAAATACATTTTCACACTGGTCCAGTTGGTATTGGATAACGTTGTGCGTCAATAAATAAAATAACATTTAAAAACTGTATTTTGTGTTCACTCAGATTGTGTTTTTTATGTTAGATTTGTTTGAAATTTGGAAACAATTTAGTATATATACACAAAAACAGAAGAAATCAGGATGGGGGCAAATATTTTTTCCCAGTACTGTATTAACCCTTTTGCATCAATAAAAAAATAGTTCCTCCGAGGACCAAAATGTCCGCTTCCAAAAACTTATATATTTATATTATTTTCCACTTTCAATGAGTTAATTTTTAAAACAAACATCAGTCCTGATCAAAACTACCAAATATTCATTTATTTTCAATTTAACCCTTTAAATGCCAGTTTGTTTCTATAAAGCCACTGTTGTTTTTTTATATATATAAAAAACAAAAAAAAACAACAAAATATTTTCCATACACTAAATGCTAAGGGAAACTTTTTTTGGGGGGGGATTATCACATTCTGGGATATGTCAATGATTAGCAACAACATTGATTTTGATGCAGTATTATTTTTTTTAAAATGTAAAAAAAAAAAAAAACACTCAGGAACTTCCACTTTCATTGACTTTTTTTAACCAACATCAGTCCTGATCATAACTACCATTCATTCATTTTAGGATTTTAACCCTTTAAATGCCTGTTTGTTTACATAATGCCACTGTTGTTTTTTTACACACATACACACACATTTCTCAGTACACACATACAAAACACACTCTGACATCCATACCAACACATCCACACAATTTTATCTGCATCATTATTTCAATTGCCTGCAGTGCTCTATAATACAGCAAACAGAAAATAGGAGAAAAGAATGTATTTGCTCCATAGGTGAAATATGAGGAAAAATGGCGCCATCTGGTGGAAAATATTACAAAATGTAATTATGAAGGTGGTCGCACAAGTGTTAAGCTCCATTAAATGTCATGTGCTATTTTTCCATAGCTGATGAGGATTGGATAAAACCAAGCTCACACAGTACTGTGCAAATGTTTTAGGCTCATAAGATGTTTCACAAAAGCATTTGTCTTAAGATGGTTATTTATATCTTCAGATTCAGTGTGTGAATAGGAAATATAAATGTTAGAGTCCCAAACATTCCTTCTGCAAATAGAAAAGATTAGAATAGAAGAACAGGGAGCCCTTCAACAGATGGCATTGCCCACATAGTGCCCCCCACTGAACATCGTGCCAGTCTGAGATTACATGAAGAGACAGAAGCCATTGAGACAGCCGAAATAGATAGACAGAACATCCGATCTGCCAACAATTAAGAGAAACTGTGTCCAGGTGTATCTAGGAGAATTGGTGCTGTTTTAAAGGCAAAGGTGGTCACGCCAAATATTGATTCAGCTTTTTTATGTTTACTGGACTTTCTATGAAATTAACTGATAAATGTAAACTATTTATATCTATATTATTTTTGAAGACATCCTCACTATGCAACATTGCACAATACAGTAAATCCTGCATTAAAGGAGAAGTGTGTCATTTCTCAGATTGCAAATTTAAGTAAACCATTTAAAGGTTGATTCCCCTAAAAAGTGTAAACATGTTGTGCTGCTAAAAGCCCAGAAATGACACATTACAGCTGTAACTGCCAAAAAAAACGACTGTCAGCGAATCGTCGACTGGAAAACGCTAAACAAACATACACTTACCGTAATGAGTCAGGGCGTCCTGAGGCTTTAACAGCTTTGTTGCAGACATCGCAAATGACAGGTTTGAAATCCTCATGAGTTGGGAAGTGACCATACAAGAGCACATCTACAGCGGAGACAGATCAGTGCCATTCAATATGACAATATATTACATGCATACTCTAATATATATATATATATATACACACACACACACACACACACACACCATAAACACCAAGCGTTTATTAAAAATATATATATATACAGTTCTGGGAAAAATTACTTCTGCAGTTGACTACTGCAAAATGATCAGTTTCTCTGATTATACTATTTATAGGGATGTGTTTGAGTTAAATGAGAATTTTTGTTTTATTCTATAAACTTCTGACAACATTTCTCCCAAATTACAAATAAAAATATTGTCATTTAGAGCATTTATCCTCAGAGTTGGGGAACATTGTCAAAGCAGAAGGAAGCAAGTTTTCCTCCAGGATAACCTTGTACGTGGCTTGATTCATGCCTCCTTCACAAAGACGAATCTGCCCGATTCCAGCCTTGCTGAAGCACCCCCGGATCATCACTGATCCACCACCAAATTTCACACACTGTGGCTTGTAGGCCTCTCCAGGTCTCTGTCTAACCATTAGATGACCAGGTGGAGGATCGGTGATGATCTGGGGGTGCTTCAGCAAGGCTGGAGTTGGGCAGATTCGTCTTTGTGAAGGAGGCATGAATCAAGCCACGTATAAGGTTATCCTGCAGGAGAACTTGTTTCCTTCTGCTCTGACAATCTTCCCCAACACCAGGATTGAGGCGAGTAACTGCGCCACCACGAGGAACTACTAAGTAGTGGGAAATGGGCTTTCCAAATCCGCGTACATTAACACGTGGCTTGCTGAGCGCGTTACAGTGGAGATGTAGCGCATGTGGGACTTCACGCTATTCTCCGCGGCATCCACGCGCCCCACCATCACTCACTTCAATGTATTCTGCATATATATATATATATATACACACACACACACACATACACACTTTATATGACTATAGGTTATCCTCTAAATTACTTTCCTTATCATTTACAAACATATTCAGTCAAATTTTAACATACATTAACACAGGCCCATAACCACATGCCCCCCTCAATATTGTGGCTGACCGATATGGGTTTTTCAATGGTTGATTCTTAAATGTTAAACACTTAGGGATGACCCAATACCATCTTTTGGAGAAGCAGTAAGAGTAACGATACTTCCCTTTCTGTACTCGCTAATGCAATACCCCTTTTCCTTTTCTAAATGTCAATTTCAATAGTTTTAACATCAAAATGGTGTCCAAGTAAATAAATCAAATGAACATAGAACATTACATTTTCAACATAATAATGTATTATTTTTGTGCTTTTATACAAAACCTCACAGCACAAATAAAGTGCTGCATGAAAGAGCATCACAGATGTGATATATAGCTTAAATATAGTACAATTACTACTGATTTATTGTTAGTAGTAGTAGTACAGTAAATATTACATAATTAAATGGTAATGGTACATTTCGGTCATACTTTTTTCCATTTACATGGGACTTTTATTTTGAAGTGAAACTTTTATTTTGGAGTGAAGCCTTTTTTTTATTTCTGTGTTTTTGAAAAACAGGTCTCTAAAAGACCCAGTGTGATTATAAACCACGGAAGGCTGCTATTTCAATAAATAAATATCTAGTCTGCATGTGCTGCTCGCTACAAAGTGAATTAGCGCTCTGCTCGCGGTCATCTGCTACGAACAGAGCAGCGCAATGTTCATGATGGTGTTTTAGAGCTCCTTATTAAAACAAGATCTATTCACTTTGAAGCGTGCAGCACGTGCAGACTATTTATGTAGCCCATCAACTCTTTGTGGTTTAAGAATCACACTAGAGCATTTTTACGAGAACAAGTACATAAGCGCTGTATCAGACCCGATTCCGATACCAGTATTATTACCTGAACATCCCCATTAACGATCTGTTAGTCAACATGAAACAGTATTCAGTATTCGCAACACATTTTGGTTCTGTTTTGTGATGTATTTCTGATCGAAACAGGAATTTAAACAAATTGACTTGATTTATCAGAAAAAGCATTTGTTGTAATGTTAGTTAATAATTTGAAAAGAAAGTTATTTTAAAGGGACCTATTATGCAAAAAAAAAAAATACTCATTGACGGTCTATCAATCAAAACGGTGTGTCAAAATGAACGGTTTTCGTTTCGGCTCTAAAGTGACATCACTTTAGAGTAGGCCACGCCCATGACTGGTGACGGACTCCACCCTATTATCATAGCTCCTCCCCTGAGAGATCTACACACACAGTCCGCCATTTTTTCCTCGCTGGAGCAGATACAGTGAGAATAATAATGTCTCATAAGTGTTCTGTTGTTGCTGTAAAAGTGAACATAAGAGTCTTCATGTACTCCCGGCATCAGAGCCACTGAAGACGCAGTTTGTGAATGAGTGTCAATATTAAGCAGGATTTTCAAAAAATGTGATTCTCAAGTATGGATCAGCACCAACTGTTTGTGTTCCAGCTTTATATCCTGAAGATGTAAGTATCGCACTTTATATTTAGTGAATGTTTCAAATCGCCTTTCCGAATGTGCTTGTTAGCGGATTCCACGGCTAATACAGCTAAAGGGGGCGGGGAGCAGCAGCTCATTTGAATTTAAAGAGACATGCACGAAAACAGCATGTTTTTGATTCCTCCCAAAAAAGAGGCATTTACAACATGATATAATAAATGATCCGTGGGGTATTTTGAGCTGAAACTTCACAGACACATTCTGGGGACACCTGAGACTTATATTACATCTTGTAAAAAGGGGCATAATAGGTCTCCTTTAAGTTAATAATGAAAGGTATAAATTGTAACCAAAACTGAAACATATATT
This sequence comes from Moxostoma hubbsi, assembly GCA_032164185.1. NCBI lineage: Eukaryota > Metazoa > Chordata > Actinopteri > Cypriniformes > Catostomidae > Moxostoma > Moxostoma hubbsi. The sequence continues at coordinate 21,812,522 of JAVLUX010000041.1, forward strand.
GGCAAACAGTGTTATGCATGCTGACAACATATACTCGATCAGTCTATGTGAGAATCGACAACAATAACAAAAACATCATGACAAACTCACACTTGCCTCCTTTACAGAGTTTGATCAGCTTTCTGCCCTTCAAAAGCTGCTTCCCAGGAGTTTCAGAGTAAAAACCTGAAAATGGCAATGACAGCTCATGTTTAATATCTCAGTATGTGTGTCAGGGCCTGGGTTGCTCAGCGAGTATTGATACTGACTACTGCCCCTGGAGTCGCGAGATCGAATCTAGGGAGTGCTGAGTGACTCCAGCCAGGTCTCCTAAGCAACCAGATTGTCCCGGTTGCTAGGGAGGGTAGAGTCACATGGGGTAACCTCCTTGTGGTGGTGATTAGTGGTTCTCGCTCTCAATGGGGCGTGTGGTGAGTTGTGTGTGGATCGTGGAGAGTAGCATGAGTCTCCACATGCTGTGAATCTCTGCGGTGTCATGCACAACGAGTCACGTGATAAGATGCACAAATTGACTGTCTCAGGAGCACCACCCGGATTGAGGTGAGTAACCGCGCCACCACGAGGACCTACTAAGTAGTGGGAATTGGGTATACCAAGTTGGAGAAACAATTATAATATTTTTTTTTTTTTAAATAAATATCTCAGTATGTGTGATTGTCTAAAAACAGTGAACATATACAGTTACAGCTACTGGTAGCTAGATGGCTGTCTAGATCCAGAAATGCAACCACACAAACACAAACGCACAGAGTCTAAACTCGCAGTCTCTTAATAACAATGCATTGGAATGAAAAGTGCATAAGTGCATTTACACGTGTCAATCAATCAGTATACTTGACATATGGTCACATGTAAGCATGCACGTGTGTTTACAGCTGGTTCTTTGCTATGTTGCAGCACATATGCATAGAGGACACGCGCGCGCGCGTACAGCTATATGTCTCAATCACAGCTCAAAAACACTGTCAACAACCAGCGCAGTACGCATGTTAACACAGTGTATGATGACAGTAGAGTGCACTTACAGTGTGTGTGCTGTGAAGGCAGGTGTACGTGTCCAGTGTGTGTGCTCGGCAATACTGTGGCGCCATTGCTGTTTCTTCTTGTTGCCTTTTCCTTCGCAGCAGACAGCGAGACGGGCAAGCGAGCGAAACATATGACGTCACCTTCGGCCAAACTCGGCCGGAGCTCGGCTACTTTCGGCATCCGGAGAGTTAAAAAGTAAAAGTTTTGCACAAAATAACAATCAACATCTTCATAATCATAACATTAGGAATTATATTATTGATTTATTTTATTAATAAATTGCATAAAATATTTTATCAATATAATTAATCACAAACATATATAATAATCATATTTAATTTAGCGCTGTCTCTCAATAGATTATACTTGTACTGTCTTTTAATTGTTGGTTGGCCAATAGGTGGCGTGGTAATACAATTCATCAGAAAAATACACATGACTTCCACACTTCTTATTGGGTTTAAAAACATAATTTTGTTCATCATTTGTGTTTGATTTGTCAAGAGTTCTTAAACATTAAGGGAAGGTATATGCAATGGGTCAATGTTAATTGCATCATTGAGTTATAGGCTGCAGAATTATATTATATTTAAAAAATCAATGCAACTTAACATAACTCACTGACAGGGCCGTCAGACCATGTGGGACACTAAAACTCTTTTTAAAATGATTCTGGTTAACTCCATCCCTAAAGCTGTTAGCTAGCATGTTGATGTATTTGCTCCAGATAATTAGTTTGATCTCTTGACAAATGATGATCAGAGAAGTCACAGGATGAGCAGTCACACAAAAACACTATTATACCAGAAGCAACCCAAGATTTAAAGGGTAAGTAATCACCCTTTCTCACCTTAAAGAACTGCACTGAGGTGTCACTGATACAAAGGTGGACTTCACAGTCAATTTTATTCAACAAAAACATTATACAATTTTGTGCACGGAGAACAATGCTTCACTAAAAAATACATTTAAGACGCAAGAGAATAACTGTAAATAGTAAGAATGGAAGTAAAATAATAATACGTGTACCAAACACTCCAAACGCTTCTGCATAATACTGCATAAAAACTGCATAGATCACAATATAAAAGATATGAGGAAACAAAAAATGTAAAATTAAGATAAAAATAATTGAAATATCTATGAACTAAGAGGATAGAATTTCAAAATGCAATAGGATGAATCTCATGAAACCTGTCAAAAACACAGGGCATATTTCAACCCTGAAAAAAAAAAAAAAAAATGAAATTATAATTTTATTAAACCATTAAAATTATTTGCATTGTGAAAATAGTTTCATGACAATTCAGCATATTATCTGTGGTACCCCATATTGTCTCGTCTTATAATATTTCACTTTTTTCTTTAGATTTTGGGGTGGCGTGGACATGTTCTCATGAGATTCCCCCGATAATGCATACAATAATTACATGTTTAATACTGGAAAATGTAAGCAAAATACCATAAAGTACCAATGTTGACAAAAAAAACATTCTTAAAAGCAATTTATAAGTAAATACAAGTTGTGTCGTTTTGATTTAAAAATAAAGAAAAACTAAACATTTATATTGTTTGATTGAAGAAACATGCAATCCAAGAGAGAAACTGCTGAGATGTGGTTTGTTATCGTGTGCGGCAATCATTTGGGGGCGGGGTTTAGATGGAGGCTGGAGCAGGGCCACGCCCCGCGGCATTCTGCACGTTGACCTTCTTTGAGTGCCAGCGTGTCTCCTTATACACAAACCAGGCATTCCCGGCCCATATGATGAGATTCAAGTAGCCAAATACCTGTAAAATTAAGCAAAACAGAATGTGGAGCTACTATGGACGTACATTTAAAGTCAAAATAAAAAGTGAAAAATCAGAATCGGACTACACTGGTCGCAATGCTTGTTTTGCACTGTAGATTCAAAAGAACCGGCTTACAAGAGTCACTTGTTCGGGAATCGGACTACACTGGTCGCAATGCTTGTTTTGCACTGTAGATTCAAAAGAAGCGGCTTACAAGAGTCACTTGTTCGGGAATCGGACTACACCGGTCGCACTGCATGTTTTGCACTGTAGATTCAAAAGAACTGGCTTACAAGAGTCACTTGTTCAGGAATCGGACTACACTGGTCGCACTGCATGTTTTGCACTGTAGATTCAAAAGAACTGGCTTACAAGAGTCACTTGTTCGGGAATCGGGCTACACTGGTCGCAATGCTTGTTTTGCACTGTAGATTCAAAAGAACAGGCTTACAAGAGTCACTTGTTCGGGAATCAGATATCACTGGTCGCACTGCATGTTTTGCACTGTAGATTCAAAAGAACCGGCTTACAAGAGTCACTTGTTCGGGAATCGGACTACACCGGTCGCACTGCATGTTTTGCACTGTAGATTCAAAAGAACTGGCTTACAAGAGTCACTTGTTCGGGAATCAGATATCACTGGTCGCACTGCATGTTTTGCACTGTAGATTCAAAAGAACCGGCTTACAAGAGTCACTTGTTCGGGAATCGGACTACACCAGTCGCACTGCATGTTTTGGACTGTAGATTCAAAAGAACCGGCTTACAAGAGTCACTTGTTCGGGAATCGGACAACACTGGTCGCACTGCATGTTTTGCGCTGTAGATTCTAAAGAACCGGCTTACATGAGTCACTTGTTCGGGAATCGGACTACACTGGTCGCACTGCTTGTTTTGCACTGTAGATTCAAAAGAACCGGCTTACAAGAGTCACTTGTTCTGGAATCGGACTACACTGGTCGCACTGCATGTTTTGCACTGTAGATTCAAAAGAACCGGCTTACAAGAGTCACTTGTTCGGGAATCAGACAACACTGGTCGCACTGCATGTTTTGCACTGTAGATTCAAAAGAACCGGCTTACAAGAGTCACTTGTTCGGGAATCGGACTACACTGGTCGCACTGCATGTTTTGCTCTGTAGATTCAAAAGAACCGGCTTACAAGAGTCACTTGTTCGGGAATCGGACTACACTGGTCGCACTGCATGTTTTGCACTGTAGATTTAAAAGAACCGGCTTACAAGAGTCACTTGTTCGGGAATCGGACTACACTGGTCGCACTGCATGTTTTGCTCTGTAGATTCAAAAGAACCAGCTCACAAGAGTCACTTGTTCAGGAATCTGACTACACTGTTCGCACTGCATGTTTTCTGCTGATATAATTAAGATCAATTAGGCGGGGTAAACTAACAATACCAAAGATATCATAACCTTCCAATCAAGTCCCACCCTTGTTTGTCCATTGTGGGATAATACAGCCTATTTGTTAATGTATACTGCATCTTACCACGGATATATTGAGTGAGCGCATGCTGGCAAATTCAGTGATTTCACACTTGACATCTCTCTCCTTACAGAGCCCCAGAGTGGAATCAATGCCAGCTGTACTGGTGGCATCTTTCACCATCTGCAGACCCCTCGCCCATGCTGACGAGCACACCAGCCAATGGAATGCAAAGGCTGCTGTCACCACGAAATCCTACACAAAATTCCACAATATTCCAAATGGGATTAATAACTTTATAAACATGCCATCATATCACATAAAAACCTCATCGGTTGGTTGCATACTCACAAACATTGGGCCGAAGTCAGAGTCTCTGTATATGTGCATGTATCCCAGATACACCAGCAGAGCCACCATGGCATAGAGGAAGGCCAAGACAGCCACAGCAACGAAGAACTCCACCGAGGTAGAGGAGTCTCCAACCAGATGAGTTTCAGAAACTGTGCGGTTGCAAAGGGTGGTGTTTTTCTCAACCAGCAGAACTTGGTTTAACCTTTACAGAAGAACAAATGAGTAGTTGTACTAAAAAAGTTTTTTTTTTTTTTTTTTTTTTGCTGCTTGTCCAAATTACAATTCTAGAACATTTTGCCACAACTTTATTTAATTTTGTAGTAGTCTAAACCTGGTAGTCAAGGGCCCCTGGGCACTGGCCCCATTGGCCCAGTCGGTAATCCATCCCTGGGGATTGTAAATGTTAAAATTAAGTGTTATTTTATGTGTTTTTGTGCAAGAGGAATATTATGGGGGATACTTGTAAGTGTTTAATGTTTGGTTTTGTTTTTGTTATGTTGGAGTTTTGGGGGTTACCATTATGGTGAAGAGTGGAGACTGAGCTAACGTGAGGATAGGTAGACCTCACAAATAAAGCTAATTGCTCGCTTTGTGGAGTAAATGTTGTAATAACTATTGAAAAGCTACTGAACTACACTCTGTAGAGCCTCAAACCAGCATGTATTTAGCATGCTAACATTCACTTTCACTAGTTAGTACATCAAAAATAATAAAAGTGATTTATTTGAGAGACATTTACATCTCTAATTTGGTTGGGTTTTCACTAAGAATTAATTGTGCCTGCTAAAAGTGCCATTTTTTTGGCACATGCTAACTGCGCTCACACTGGTCGCTGGTAGCTGGCGGTGAAGTCGCTAGTGGGCGTTCCCACTACTGGTTGCCTAGTAACGTTTGTAAATGACATTCACGGATGTCATTCCATTGCTGTTGACAGCGAATCACTTTTCTTGCCACTAAAAACAAACATTTTGGAGGGAAAAGACTAAATATAAATGGAATCAGTACATAAAATGCTTTACATCAAAGATGAATGAGAAACAAGGCGTTGCTCTTTGCCATAGCGGCTGTTTATCTGCGGGAAAACGCAAACGCCGGTCTGTCTGGGTCCACAAAACCATTCAATCTCGGAGTCAGACACCTTTCCACGCAGTATTTTTCTTATAAATGTCCTTGTACGTGGGAAGAGACATAACATAGAGCACTGGAACATTACTAACAGCAAGAATTGGCCTTTCATCCATCTTTCCGTTACTGCTGGAGCTGAGCGAGAGAGGAGGATCACGTGAGCTCTCCCGTCTTCTCTCCTATTGGCTGTCGCTTCTGTAAGTCGCTCTTCATTTGAATAAAGTTGAACTTTGCGCGTCGCTGGACACGCCCACATCTAGTCGCCAACGGTCGCGACTATAGATATCTATGGTCGCGACAGCTCGTGTCGCCGGAAGTCGCTGTGCTCTCATTAAAAATGAATGGGATGGTGTCGCTGTCGCGCGCGATGTCGCTGGTGGTGTGAACGCAGCTTAAAGTGGCGCAACTGTTCAGTGAATCTGCCCCTGTGTCTCTGTTTGTTTTGAGTGGCACGTCAAGCTGACGCAACAACACTGACTCAACCAATGGCATGAGTTGGGGGCGGGGCAATCTGTTTTAGCAACAAGAGATAAGGGGCGTACTCAGAAAGCTGTTTTAAAACAGTATTTATTTATTCAATTCAGTTCGGTGGTGCAGAAATGACATTAAAATATTAAACAAAGAACAATTAAGGAAGGAAATCTGGTTTGATAGTTTTCTTAGCAACACGTTACAATAAGGTTTCGTTCGTTAACATTAGTTAATTAATTAGGTATCATGAACAAACAGTAAACAATATATGTTTTACTGCATTTGTCAATCTTTGTTAATGTTCATAAAAATGGAACATTATTGCAAAGTGTTACTATTTTCTTTAACATGGCAATTAAGTGAACATTGGGGTGAATTTTAAACAGTTTTGCTACTTTTGGTTTGAGCGAATGTTGAAATGTTTTGCTGGATGCTATAACTTCTAAATAAGATTTTGCTCTTATGGAAAGAAATTGCTACTTTTATTCACCAAAGTGGCGTTCAACTGATCACAATGTATAGTCAGGACATTAATAACATGAAAAATTACTAAAACTACTTCAAAGAGTTCTCATCACAAAATCCTCCATGTGCAGCAACGACAGCTTTGCAGATCCTTGTCATTCTAGCGGTCAGTTTGTCCAGATACTCGGGTGACCTTTAACCCCACACTTCCTGTAGCACTTGCCATAGATGTGTCTGTCTTGTCGATCCAGCTGATCCCACAAAAGCTCAATGGGGTTAAGATCCGTAACACTCTTTTCCAGTTATCTGTAGTCCAATGTCTGTGTTTCTTTGCCCACTCGAACCTTTTCTTTTTGGTTTTCTGTTTCAAAAGTGGCTTTTTCTTTGCAATTCTTCCCATAAGTCCTCCTGAGTCTTCTCTTTACTGTTGTACATGAAACTGGTGAAAGAGCGGGTAGAATTCAATGAAGCTGTCAGCGGAGGACATGTGAGGCGTCTATTTCTCAAACTAGAGACTCTGATGTACTTATCCTCTTGTTTAGTTGTACATCTGGTCTTCCACATCTCTTTCTGTCCTTGTTAGAGACAGTTGTGCTTTGTCTTTGAAAACTGTAGTTACACCTTTGGACGAAATCTTCCATTTCAAGTATTGTATCGCCTTCATTCATCAAAACAATGATTGACTGATGAGTTTCTAGAGAAAGCTGTTTCATTTGTGCCATTTTTGACCTAATATTGACCTCAAGACATGTCAGTCTATTGCATACTGTGGCAACTCATAAACAAACACAAATACAATGTTCAGCTTCATTTAAAGAATCAAACATCTTTCAACTGTGTTTGATATAATGGCAAGTGATTTTCTAGAACCAAATGATCAATTTAGCATGATTACTCAAGAATAAGGTGTTGGAGTGATGCTGCTGTCTAGATGTTATTAAAAATGACCTTTTTCAAATAGTGATGGTGTTGTTTTTTACATCAGTAATGTCCTGAATATACTTTGTGATCAGTTTAACGCCACTTTGGTGAATTAAAGTACCAATTTCCTTCCAAAACAGCAAAATCTGTCCATTATTCCAAACTTTTGGTCGCCAGTGTGTATATAATAATTTCATATTCCAGGTGTTTCTCTAGTTTTTCCTTTCTGTAATAAAAACGTTTTAAACAAAAACATTTTTCTTGAGAATATTGTTTTAATTATTAATGTGATGATGCGTTTCCGTCTTATTTAGAAGTGTAAATCTAGCAAACTTTGTTATATTTTGATAAATTATATTTTTATTTTGTGTACATGTATAACATTATACTTCATGTTATATTACCCGAGTGTTCATTAAAATTAAAAATAATAATAATAGAAATATATATCGTTTTAACAGCTGCAATACAGTTTCTTATACAGCTGATAGAAGGGAGTCACAGTAAATTTGGCAACTTCCTCTTTTGAGACTGCTGTAATCCATTGCTTTATATCATTTTTTCTTCGCTTTTGTGGTTGTAGAAATGTAATAGTGGAGGTTTTCTTTTGCTGTGGAGCAAATGGGAATGCAAAAAAAAATTAATACATGCTATGACCTCCCAATAACCACTCTAGCAGTTTAACCTGCTATAGTTTACTTCTGTGATACAAACCTGTAAATATGAAAACTTTCAATCCAGTTAGACTTTTGTAATATCCCTTTAATTAACATAAAAAGCCAGTTCCTTAATGACATCATCCTCCAGGAAGTGACATAATATTTGGTGGGAAAAAACAACAGCAAATCAAAATGAACTTCAAGTCCCTCACTGAACAATGGCTTGAATATTCCAGCTAAATCCTTGAATAGAAATACTTCCTAAAATTGACAGAGTTGAAGGTGCTGAGTAACAGGAAAGAACCGGGAAAACAGTTTCTATTGGAGCTCACCTGAATGGGTAGTTGTAAGTGGCACTAAGTGTTTCATTTCCACCTCCGTCACAGAAGATGGAAAGCACATTTCGTCCTGTAAATCCCCCACAGGTCCCAAACGCAAACACTGCAGTGAACTACAGAAAAGAATGAAGTAACCAATAGCATCATTAACACAGAAACCCTCCAGAGAACACAACACAAACATGCAGTCATGAGCTGCTTACGTCTGCAGTTTTTCGACATGCACAAACCTGAACATGCCCCATCTGACAACCGAATGTGATCATAAAATCAGTTTAAACGTTTGATATTCTCACGGATTGTGTTGAACACATGAATGGGAATGCTAAGCTAAATCAAGACCAGATCTTCACGACCGACGTCTCGTTTTACTGCGCCAGATGTTTAGTTTCACTGCATGATACATCCTGTTTGCCAACTCGTTCACCTATCAAAGTCTTAAGATGCAATTAACAAAGAAAAAGGAACTTTTCATCTGTCCTTTTTCTAGCAGAATCAACAGATTTCTGCTTTATAGCAGTGTAATGGACGGCAACAGCTGAGATGGTAATTCAATTTTCCCTGCCTATGACAAATTCCTTAGAACAAATTAAGCAGGGAAGGAACTTTATTTAAGTTGAGTTGTTTGAGTTGACTGAAGAAAAAAGCAAAACTTGCTTTTGTATGGAATGTATGTATATGTGTATATGTTAATGTATATGTATATGTATATATATATGTATGTTAATGTATGTGTATGTGTATATGTTAATGTATATGTATGTGTATGTATATGTTAATTTATATGTATGTATATATATATGTATATGTTAATGTATATGTATGTGTATATGTATGTGTGTATGTTAATGTATATGTATGTGTATATGTATGTGTGTATGTTAATGTATATGTATGTATATATATATGTATGTGTTAATGTATATGTATGTATATATATATATGTATGTGTTAATGTATATGTATGTATATATATATATGTATATGTTAATGTATATGTATGTGTGTATGTTAATGTATATGTATGTGTATATGTATGTGTGTATGTTAATGTATATGTATGTATATATATATGTATGTGTTAATGTATATGTATGTGTATATGTATGTTAATGTATATGTATGTATATATATGTATGTGTTAATGTATATGTATGTGTATATGTATGTGTGTATGTTAATGTATATATATGTATATATATATATGTATGTGTTAATGTATATGTATGTGTATATGTATGTGTGTATGTTAATGTATATGTATGTGTATATGTATGTGTGTATGTTAATGTATATGTATGTATATATATATATATGTATGTGTTAATGTATATGTATGTGTATATGTTAATGTATATGCATGTGTGTATGTTAATGTATATGTATATGTGTATGTTAATGTATATGCATGTGTGTATGTTAATGTGTATATGTATGTGTGTATGTTAATGTATATGTATGTGTGTATGTTAATGTATATGCATGTGTGTATGTTAATGTGTGTATGTTAATGTATATGTATGTGTTAATGTATATGTATGTGTATATGTTAATGTATACGTATGTGTATATGTTAATGTATATGCATGTGTGTATGTTAATGTATATGCATGTGTGTATGTTAATGTATATGTATGTGTGTATGTTAATGTATATGCATGTGTGTATGTTAATGTATATGTATGTGTGTATGTTAATGTATATGTATGTATATATATATATATATGTATGTGTTAATGTATATGTACGTGTATATGTATGTTAATGTACAGTATATGTATGTATATATATATGTATGTGTTAATGTATATGTATGTGTATATGTATGTGTGTATGTTAATGTATATATATGTATATATATATATATGTATGTGTTAATGTATATGTATGTGTATATGTATGTGTGTATGTTAATGTATATGTATGTATATATATATGTATGTGTTAATGTATATGTATGTGTATATGTATGTGTGTATGTTAATGTATATGTATGTGTGTATGTTAATGTATATGCATGTGTGTATGTTAATGTGTGTATGTATGTGTGTATGTTAATGTATATGTATGTGTATATATATGTATGTGTTAATGTATATGTATGTGTATATGTTAATGTATACGTATGTGTATATGTTAATGTATATGCATGTGTGTATGTTAATGTATATGTATGTGTGTATGTTAATGTATATGCATGTGTGTATGTTAATGTATATGTATGTGTGTATGTTAATGTGTGTATGTATGTGTATATGTTAATGTATATGTATGTGTATATGTTAATGTATTTGTATATGTTAATGTATATGTATGTGTATGTATATATATATGTATATGTTAATGTATATGTATGTATATTTATATGTTAATGTATATGTATGTATATATATATGTATGTGTTAATGTATATGTATGTGTATATGTTAATGTATACGTATGTGTATATGTTAATGTATATGCATGTGTGTATGTTAATGTATATGTATGTGTGTATGTTAATGTATATGCATGTGTGTATGTTAATGTGTGTATGTATATGTATATGTTAATGTATATGTATGTGTGTATGTTAATGTATATGCATGTGTGTATGTTAATGTGTGTATGTATGTGTATATGTTAATGTATACGTATGTGTATATGTTAATGTATATGCATGTGTGTATGTTAATGTATATGTATATGTATATGTTAATGTATATGTATGTGTGTATGTTAATGTATATGCATGTGTGTATGTTAATGTGTGTATGTATGTGTATATGTGTGTATGTTAATGTATATGTTACTGTATATGCATGTGTGTATGTTAATGTATATGCATGTGTATATGTTAATGTATATGCATGTGTGTATGTTAATGTATATGTATGTGTGTATGTTAATGTATATGCATGTGTGTATGTTAATGTATATGTATGTGTGTATGTTAATGTGTGTATGTATGTGTATATGTTAATGTATATGTATGTGTATATGTTAATGTATTTGTATATGTTAATGTATATGTATGTGTATGTATATATATATGTATATGTTAATGTATATGTATGTATATTTATATGTTAATGTATATGTATGTATATATATATGTATGTGTTAATGTATATGTATGTGTATATGTTAATGTATACGTATGTGTATATGTTAATGTATATGCATGTGTGTATGTTAATGTATATGTATGTGTGTATGTTAATGTATATGCATGTGTGTATGTTAATGTGTGTATGTATATGTATATGTTAATGTATATGTATGTGTGTATGTTAATGTATATGCATGTGTGTATGTTAATGTGTGTATGTATGTGTATATGTTAATGTATATGTGTGTATGTTAATGTATATGTTAATGTATATGTATGTGTATATGTTAATGTATATGCATGTGTATATGTTAATGTATATGCATGTGTGTATGTTAATGTATATGTATGTGTGTATGTTAATGTATATGCATGTGTGTATGTTAATGTATATGTATGTGTGTATGTTAATGTGTGTATGTATGTGTATATGTTAATGTATATGTATGTGTATATGTTAATGTATTTGTATATGTTAATGTATATGTATGTGTATGTATATATATATGTATATGTTAATGTATATGTATGTATATTTATATGTTAATGTATATGTATGTATATATATATGTATGTGTTAATGTATATGTATGTGTATATGTTAATGTATACGTATGTGTATATGTTAATGTATATGCATGTGTGTATGTTAATGTATATGTATGTGTGTATGTTAATGTATATGCATGTGTGTATGTTAATGTATATGCATGTGTGTATGTTAATGTGTGTATGTATATGTATATGTTAATGTATATGTATGTGTGTATGTTAATGTATATGCATGTGTGTATGTTAATGTGTGTATGTATGTGTATATGTTAATGTATACGTATGTGTATATGTTAATGTATATGCATGTGTGTATGTTAATGTATATGTATATGTATATGTTAATGTATATGTATGTGTGTATGTTAATGTATATGCATGTGTGTATGTTAATGTGTGTATGTATGTGTATATGTTAATGTATATGTGTGTATGTTAATGTATATGTTACTGTATATGCATGTGTGTATGTTAATGTATATGTGTGTATGTTAATGTATATGCATGTGTGTATGTTAATGTATATGCATGTGTGTATGTTAATGTATATATATGTGTGTATGTTAATGTATATGTATGTGTGTATGTTAATGTATATGCATGTATGTTAATGTATATGTATGTGTTAATGTATGTGTATGTGTTAATGTATATGTATGTGTTAATGTATATATATATACATTGTGTGTTAAAGTATACATACTTTATACTTTAACTTTAAAAAGATAAATCTTTCTAAATGAAAATATATATATACAGGCAAAGTTATGCAAAATTATATGCAAAAAAAACCTTTGCCTGTTAACCAAAACTAAAAGAACTGCTGACTGCAACTCTCATGAGGACGACCCAGTGAATCAACAGTGTGCAAAAGTAATGTAGAACATATTTTCTTCAGAAGGACAAAAAAACACAAGTCTGAAATAAAAGCTGAAGCTTTTTTATGTAGACATATTTTTAGTTAACTAAACGGATTCTTGTTGCATGCATGGAATAATGCTTTCGTGTAAATGCGTTTTCACTCAGGCCTTTTCCCTCCATTTACAGATAAAAGACTTCATCTTAAAATGGCAAAAGTTATTTGAGATTTTGCTCACCCACTCCACGACTTTAACCAAACCAAGCGGCTCTTTGACGGGGTTTAAATTTATTCTGAATCCGGTCTGCATTTTTACCCACCGACCCAGACAGGCTCCAGTAAGAAAAAGGGGGTCTTGAATCTGGCTCAAGTTTTCATATAAAACTGCAAGTTTGACAGAGTGACGTGGTTCTTTGGTAAATGATGCTGCTCCGCCTCCGCGAGAGAGAAAAAAAGAAAAAAGAAAAAAGTACTGTAGACTTAGATTAGGATAGAAACCTATAGATTTACACTGTATATAAGTACGATTTTAATAAGATAATGTAAGGCATTCATAAACAGCTTTGATTGAAATGTATCTGACCCACTAACACGTCATAATGAGGATAAATAAATAGAATGCAACATAGTTACTGTTTCCTTTCGCCGAGTGTTACAATGTTTCTTCTAAACGCGCTTTAATAAATCAGTCATATGATTCTATAGAGGGATTCTACATTCTAATTCCTGCTCCCCGTTACACACGCTTTAGGAGTCTCTTAAAGGGACAGGTCACAATAATTAAATAAAATAATTTCTTTCGTGGAACAGTTACAAGTCACTTTAATTAAAAAAAAAGCACAATAAATCTGGTTCTATGTATATTCCAAGTCTTAAGAAAATATATTTTTGTGTGAGGAAAAGGCCATTTTAAGGAGAGGACAGGTCGGGAATGTTTTTACCGGCAATTGTTTGCATTCGTCCGTGGTTAATCTATAGTAACTACTATGGCTACTACAATATTCCTACAGAAAAATGGTTACTATAGTCTACAATATTACTATAGTCAAACCCAAGTTAAACTATATTATTTGTGAAATACAATTTTAATAATAACAAAATTTAGATTTTTAATGACATTGTTTTTGTTTTCCTGTATTATCACTATGGTTTCACTACTAATTTCATGGTTAAAATATGGTTACTGTAGAAAACTATGGTAAATGCAAAACTATTGCGAGGGAACGCAAAACTATTGTGAAGGAAGGCAAAATGTATTGCGAGGAAACGCAAAACTTATTGCGAGGGAACGGAAAACATATTGCAAGGGAAGGCAAAATATATTGCGAGGGAACGCAAAACGTATTGCGAGGGAAGGTAAAATGTATTGCGAGGGAACGCAAAACTATTGTGAGGGAACGGAAAACAAATTGCGAGGGAACGCAAAATGTATTGCGAGGGAACGCAAAACTATTGTGAGGGAACGGAAAACAAATTGCGAGGGAACGGAAAACTATTGCGAGGGAACGGAAAACAAATTGCGAGGGAACGGAAAACTATTGCGAGGGAACGGAAAACAAATTGCGAGGGAACGGAAAACAAATTGCGAGGGAACGGAAAACTATTGCGAGGGAACGGAAAACAAATTGCGAGGGAACGGAAAACTATTGCGAGGGAACGGAAAACAAATTGCGAGGGAACGGAAAACTATTGCGAGGGAACGGAAAACAAATTGCGAGGGAACGGAAAACTACTGTGAGGGAACGCAAAACTTATTGCGAGGGAACAGAAAACTATTGCGCGGGAACGGAAAACTTATTGCGAGGGAACGTTAAACTTATTGCGAGGGAACGTTAAACGTATTGCGAGGGAGCGCAAAACTAATGCGAGGGAACGGAAAAGTTATTGGAAGGGAACGCAAAACTATTGCGAGGGAACGGAAAACTACTGTGAGGGAACGCAAAACTTATTGCGAGGGAACAGAAAACTATTGCGCGGGAACGGAAAACTTATTGCGAGGGAACGGAAAACGTATTGCGAGGGAGCGCAAAACTATTGCGAGGGAGCGCAAAACTATTGCGAGGGAGCGCAAAACTTATTGCGAGGGAACAGAAAACTATTGCGCGGGAACGGAAAACTTATTGCCAGGGAACGGAAAACTTATTGCGAGGGAACGGAAAACGTATTGCGAGGGAGCGCAAAACTATTGCGAGGGAACGGAAAAGTTATTGGAAGGGAACGCAAACTATTGCGAGGAAATACAAACTACTGCGAGAGAACAGAAAACAAATTGGGAGGGAATACAAACTTTAGGGGGAACACAAAACTTAATGCTGGAGTACACATAAGTATTGCAAGGAAACAAAAAAAACTAATCGTGAGGGAACACAAACTACAGCAAGGGTAAGCAAAACGTATTGCGAGGGAACGCAAACTATTTCAGAAAAAATTAATTCCCGCCCTGTCCTCTAAGTGGCTCCATACACTTTAAGTCTGTTCTTTGCACAAAGTTATACTATGACATAAGACGACTTAAAGTTTACAAAAGCACCACTTTTATGGTACTTTCTAATCCTTTTTGGGCTTAAGAACTCCTTCCCCATTAACTTTCATTGTATAGGAAAGTGAACTTTTCCTCTAAGAGAAGTTCAATATAGCCAGTAAATATTAGTTTTGTTTTTTTATTTTAAAGCATTTTTGAGACTATAACCTCGTGTCACATTTCCATGCCTTCTCTTGGATACAAACACAAATCACACTTGAATCAGTAGGATATTGCTTTTTATTTAAACTTTCACACTAATGTTCCTTAAAACAGTTTTAAACTTGTCATCAAAATGTGATTGAATTACTAGGTTGAAGGCTAGTGCATTGAGAAACAGTGAACTGTTCTTACAGCAGCTATAAAAGGGAATGCTTCCATTTTCAATGTATAGTATCATTAAAAAAAAGAAATAAAAACATTTCAGATAGGATGGATTGTTTTTGTTTTTAATATGCCGTCAAAATCTTTTGTTAGTTTAAAATATTTGAAGAGTTTGAAAGAAAAAGGGAGACCTGACATATACATAAAAAACATCAAATTATACTTAGCAAGTATTATTAACCAAGTGTACAATCAAATATGTATGAACAAATGCATTCTCACCACACACACATATGCATATTTATCTAGCGATTTGCACAACATAGCAGTGAATTTTCTGTTGGTACAAAATGGACATTAGACAAAAATAAAAACAAATCTATATTTGCACTAATAATACGTCACCTCTCTCTCTCTCTCAAAAAGAAAAAGCCGATATATACAAGAGAGGAGGCAGTTTGGCCTGACAATATATCTTTACTACGGTAACTCTGGTGATAAATTACGGTCTTTCATAAAAAAAATGATGATTCTGGTGTTTGAAATCGTAAGTATACTAAATGGTAAAACCAAGCTCTTCTAAAATAA
This sequence comes from Moxostoma hubbsi, assembly GCA_032164185.1. Lineage (NCBI taxonomy): Eukaryota > Metazoa > Chordata > Actinopteri > Cypriniformes > Catostomidae > Moxostoma > Moxostoma hubbsi. The sequence continues at coordinate 21,829,051 of JAVLUX010000041.1, forward strand.
TTCCCATTATATAATCAAAGTACCATTATCAAGCATTTCCAAATAAAACGTTTTTTTTTTTTGTTGTTGTTTTGTTGTTGTCTTACATATATCAGCTTTATATTGTATATCAAGATTAGCGTCTAACATGTTGGCAAAAAATAATATATTGTTAAATAATAAAAGCTTAAGTTATATGCAAAATGAAAATTATGCTTATTGTTCTTGGCCTCATTTTTTTTTTTTTTGCACTGATTATTTTTATGACGATTTGACCCAATTTTTTTTTTAATTAACTCATTTTGATTTGCTTTATTGAGAAAAAATTATGATACATTATTTCAATGAAATATTCATACATCATGGTTGTATCTGTTATCATATCCGCCAATAATTGATGAAAAAACGTGTTCAAATGTCATTGCAAAATAAAAGCAGAACTCACTTGCTTCATGCAAAATTTCTTGTTTGTTTCCAGCGATTTACAAGTGAAATGGACATAATGTGGTGAGACTCAACCTACAAGAAACACAAAAACAAGGCCAAAGAAAGTAAAGCAAAGTGTCCCCCTACATCAGCCACCTCCTATGCAAACAGGATTAGAATAATCCTTTGATTAGGTGATAAAACATATGCACGACATTCAAATTCAACGTACACTGAACAATTAACTTTCAGTCCTACAGTCAAACAAACAAAGCTAAATCTTCTCACGGTATACATATACCGTCTCCATTCCGGCAAAGACGTGTGATCGATAGCACACTTGGTCAAATACACGGTTAAATGATTTAAATGGCACGATGACTGCTTTCATCCGCCATTAAAAATAGAAATTAAAGCGTAGGAGTCTGGAGACAGAAACTAAGAACTGCTCTGTACACTGAATGTGGGGTGACTCGCCCGCACGTCTCTCAGTAGTGGGTGTGGGGTGTGAAGCGAAAGAGGGTTGATAGGGAGACGGGTGGATGTTTGCTCAGAGTAGAAGCGCCTCCACTTCACTCTCCTTCAGCTTGGCATTGTCTCTGACCTCGTCGAAGGTGTACGACTTCACAACCTTTCCGTTCAGGAACACAGTGTGCAGCAAATCCTGCGAGAGAGACACAGAGATATCAGAAATGAGCATATTTGGCAAGAATGCTGACTAATGATGTGTCAAAGATAATCAATTATAGCAGTGTTTCCCAATCCTAGAGCTGGAGAACATTTTGGATGTTTTTCTTATTAGACAAACCAAAGAGCCCATTTTACGGAGTTCAATGACAAATTACTGTCTTAATTTAGCAGGATGAATAATTTTACTAACCCTTTATGCTCAGATGGGCCCGTGAAAAAAAATAATCGTCAAAATATGAATAACAGCGGTCTTGACCAACACAAAATAGACATCGTTTTAAAGCTTTAAAGCTATACTTTAAAATGCATGTTGGCATTATGCCCAAAACTGAACAAGTGCTTTGAAATTTGCAGACAAATCAGAAGTGTTACGTTTTGATCATTTATTAAAATATTTGCACTGTACATATTAGTGTAATTGGTAAAAACATCAAACAGATCAAATAGCCATGTGTCATATGTTGTTGGAAAGCTCTCAAAGAGTCGAATATAACCAGCCTATTTGTTTTACTCACAGACAAAAATATAGCGAGTAATAGCTAAGTACAGCCTATGTCTTTGACATACATGTTACATGTAAACAGGTGTTGCTTAATTGCTTATAACTTCACAAATAATAAACAGAACATTAAATATCACATAGCAATAAAAATGAAGAGGAGGCAATTATCTTTAAAACGAGCCCACACACAAGGTTATCAGATCCATAGATCATTAACATCGTGGAATACTAAACCAATCGGATTGGGTTCAGATCTGTGCAAAAATCATCCATATTTGGGCAGAAAGAAATGTGATTGATGACTGTTACATATGGCCACCATGAAATGGCGCCAAGCACTTGACACTCAATAATGACTCAAATGGCACAGAATGATATTCATTCTGTGAAATCTTATTACTAAAATGTGCACGCTATGCATACCTTTAGTCATTGTTTTGTTTGCATGTGTAATTAATTCTTATGTACAATTATGTTTTCATTTGTTTGAGAGGCTTTTGGACATACAGTATGGGGACGTTTTTGGACATTGTTTTTGTAATGCTATAACGTTTGATTGCAAATTAGTTGACATGATTGGGAACAAAACAAAATGTCATTTTTTTCAGGGCCACCTTAAACCCAGTGATATACAATTTAAAATCAGAAAAAATAAAAAAGTAAAATTTTCAAATTTAAAAAAGTTTTGAAAAGTTTTCTTTACAATGATACTGAACACTTGACTTGACTATTTCTTTTAATTATAAGCCTTGAATGTTGGGTATGCCACTGAAACAGGAAGTCTTTAAAAAAAACCTTCAGAGCTTAAAGGGTTAATATAAAGTATTTAATAAACGTTTATATTGCTATACTTTGTGTTATATTACCCTGGCATTAGAAAAATCAATTTTACTGAGAAAGTGACAGTATATTTAGCATCTTTCTCTCTTCTGAATAACGTAAAACAAATTTAAGTCAAATGCAACTATAGACACTGAACAAAAGTAAAAGTGATGCATTTTTAACCCAGTTGAAGGATCATACCTCTCCATACTCCTCCAAGTCACCCTTCCCCTCTTCCAGAGTGACAAATTCTCCGTTTGGTGTCTTGTGAAGAGAAAGCCGACCCTTCTTTGACCTTTTGTTAGGGTCTGCAACTGGATCTTTGAAGACATTTACCTGCAATAAAAACATAAAAGATTATTGAAAAATGTTCCATTGTCACAGCAGAGAGATGTGACCGAGTGACAGTTAAAGCTGGAAGGAGGAAGAAAGGAGTAGAGATCTGAACTTACGCCCAGTCCGTTTGTGACCACGTAACTGCATTTGAAAGAGCAGTTGAGCAGATCTCGGGTCAGTTTCTGCAGCAAAGCTCCTCCTGAGCCAAACGAAATATTCTCAATACTCCATCTGTGCTCTTTCATGCCCTCCACAATCTGTATCGGCACAAATCAGTTGAGTACAGAGTAAATTAAACTCACCAACAACTTGTATAACTCACTGTGGCCACAAAAGTATTTGGACACTTACTGTCTGAACGTAATTGCAATAGATAACATACAGTATATCCGAGAAAGTGGCATTTCATTAAAAAAAAAAAAAAAAAAGATAGCACAAGCACAAAAAAGTGTTAGGTTTGAAATGATAAAACAACATATACATATATGTATATATACATATATATATATATATATATATATATACCACTGCGACACCAAAGTAACAGCAAAAAAGGCTCTGGAAAATTTTTATTCAGAGAAAATATCTAGTATAGTGTTTGCAGATGCCACTGGCTTTTTGATATCTTGCATCTAATGCACTTACCATCATACACAAGAAGTGTAGTTTAAAGGAATATTCTGGGTTCAATACAAGTTAAGCTCAGTTGACAGTATTAGTGGCATGACGTTGATTACCACAAAAATGTATTTCGATCGGTGGTTCGATTCCCGGCCCACATGACTCCACATGCCGGAATGTCCTTGGGCAAGACACTGAACCCCAAAGTTACTCCCAATGGCAGGCTAGTGGCTTGCATGGCAGCTCTGCCGTCATTGGTGTGTGAATGTGTGAATGAGTCACAGTGTAAAGCGCTTTGAATACCGATAAGGTTAAAAAGGCGCTATATAAGTGCAGAACATTTACCATTCCCTCCCACTGGAAAAAAAAAAGGTTCCAGTGAGTCACTTAAAATGAAAGTGAATGGGGTGAATCAAGATGTAAACAATATGGTTATAGTGTAGGGGTGGGTATCTATTTTGGTACAGGGGCCACGTCAGTCTTTAAGGAGTGCATAGGGAGCCACATTGTACTCCTTTTGAGATAAAATGCTCCGCAATGATTTGGTTCTTGTATCTTTTAAGCCCAGAAGAGTATATATGACTAATGATACTATTATGCAATTGCTCTAAAAATATTGTCTTGCTCTACAAAGGTAGATCATTTTCTATCAGGCGTTATAAATACTGAATAAAAGCTGAGCATAATTATACATTATTAATTTTACCAGCTCTACTTCTCTGGTCATTTATTATTCAGTTTAACACTCTCTACATCAGGGGTCTGGTTTAATCAAAATTAAAAAAATCTAAAGTTATAGCACTTTTAATATTGGTCGCAAAGTGGGCCAGGGTACTTATTTAATTCTCGCTAAAAGGTTTATGATGCGGGTCTCGTCAATGGTTTGTCCGCCAATGGTTTGGCTTTCCATTCAGCACACATCTGAATAAAACAGGCTGCATCAATGATGCTGAGATCTATGTTTATATTTTATTTAAGTTCTCTTATTGAAGTTAATCACTGAGAAGTTTTGGCTGGAAACTTAGTAGAACCAAACAGCACAAGCAGCCTCAAGAATGGACACAGAGTGGCCGTATCACACTTTTCCTTAAGAAGAATATCGCACTAGAGATCGCAAAGTTTATTCAAAGGGGAAAGCGAGAGCTAGAAAGAGCGCACTCCCATGCATGGTTGCTAGATTACACTAAATATGTATAACATCAGGCGGAATGGGGGGTGGGGGCTTGGGGTTGCATCTCTTATCTGGCAACCCTGAGCATGTTAAATGCCTGTGGAGGCACGTTAGGTCCCAATGCAAGATAACTGAAATATCCAATGAATAAATACACTTTTATGATAAATGAGCCACAGGCAAGATTAAACCACGTGGAGGGCCGAATCCATTAATAAATTCCCATATCTGCTTTAAACCCTCTAAAGACTGACCCCATTCACTTCCACTGAAAGTGCCTCACTGTAACCTTTGCTTATTTTTTTTAACGAGTTCAAATTGTTTTTTATTTGTGGTTATCAACATTACGCCACAAATGCTGTCGATTGAGCTTAACTTGTATTAAACTCTGACTTTTCCTTTAAGTGTGCAAGTATTTTTGAGCCACTGTATACAGTACCAATCATGGTTCTGACATTAGCTGGACATACACCATACACACCTCCTGTAGAGTATTGATGTCCACACCGTCGCCCTGAATGACTCGGATGTAGGGTGGAAGCACCTTGTAGCCTTTGGAGTTCACAATCGGAGTAAATTTCTTTCCTAAAATCTCTAGGACCTTGAAAATGAAAATAGCGGTTGTGACTTTTGGAAAATACATCCACTAATAAGCTCAGTAAGTGTTTTTAGAGAAATCCTTAAAAAGTCATATTTGATGTGATGTCTACCTTTAGCACCGTGTCTAGAGGGTTTCCTGAATCTGGTCGGACCACAAGCGGGGCATCTGCGCTCCTTATCTCGATCAGACTCCTGAGGTCCTCCCCCCAGATCTTCTCACAAGCGTTGTAGATGTCGTAGCTGTCGCTGACGATGGACACCGGGACAGAGGGGAACTGTTTGATGATGTGCTCGAAAGCATCTTTCTCATGGTCCTTTCCCCAGGCAGTGATTGTACTGAAGACAGACAGAAAGCAGTCACACTGAGAACAAAAGAGTGCTTCTGACATGTTTATGCATATGTCAGAATATTGACCAAACGTAGGGCAGGAGATGATTTCATCTATCAAGACTTGGTTGGACTGTGAAGGACTGCAGAACGTCAGAAGCGGAGCAAGTTATTACATTTTGATAAAGGATAAAAAAGACAAAAATGTTTCTCTTTACAATAAAATTGTGCAATGATGCAGCACTCTCACAATAACTCCAAAAACATGTATTGAGGTAATAAACAAGGTCAGTTTCGACTTCTCGTAGAGTTTTACCCAAGCAGTCAAGGTGACTACCACTAGGGGGCGTCAAAAGTACACAACATATTTCACAGCCCATTTACTTTGCCAGACAAATTTCAAAGGCAGAACTGGTTTTAAATTGAAACTCGAGCAAAGTCCTTCATTTCCCTTCACTACATATTGTGTCTTTCATACCCAATACAACATGTAGAAAGACTATGACCTTAGTAGTTATGTAACAACGGTTGCTCATAGCTCTTGCACCATTTACAAGAAATGGGAGGGGTGATGATGTAGCCCTAACTAACCAGTGCACTGAGCCACATCATCAACAGCCCACTGAGGAGTATACATACATCACTTACTAGTCAGCAGACAGGAAACCCTGCCATCTGCGTTGTGATTATTATTAGTATTTAGGAATATCTATGATTGAGACACAAATGGACTTCTTTAGGTTGTTTTACCTGTGTTCAGCAGCTGGTATGGAGTAACCAGGAACTGGGTCTTTGGTGCCGAAGTACTTTTTAATGACACCGATGCCCGCCACAGTGTCTGTTCCTTTGAAGTTTATCAAGTGTGCAGATGCACCGATACCAGCCGTCTGAAACCAAGACACAAGTTTAAATACATACCTACAGCAAATGCTAAACTATTAAGAGCAAATGTGAACTGTATGTGATGCTCTGTATGTACGGTATGTGTTTAATTAGTGTGTTTACAGAGTAACTAAGTCTCATCTTAAACGTTCCAATCTTGAACTAACCCAGTGAGATTCAATTAATCTGGGCTGTTTGACTGGTGTGGTAGTAACATCAAGAGTTGTTAGGTTTAGGTAAGAGCAAACACATTCTAGGAGAGCTTTTAGCACACAGTACTTCAGTTTAAGTGAACATTAACGTTACCTCTTGAGATGAAACTCCTCTGTAGCCAAAGTCATGGAGTTTATATTCCAATCTCTCCAGGCTTCCTGAAGTTTCCATGAGATATTTGGCTAGAATCTTTTTCTGTTCTCGTGAGTTAGTCGCCACGGTGATGGGATACCAGATCTGAACCAAGATGGTCTGTTGAGGAGACAAACTACACTTTTAGAACTAACTTCAATATTCCTTTACAAAGCAATAGCTACAATTTCAAGGTATTGGCCAATGAGGCGCCGGACACACAGCAAGAGTTCTTGAATTCCATCTAAACTTTTTTTCAAATTGTTGTTTCACCTACACATACATCTTTGGCCACTGGGTCATGTTGTTTTTCCGTTTGTCCCATGAAAGTTGCATTTTTAAGATGGGGTGTCAAGCTCAAATTTTGTTACACAATGCTTCCATGTTGGTTTTAAAACCAGTTCTCAATTGGAAAGAACCGGAACGAAAAAATACAGTTTTTGCTCAGAACTTTTTTTTTTTTTTTAGCAATCAGAGGAATCTGGGGGCGAGACAAGTTTATCATGCCTACTAAATGTTTACAGTAGTAACTTGTCTGCTACAGTGTCAGAGGAGGCTCATATCATGGCGTTGTATAGATACAATGAATCGTACGACATCGAGAAAGCCTGGGAATGGGAATTGTAAGGAATTTTTACATTTTGGTTCCATTAACGATTCTTCTAGTACTTTTGAGAAAGACATAATTGAAAATAAGAAATGCAATATTGGATTTACTGCCCTCACAAGCCTGTTAGCTGAGAAATTATCATTTCATATTTCATTTTAATAGAACCTTCTTGCAAATGGTGTTTACACAGACTTTTTAATCAGGGACTAAAAATATTTTAATTTCAATTTGTTCTGAGCAAAAACTGTAAAACTGTCATTCCAGCTTTCTGCTGCCTCCTTTCGAATTGGTAACCGGTTAAAACTAAATTAAAGAACGGTTAATAACGTTCTTTTTAAGTTTCTTTGCTAAGGGTGGGTGATACCAGATCTTTCAAGAATAAAAAAAGGGACCTGGTCTGTAAAACAAGCTCAAAATAAGGGACATGGCTACACCAAAATATTTTTCCCCATGTGGGGAAATATCAGCATAGAAATCATAACAAGCCAAGTCTTTTCAATAAATGTTTTCTTAAAATGTATCCCCAAAAGTTTTTAAAATGTGATCATGTTCAACTTAAGAGAAAAGCCTAATTTTTGGGGCAACAGGAAGTGATGTAATCCCAAAACATTACTGTAATAAACCAGTTAAGTTTCATGAAAAAAATATTGTAAAGAAATTAACTGGTTTTTAACAGGTTACCAACATTTTAAAATAACGTTTTCACTCTGGAACAATTGAAAAGGGACCTTCTGTTTTTGCAAAAAAATCTGTCCATTTACGGTTTTCGTTCTTTAGAATGTTTTCAGTCCGTTTTTAAATCAAAGATATTTTACTCAATTGTATTTAAAAAAAACAACAACAACAAAAAAACACAAATTACAACAAAACTCGTCATGAGGATTTTTATTTATTATAATTTTTCTCCTCTTTCTCCCCAATTTGGAACGCCCAATTCCCAATGCACTCTAAGTCCTCATGGTGCCGTAGCGACTCACCACAATCCGGGTGGCTGAGGACGAATCTCAGTTGCTTCCGCGTCTGAGACCTTCAAACAGCACATCTTAACACGTGGCTTGTTGAGCGCGTTACCGCGGAAACATAATGCATGTGGAGGCTTCACACTATTCTCTGAAGCATCCTTACATGACTCACCACGTGCCACAGGAGGTTACCCCATGTGACTCTACCCTCCCTAGCAACCAGGCCAATTTGGTTGCTTAGGAGTCCTGGCTGGAGTCACTCAGCACGCCCTGGATTCGAGCTCGAGACTCCAGGGGTTGTAGTTGCGCCTTTACTCGCTGAGCTACCCAGGCCCCCCATCATGTGTATTTTTAAATACACTCTGTCATAAGAACCATTCAATAATTACTCTGCATTTTTGGTTAATTTCAAGTCGGACATGATGAAAGTAATGACTTGCAGTTCAGTAATTCAGCAGATTTACTAACAAGAACAGGCAGATAAAAGTAATTTATTTGATAGGAAGATTAGTATGCTTTGTGGTTGAGATTCAAAAGATTAATTTGTTCAGTTATCGGACTACACTGGTTGTATTCAGCACTGTAAAAAAACTGCCATGTAAGAGTCAATTAAGAAATCTAACAAAGTCTGCTCTAAAAACGAGACTGGTGCGAATCTCAGGTGAGGCTGACGACAAGCCTAGGTGTCTCCAGACACCTGTATTCTACATTCTGCTCCATCTAACTCAATGATTCATAACCCTGTTCCTGGAGGCCCCCTAACACTACACATTTTGGATTATCATTAGTCATTAGTGGAGACTCAAAGACCTGAATTGGGTGTGCCAGAAAAGGAAGATATAGATATATAAAACGTGCAGTGTTGCTGGGCCTCCAGGAACAGGGTTGAAAACCACTGGTCTAACTGTATTTAAACCCATTAATGCCCCAATGTACGCTTTCCATCACCCGTATAAGAGTCTGTGGTCAAATTTGAAAGTAGCAAATCTCTTGGAGCTCATTGCATGTCTCCTGCCTTGTGGTACAGTGGCACATTCATGACTACAACTTTAGTGCTGGTGTAGGGAGCTTGAACCTTAATCCAAAAACAACCTATACAGCCACATCATACGGCCTATGATCGGAATGGACACAGAGTGCTTGGGAATGTGATGTACAGTGACTGTACAGTTGCCTTGTATTGGACTCATAGAAGGTGCTGCCGAGCAGGGCCGTTTAGACCGCTTTTGCTATAGACAATCCGGTCAAGTCAATATAATCATACAGTGGCTAACATCCTGACAACCTCACTTGAATCAACGTGTCTGCGGTGAAATTCTTGGCACATCTCCTACAGTTTTAGATATGAGTATAAAAGATATACAAGTGTGAAAGACCACAGAGTAGTGTTTCTTGCACCATTTTACTTGTTACTTGAGTTGAAGTCTGAATTGAATGTGTTGAGATAACAGATTGGGTACTGTGAAATAAGGCAAAGACAATAAATAGACAACACATCTTTTACTGTGCGTAAAAGCGGCAATACAGCTTGACTAGTGTAGTCAGATTCACAAACGAAAGAATATTATGAACGAGTTCATTGAATGAATCAGTCAGTGAGTCATAATATTATTAATATTATTCTTAAAAACTATGTATTTCAACAAAACTCTTTTATGAATGACTTGTAGTCATATAAACATATAGTTCATTTTTGGTTTCCTCACAATCGATGAGGTACACAAATCTAAGTGTTTACTCTAATTAAAAGTCAGAGTCATGGATCAACAGAGGACAAAATTTGACTCTGAGCTCAGATGTGCATCCTTCAGTCTTAGATTATCAGGCCAGTGGGTCACATGCCTGTGAAGCCAAACTTTAATAACATCGTGAAGCATGTGATTGTCACAAATAGGAGAATGTTTCCGACCTCACAGCACAAAAGAAGACCGCTAAGAGAAGCTTATGTCGGCAGCCTTCTTGAAGACAATAAATATTGTAATTATCAGTATAACGTGGCCTTGCTAGTCTGCAAAGTCTCCCAACAATCTAGTCATTCATATGCATCAGTGACTTCTCATGGTCATTATAAAAGGAAGCCAAAGTTTGTTTCCAATCTCTTAAGTACTTCAGAAAACATAAGGGGGGCAGTTATGTGGTATCTGCTTCCATGACAATGTGCACAGGAAGCCAAGGGCATACGGTCATGCATGCATGCAAGAGAGGGACAAAAGGAAACCCTAATGATTGTTTGCTAGGTGACAGGTGTAGTGTATCACGATGACTGGTCTGTACAGGTGCGGCTGGATGTTGGGCCGTCAGCATGACTCAGCAGAATTCAAACTAAACCCCAATGATAAAGCAAATCCCCATGAAACAAAAGTAGACAATACTAGCGAGGATATTGTCAGACATCGAAAAGTCATGAATGGTGAAATTGTTGACATGGAAATTTTACTAATGTTTAGCCCTCAAACGCATATCTTTGGTTTTAGAGACCTGGGGCCTCATGTATAAAGCTCTGTGTAGATTTCTTCCAAAAAGTGTGTGTGAGCACAAAAGTCAGATTTATAAAAGCATACGTGCCAGAACCCATGCATGGTTCCCTTAATAAATTCCAGCTAGTGGAAGATTGTGCATAGATGCATGTGATTCATTCCCCACCCCCGTATCCTCCCCAAAATAACCATATATGGAGTGTACAATGCCTGTTTTTACTATGCATATCTGTATCATTGTCTGACATCATTGGATTACTAAGATTTAATATTTGACAGGAATTTCATATTCAAAAAACAGCTGAATGGCAAATGTACTTTTCATAATGTATTTATTAGACTAGAATGGGGGTTTCATTGCGATGACGATGAGGTGGAGCAGGTAGCACATTTGATATCATACAGCGTGAGAAGTGGCGCAAGAACATTTTTGTGCGTACGCAACGTTTATACATGAGGGCCCTGGGACAATAATTTCACCTCCTGTACCTCATCCATTTTTGTTGGAGTTGTGCCCAAACCCAGGGTTTCCGTTGTCCGGTAATTACCGGACATTGGCCGGAAAAAAAATGAAATGTCCGACTAAATTAAATCTCTCCGGTCAAATTGTCCGATTAAAATTGCCTAATAATCCCGCCCCCCTAACACAATCTGAATTTGAGAATAAGCCTAAAACAGTAGTTCTCAAAGTGTGGTACGCAGACTTCCTCTAGTGGTACTCAGAGGAATCACTGAATTTCGATCTGACCGGTGTGAGATTCGCGCGACGTACACGCTCAGCGGAGTCATATCATTCACAACTATTCAGTGTTTTCATCCACATGATGTTTATTTTAGGTTTCAGACATTTAAATTCACATAAGTACTAAAAAACACAATATATTTAGAGTTTGTAAAATACACACTGATGTCTATGGAAGCGGCATTAATATTCCTATCCATTATAATCAGGTGGCGCCCATCGAGCATAGAGCTCAACTAACGTGATAATTATAATGGCGATGTTTATAAAGGTAATGCTATAGTATAGCGAACAAATTTGTGAATATTTTGAATAAAAGAGGAAATAAAAGAAGATCATCAGGCATTCAGTGGCTGTGGTCACGTGACAAGCAATGACGCGTCACCATGGAAACAATAAAGTGTCCGTTCTATAACGGTTGCCTTGAAAAACGCACACTTGAGGACAGGGAATTTTGTGAAAAGGTTAAATATAAATGAATGTTAGGTGGATGATTAAATTACGAAAAGTTCAAAACTGCTATCGTGGCTTCATTCTGGCAAGAGATGTTCTGATCAGGAGGAGAATGTTTCAAGTACAAGAACTGAAGAGGACGAGAGTGAACCGAGCACAGGTGATAACAGTGGCAACTTTGATATCGCCGGTGAAGTCCCCAGAGCGTCTGCTAGCAGCAGCAAACGCTACAAAATAGTGAGAAATTATGACCCAAACTATATCAAATTTGGATTTATTTGGAGCGGGAGAGAGGAAGAGCCCAGGCCGCAGTGTGCGCAATGTTCATGAAACCGTCGCATCTCAAACGGCATCTTGTAACACACGCGCTGAAGGAGAAGACAGTGGATTTATTTTATTTTTTTTGCGAAAACGTGACGAACTGAAGCAATACATTTTCATTTAATCTTTAAGGACAGTTTTTATTTCACTTTTAGGTGCAATACATTTTAGTTTAATCATTATTTAATTTGTTTTATTTTATTTACCTCTATGTCAGCAGCACAGTGCAGTGTTGATGTTGATTGGTTTGATAAAACAATGAATGTGAAACGCCAATCGGACGTTCATGTTTTCTGTCTATTTGAAAGTTAGGCTAATAAACATGTTGCATTCTAGACTGCCTGATTATGTCATTTTTTTAAGTTACATAGCCTGCCTACAGTTTTCCTCAACTTGACTAATTAAGAGGCGATATTTGACCGGCATATCATCAAAATGTCCGTAAAACGAAACCTCTCCGGCACCATTTTTTTCTAGCGGAAACTCTGCCCAAACCTCTTTATTATTTCTCAATCTATCTCTTATAAATAGAGAAATTAAATGGCAAAATTATAACAACATTTGTACACACCGCCCGTCGCTACTACCGATTGGATGGTTTAGTGAGGTCCTCGGATCGGCCCCGCAGGGGCTCCTCGCGGGCCTTGGCGGAGTGCCGAGAAGACGATCAAACTTGACTATCTAGAGGAAGTAAAAGTCGTAACAAGGTTTCCGTAGGTGAGACCGCGGAAGGATCATTACCGAAAGCTCCGGAGGGCGAGAAAGCCGGACGGAACGAGCCAAAGAACGAGGTAGAGGCGGGGGGTGGTGGCATTAAAATAAACCACCCTTTAGTTTAATGAAACTAAAATATATATTACAGGAAATACATTTAAATATATTTGTCCTGATTCGTTGCATTTTCTCTATGATATATGAACAATAAAATATGAAAATATATTTTATTTTATTATTTTCTAATTGTCTTGAAAATATTAGGAAAATGTTACACTTTTATGCATTTTGTAGATCCATTTGTGATAGACATAAATGCCACATCTCTCGAGAGCCGAACCTGAAAGTGTGAATGGTGAAATTCCCGTGCAATTAAGGGTTAGGAAAGTTTTAGTGATTTTAATATATACATCAAGCATCCTGGAGCACTGAGAAAAAAATATACGTACACGAAAAGGATATTTATATGTAATATTTGGTTTAGTAAAAGAAAAAGAAAAATAATGGACTGGCTCTTGTGCCTTTCCCAATACAACCAAATTCTTCATATCCAGACATCCCATTCAAAATTATGTAAATTATTATTAGACTTTTATTACTATAATGTAAATGATAAAATGATGGTGACTCACCTCTACCCAATTAGTAAGCCAGTAGCATTCCGGATCTGTGCTTTCCACTGTGAAGAGCACATTCCCACGTGGGATTACACTTCCCTCTGGCACAGCCTTGATCTCAATGGGCAGGTGACCGTTATATTTCTGCAGTGACATTACATAAGAGCCATGACTGAATATCCCTGTGGGACAAAACATTCATTGACTGAAATAGTCAGAGATGTAATCTTCTCCTTACCTCAAGAATGTAGTTCCAGCCTTTTTCATTAAACACATCATCCTGAAAGTGTTCCCGATATACCTCCTTTGCTTCCTGAATCTTCTCTGGAGTGACAACCTGTCCTGTGAGTGCAAAAAGAGGTCAGAGAGGGGATAAATGTGAGAGTAGAGTAAAAGACACCACAAGAAACTGGCTGAACCTTAAGAGAATAAAAAGACAAATGGGGGTGGAACCGTGCGTTTATAACTTTCCTACATCCTTGCCTTATTAAATTAAGGGACTCTGCCATGCTCACAGTACAGCTTTGTCCCACAAGGACAGTGTCTGCTAGTCTACTAATATGCTAAAAACCACCCTAAAGGCGCAGCATAATAAACACATTAATGCGTTACATTACATTTATTAATTTGGCAGACGCTTTTATCCAATGTAAGACAAAAACAGATTCTTTAAATTCTCTTTCGGGTATGAAGTAAAAAAAAAAAAGTTATCTATAAAATGTATTCATGAAGTCTATCCTCAAAACTGGTTCAGGTTGAATTATCTGCAGAGGTTTAATACTACCAATGTTAGAGGTTTAGTACAAATCCTAACCAGAATGTTTGAAGGATGTCAAAAAAGTGCCCGATGACAAAAACTGTAATAATACGAGCATGAGCAATGAATCGAAGTGAGACAACAAAACAGTAGTAGTGCTGCCACACCAACATCTGTCTGACGTATGTGTACATGGACCAACAATTTTAACCCTCCAATTGCGTTCAGAATCTGCATACACCTTCTGCATTCACGGGTCAATTTTGACCTGGTGGAATTCAAGCTTATAAATAATTAATGACAATGGATTTCATCTAAAATTACATTGGAAGTCATTAATAGGTTCTTAACTGTTCATACATGTAAAAAGATTGATATTTGTTGGCATGCCAAGTGACAAAAGTAAAACTTTTTTTTTTTTTTTTTTTTATAAATAAAATATGTTTTAAAAAAATCCACATTAACTACAGCAAAACCAGTTTTATATTTTTTCAACATTTGAAATCAATAATTGTGAACATTTCAACAAATCAGCTTTTATCAGATTAATCGAAGAAAAAAAAAGATTAATCGATTATCAAAATAATCGTTAGCTGAAGCCCTAAACAATTTTATATAAAAAAAAAAAAAAATCTGATAATTTTTGTTATGTGTATGTTGATAGTCTTGACAAAGTCCCAAGTTTTGGTTTCCATACTAAAAACTTTACTACATTTTATTTCAAAAATGACCCGAGCGCAATAGGAGGGTTTTAAAACTAGGCTACTTATTAGCTTAACAATGATGCGCATGGTTGAATCCAGACTAAAGTCTGTATAAGGCAGCTGTGTTTTGTACTGCCAAGGCGAAAAGAGCAGATGTTCCATTGTCTTGTTTCATCCAATGCCTCAACAAAATTTCTGAAGCCTTCACCCTGACACACCGTGAAATCCTTTACAATGTAAAAAATAACCCAAATTCCTTTATAAATGTGGCATAAAGGAGCACCATACATAACAACTTTAAACCAGGCACAGCTTTCACCTAAGTGCCCCTTCGTGCTGGCGTTTATTAATTTATACCTTTAAGATCAAGGTACTTTAACACATTTCTAAGTACTTTACTCATGGTGCGTTCACATACAACGCGAAGCGAGTGTTTTGCGCGGCGCAATTACATACTAAGTCAATGCAAAGATGCGAATAGATGCAAATTCCTGCCGGGCGAATGAAGTGAAAGGTATGACTCCAACATGTGAAATCGTTTCAATTTTTCAACTCAAGCAAAAAATTTGCATGACGCGTTGTCACGAAAGCCTATCAGCCTTTGAGACTTTCCGGATATCACTGGCGTACTGACATAGTAGCAGAAGAAATCTGGAAAAATGGATGAAAAAATTGTTGTAGCGGTGTGTGGGCACCCGGAATTGTATGGCGCAATGTCATCCATGTACAGAGACCGAACGAAAAAAGACATCGCTTGGAAGAAAGTGAGCGAGGAAGTTGGACTGCCTGGTAAGATCTGAAAATATGCGCGTCTACTTGATTCCAGCTATTGGTCGTACTTTACTATGAACCAAGTCATAGAAGCCCCGCCTCCTGTCCTTTTACAGAAGAGAAGTGGGAATACTACGAGCAGAATTGGTATGATTAAGTTTGGAGTGGAGTATGACATCATAAATCGATGGTGACAACTACGTTGTCTAACATACCTTTTAAGTATTTGTGGAGAACGTACTGAAGCCCGTAGAAGACCGTTTTATCGTATTTGACTTTTCTGAGCTTGGTAGGGTCTGTCTTCGTCTCGCGACACTCAAAGTAAGAGTACACCTTGGTAGTGTTGGGTGGGTACTGTTTGTAATGTGTGACCTGCAAGAGAGAAAAGCATACATATAAATTATGACAATCTTTTAAACTACATTACAACATCAACAAGGCAGCATTACTCAGCACAACACTGGACGTTAAACAATCATATTTACTTGCATTGAAGGAGTGACTATAGCCATATCTCTGGGGTTGGCTCTTTTCACTTGTACCACTAAGCATTCACCTAGCAACCATCCAGAACACCCTAGCAACAATCTAAAAATGCCCTGGTTACCACACAAATCTAGTGCCCAAAACTACAGCTAATATAACTACATTCCATGCAGAGAATGGGATCATGTTATCAAACAGCATACACACCTAGCTTCCTTCTGATATTTTGTACACGCTGACCTTTCCCTGACAGTTTTTGGCATGTCTCCTGCGGTACAGTCAAGCCTGGGAAAGGTCACAACCCTCATAGTTATGTCTGACAGCTACTATGGCCATTTACTGCACTCTGAGACCGACCCTCTCCGGCTCTCCCAAAGGGCAAATGTCCATATGGAGCAGTGGTAGCGTTCCTCTTGGGTCGTCTGCACGCCTTCTCCCTTCTGGAACAATCCCCTGGGTCCATGTGAACAGCTGCAGTAGGTCCAGGCATGTGCAGGTGAAAGAGGCAACAACAAGTTGCACGGAGGACACAGTTATGCCACAGAGTAGGTGCAGCATATGGTCTCAGAACATGGAACATAAACCCAGCTTGCGTAAGCAGCCAATTTAAGATGTGGCAAACTGAAGTGAAAGTAAAGCAATGATCCGGTTTAGTTAAACTGTGCAGGTGCTTTTGACCTGACATGGGCATTCCCAAGGCTAAGAAGGACATAAAGACCAATTAGTCAATAATGGCCAAGAATCTCCAGGGCAAAAAATGCACTGTGTGATGTTGACTTTTGGGGTTGAAAGCAGAAAGATGGGACAGTTAATAGTTAACACCAGCTCAATCAATGCCGTTACAATTCTAAATCTAATATGCATTTTTACTCATTTTATTTTATCAGTAGCTTTTCCATTATTTTAGTCAGATTTTATATTTGTAAAAATGTACAAATTCCATCTATTCTACCTGTAAATATGCTACGATGAGCCATGAATCAAACCAACCAGCTCCAAGGCGAATAACATCACAAACTTTGTTTTTTAGGCAAAAAAGTATTTGAAAACTCATAAAGACAAAGGTACAAGGCTGTGTACTCTTTCATGAAGCATTGCGAATGATGTCACTGAACATAAAACTATAGAAATATATAAAACTATTGATTTTAGGTTGTTGATTATAAGTATAGAAACAATATATTTTAAGTTTATTGCTAAATAAAATGTAGTTTAAGGGTTGAAGAGAGACCAACTCCCTCCGAGGCACGTTTCGTGGGCTTGGTTGGCCGCGGTCCTCTGATTGGTGGATCTTTCTCTGCTGTATCATGGGTAATGTAGTTGTTTACCAAGAATTCCGCTTTCAAACACGATTTTTAAACAATTATGTTAAAATAACGCAGATGGATGGCTTCAACGAAAGCATATACCATCGATGAAGAACCTCGGAGCTCACGGTAGGTCTGTCTTTAAAGATTTATGAGTTATTGTTGAAAATAAATTAATCTATTGGATAAATTAATGTGATTTTTACTACCGGAACTAGACTGTTGTGCTCCAGGGTGGTCGATAAATCGACTAGTTGTCCGTCAACTGACTATATGGACTTTGTTTCTTCTGCTAAACACAAACAAAGAGTTTTAGAAGAATAATTCAGCTATGTAGATCCATACAATGCAACCGAATTATGGGAAGAACTTTGAAGGTCTTTGAAAAGCAGCATAAAAGTAATCCATTTGACTCCAGTGGTTAAATCTACATCTTCAGAAGTGATATGATGAAAAATATGTACTTATTTGTAGTATGTAGTATGTACTTTTTTACTTGCAGTCTCCACTTTCACTTTCACATTCTACTTCTTCTTTTGTTTTTGGTTGTTTTTGCATTCGTTAAAAAAAAGGACTTAAATATTGACCTGTTCTCACCCACACCTATCAAATAGCTTCTTAAGACATGGATTTAACCGCTGGAGATGTATGGATTACTTTTACGTGACCTTTATGTGATTTTGGAGCTTCAAAGGTCTGGTTACCATTCACTTCAATTGTGAGGACCTACAGAGGTGAAATGTTCTTCTAAAAATCTTTGTTTGTGTTCAGCAGAAGTTCAAAGTCATACATATCTGGGATGGCATGAGGGTGAGTAAATGATGAGAGAACTTTCATTTTTGGGTGAACTGTCCCTTTAAAGTTGTTATATCTGTTTATCTGAGTCAAAACCTTAAACAGAGTCTTTGAGAGTAAACATAAAACATTAAACTTAAAATAAAGAGTAGCGTCACAAGGTCAGCAGAGCTCACAGTCTGAGTATTAACCAACAAACTGCCTTCCTACTTAGTTATAATGCAATGAAATGAAAGAGAAAATCAGAAAGGTGTACTAATAAGATGCAGACAGCAAACTACTGTGTAGATAGACACAATAAATTGTATCTCTGACCATTAAATAACCTCTGCAGTGTTCTGAAAGGTTAAATGAACATGTCACCAGCCTTAATGCAAACCACGAGAGTCCGATTACATCTACGTTGGGGCGTTGAAAGACAAAGGCATCTACTTGCATCCTCTAGCAACATTATCAAAAGAAAACACTGATTAAACAAGGATGAGGCCATATCTACAAAACAACAGACCCAACGTTACTTTGAATCCAAGGGCAAAGAGTGCTGGGGAACAGAGCCGAGGTGAAAGTGAGTGACGCAAATGATATCGGCAGGCTGCATGGCCATTCTGAAAAGTAAACCATCCTTATGAATGCATTTCAGGGTCAATAGAAACACAAGGGTGATATTTTTCTTTCAATTGGCTGAATAACAAAAACTATAGTTGCCTAACATGTTCAAAGGTCTCATCAAGTCTTAAAACATTACGCATCGATAGTCCATCAAGATAGAACAGGGTTTCTCAACCACTGGGATGCGGCCCAAAAGTGGGTTGTGGATCATCGTCTGCTGGATTGCGAGATATTTTATTTCATAAGTACATATTACCAATAAGCAGGATAGAAATGTACATTTGCAATGGTTGGGGCAACAGTGACCTCTATTGTCAAATAATGTTAATATCTCCAGGTTTACGTAAACAACCATAATTGGCAGCATTTCTCTGATATTAATTATTAGCTGTCCAATTCAATAATCCATCAATGCTACGAATCGTTCTTCTTGGACAAGGTCTTTTTACAGCGGGTATTTGAGAGATTGAGCATTAGTACCGTAGGAGTACCATCGCATGAAAACGTTAAATTCTCACATGTGAGACACGTTAACTAAATCGCATGATTTGTCCCGTATTGAAGCTTGTCTGATGGCGTCACAGTGAAATCCTTCAAGATATTCATTGGAAATTGTGCCTACGGTGGGTAAGGGACCATCTCAAAAATCCCGCTAACATGTGCTAAAGTTGTGGAGGGTGTGGTAAGGGACCATCTCAAAAATCCCGCTAACATGTGCTAAAGTTGTGGAGGGTGTGGTAAGGGACCATCTCAAAAATCCCGCTAACATGTGCTAAAGTTGTGGAGGGTGTGGTAAGGGACCATCTCAAAAATCCCGCTGACATGTGCTAAAATTGTGGAGGGTGTGGTAAGGGACCATCTCAAAAATCCCGCTGACATGTGCTAAAATTGTGGAGGGTGTGGTAAGGGACCATCTCAAAAATCCCGCTAACATGTGCTAAAATTGTGGAGGGGGTGGTAAGGGACCATCTCAAAAATCCCGCTAACGTGCTAAAATTGTGGAGGGTGTGGTAAGGGACCATCTCAAAAATCCCGCTAACATGTGCTAAAATTGTGGAGGGGGTGGTAAGGGACCATCTCAAAAATCCCGCTAACGTGCTAAAATTGTGGAGGGTGTAGTAAGGGACCATCTCAAAAATCCCGCTGACATGTGCTAAAATTGTGGAGGGTGTGGTAAGGGACCATCTCAAAAATCCCGCTAACATGTGCTAAAGTTGTGGAGGGTGTGGTAAGGGACCATCTCAAAAATCCCGCTAACATGTGCTAAAATTGTGGAGGGGGTGGTAAGGGACCATCTCAAAAATCCCGCTAACATGCTAAAATTGTGGAGGGTGTGGTAAGGGACCATCTCAAAAATCCCGCTAACATGTGCTAAAATTGTGGAGGGGGTGGTAAGGGACCATCTCAAAAATCCCGCTAACATGCTAAAATTGTGGAGGGTGTGGTAAGGGACCATCTCAAAAATCCCGCTAACATGTGCTAAAATTGTGGAGGGTGTGGTAAGGGACCATCTCAAAAAATACCTATTAATTTATTAAGCCAAATATCATGGATGACTGGCATTAAAAAAAATTGGGTTTCATTGGGCCAAAGGTTGAGAAACCCAGTGTTAGAATATCTTGTGGCCACAGTTTTTGGTGGGCTATATATCAAATAACAAAATATTGATTATGTGGTACTAGAAAAAACATTAGTTCCAATAGCAAGAAACTTTGATTATTATGCTGTATTACCTCAATTATCTGTAAATTTACATCAACATTTATCCATTTGGCAGACGCTTTTATCCAAAGCGACTTACAGTGCACTTATTACAGGGACAATCCCCCCGGAGCAACCTGGAGTTAAGTGCCTTGCTCAAGGACACAATGCTGGTGACCGTGAGGATCGAACCAAATATATGCTAATATACGCTATATCATGTATACATTATAATATATTTGTTCTAATGTAACAGAAATTGTTTTACAGTGAGGCACTTATAATTAGAGGTAGACTGATATATCAGTTTTACCGATTAATTGGTGCAGATATGTTCTTTTTCGAAACTATCGGTTATCTACAACAATCTATACCAATTGTTGCTGATAGCTTTTTCGTCATTTCAAAATAAGAGTCCACTGTTTGTTTCGGGCTTGTTTATAATTAAAAGTCCCATGCTATGCATCAAATGTAACATTTTTCTGGTTATTATTGGGATTGTGTTTGAACAAAATAAATTGCATCTGGGATTTTATTCATTTTGGACTGTTTGCCTTTATCCGGTATAGTAAATACAAAATAAAAAATGATTTTGACGATCTATAAATCGATTATTGGCCTTTCCCACCACATTGGTTACCAGCAAAATCCACTACTTGACCTCTACCTATAATGGAGGCGAATGGGGGCCAGTCCATAAACTTTAGAAAAATCACTGTCCCGAATTTATAGCCACAAGATGTAAATGTGATTAACTAACTTACCTTTTCTGTATAAAGTTATATCCAATTTTATAACTATAAACCTTGTAATCCCAGTAAACTATAATTTAAACAGCTTTACAACTCAAATAACACATGCGTTTTAACAGAAGAATGAATGTAAGTGCATTTATAAAAATTATAAGCTTCATATTTCTGCCTTTAAACCCTCCAAAAATTGGCCCCATTCACTTACATTGTAAGTGCCTCACTGGAACCTCTATTTCTGATTGAGTCAGAAACCTCTATTTCTAGTGACACTGGAGTGGAGGTTTATTGCACAATTATCAGTCTGATTTTGGCTCTGCCATTCTTTACACGAGAAATTAAATCCATTTCCTGAGCGCAATTCCTTTCAGTTTTGCTTTAGAAATAATGCGAGAAATCCCCCTCCTCCTCCTTCTAATGACCTGCGCCTATCGCCCTCAGTTTTAATTCAAGCTCTGATGGGTTTATAAACAGATATATCTGAAATAAACAGACATTTTACACTCAGATATATTACAATTATGAAGTACCTGCGGTCTCTCCTCATATACATGTGGCCTAGCGACCTGACTGACACTGACTCGACCGGTAACGGCCTGAAGGATGAAACCACCTTCATTTCTCTTTCACTTTCCCAATCTATAAGACAACGCAACCGGCTCGGTTTGGGGCCGTGGGTCTCTGCTCACCTTGTAGGAGTCGGTGGCTAACAAGATGTTAAAATCCGTGGTGCCTCTGTGCTGCTCCATCTTCCCCTTGTCGCGCTACTGCCTGTCAGTTCTGTTGTTCCTTCTTTCTCCGCCGCGGGGACTCGCAACCAACCCCCGTCGTCGAGGAAGGTAGATGACGGCATCAGACGGGGCGTGATCCAAAGGAACGGACTGGCCAATCAGTGGATGGGCTGACGCTGACGTCATGGTTAGGGGCAAGGCGACGCAGATAACGAAATAAAACTTTTTTTCTTCTTTCATATGTAAAACTAATCGTGATTTTAAAAAATTAAAATAATAAAAATTACCAAATAAAATAATTTTGGTTTTATTTGGTCGATTTTAATTTACATTAAAGTAAACTTGGCCAAGTTTAAACATTTTAATTTTTACTTAATGACTGAGTTTGTTTGTTTGATTTTAATTTACATTAAAATTACATTGTTTTGTTTACTGAGTCTGTTAAATTTGTGATAAGAAATTAAAATTAAAATGTATTTTTATTATTGTTCGTGTTGGTGAATTTTTCTTATTGTATTATGTAGTATTTATCGTGATTTATTTATTATTATTATTATGTAAATATTACCAAATAAAAATTATTTTGGTTTTATTTGGTCGATTTAAATTTACAGTAAAGGAAAACAATTCTCTCTCTCTCTCTCTCTCTCTCTCTCTCTCTCTCTCTCTCTCTCTCTCTCTCTCTCTCTCTCTCTCTATATATATATATATATATATATATATATATATATATATATATATATATATAATAAAATGTATAAATGTGTATAATGAATTTCAGGAATTTGAAGTGCTGTCACATATTAATTTGCTCCTCTATTAGTATGGTTTTATACTTAATTAAAAAACAATACAGAATTTATTGTTAACAACTCTATTTTGTTATCTAATTGTTATAATGTAAAGCAAAAAATGCCACTAAGGTCCAGATTTTCTACAGTTTAAAATCACTATATTTAAAATAAAAATAAATAATATTATTAATGATAATGATATTACAAAAAAATAATCCCATATTCACTTAGATTGGATGTCAGTTAAAAAGCAATGTTTTCATTATACTCAGTACTAGTATGAAAAGTTTAGTGTATTCTGTGCAAGTATACATTTGTGTTTTCTAGCAATAAAAAATAAATACAATTTTATAAAGTTATATAAAAAAAATATACCCAATCTGTGGGTAAAATGACAATGACGTAATATCAGGCCCCACCCCAACCAAGCCACGCCCCGCCGCCTCCAGCCAATCGGGGTGCTGTTGTAGCCGTTCTCTGACTGGCCAAAGGGGAAGATTTCAGCCTGACGTCTGTTCCACAGATCGGTGACAGCAGTACATTAAAATGGACAGAGGAGGAGCCAGAGAACACAGTACGTTTTGGATGATCGAGTCCCATTGGGCTCAGTAATACTACAAGTTTTTCTTACGGTTTTTCTAAGTTCTTTTAACAAAAATAAAATAGTGAAATGTTGTAGATTCTGCCATGGTGTGCTAATGCAAGGGTTTTCATCCAGCAGCCAATCAGAAGCGCTAAATCACTCACGTGACTCAAACCAGAAAAAAAAAGTGGTTAAGTGATCTATTTTAATTAGAAATTTCTCTGATGCTACCCGGTGCTTCTATTATGCCTATTAATATTATTGTTATGTAAGTATTTGCAATAACATTAGAATGGTGTTTAAAAAAAAATTATAATAATTTTGCCATACTTGCTCAAAGATATTATATTTTTGCAACAAGTGGTATAAAACAACATATGGGTAGTTAAACAATGTGCTGAAATAGAGCTAAATTGATGTAAATATATTCAACAATAAACATGCATGACACAATATAAATGCTGCATGCACACATGTGGCACACCACTAGAGGATATCATTGCACAAGTAATACAAGAAGGCAGGTCGTTTTTTTTTTTTTTTTAATAAAACGCAGAATAAAATAAATAAATTATATATATGTATAATTTTTTATCTCTCATGTTAAAGACGTATAAAAGCTTTATTTTTAATATAATTGTTTAACTATCCATATATTGTTGTTGACTTTGCATTATTTAGTATTATTGAGCACTGACTTGCATTTTAGGTTTATTTCTAATATCTAAAAAAAATAAAAAAAATAAATAAATTTCACATCTAAAAAAATACAAAATAATATATTTATATATTATTATTATTATTATTATTTTAGATATTAAAAATAGACCTAAAATGCAAGTCAGTGCTCAATAACACTAAATAATGCAAAGTCAAAACACATCATAAATATAAAACAATCGAATGGCAGAGAGAATAACCCAGAGTCTTGTTATTATAAAATGCAATATATCTAAAGCACTTATCGTCTGTGCAAAACACATGCATGAGCTAAACTACAGTTACGTTTCACCACAGAAGAGTGACCCTGAGGCTAGTGTCAAACCAATGAAAGCAACAGTTCACGCCATAATGAGATGGTGAGAGGAGGGAATGAACGCGCGTCTTTGACAGATCGCACTTACTTTGGATCATAATTCCTGCAATTAAGAGCTTTTATATATGGTCTGGATTGAGCTTCACTGCATCCATGCATAAGTATTTTCTCGACCACCTCCAGAGTCATTGGCTCTATGTTTGCTGATCGGTGAGTTATGAGTTTATTCAGTTTTTTATTTACACCAGCCGGCAAACCCGTTACTTCTGATGATTCGTTTTTGTAATTAGCGTGTCTTGTTGTACAAAGACAGTATAACAATGACTAAATTGCTTCGTTTTTACAATGCATATAAAACTTCACAGAGGGTTATTTTAAGAAACTTCCGCGTTGGTAGTGAGTTCCTGTAAATGATATGTTTAATGTTCCTCTTCTAAACTGATCAATGTATGATTGATATATTTTGTTGTTTGCAGTGTTTCGGTCCGCGTTATTTGTGGACTTTTGTTTTTGAACATTTGTGTTTCTCTGGCGGGTTTAACACATGCGTGCTTCCTGCTTCTATATGGCTTCCTTTAACTTAACTCATATTAGATGATGTAACTCTAACAAGTAGAATAAGTCTTAGAGAAAATATCTGAAAATAATATGATAATATTTGACTTGACAAAGGTTTTCGAGACAATTTTTGAACCTGTGCACTTGTTGCTTAATAGCCATATTAAAAGTTTGTGTTAATGGAGTCCCATTCAAACTTTAATGGGACATCCACATTCATTCATGACTTTAAAAGTCAATCAAATATTCAGGAATTGGTGGAGATGGAGGGGTCACGCCCCAATAATATTATTGGGTACAATTTTAGAATTAAATTATTTTTATGTCACCATACTTGCCTCAAAACAAGCAACAAGTGGTATAACAGCAAATTAACTAAGTATTTAAGATTGGAAGGTTAGCATTGGTGTTTCAGCCATTGAAAACCCCATATTAACTAACCGTTAATCGACATGTTTATTGTGGTTATGGCTTTGCATTCATTCTCCAATATATGTGCAATGAAAAAGCCAGTTCCAGTCCATATTGTGAACATTATTTTCTTGTTTTAATTACTTTTAGCATAGGTTATGGAACAACAAGCCAGTGATGATGAACCACCAGTAGTTCGTAGAGAGGAAAACAACAAGAGGAGGAGAAGGAAGATGAAAGCATTCACATCCAACTCCGCTGTACCCATGGATCACATAGCTGTTGAGTTTGTACTGCCCACCACCAACAAAACAAGCAAGAGCCCTGACACACTGCAATTAGAAGTCACTGGGAATTGGACGGTAGAGCAAGTGAAGGTTCAGCTCTGGCAAAGAGCAGTTACCACAAAGCTATGCCCTGAATTTTACCAGAAATACTCGCCAGACCACTGTATTCTCCTCTATCAGAAAAAAGGCAGCTGGTATGAGATCTATGATAAGCACCAGGTGTTCCAAACCCTTGACTGTATTCGCTACTGGAAAGCATTAAGAAAAGAGATTGGGAAAATTCATTTGGTGAATAGGCCGCAAGCATCTGATGAATCTCTTCAGTACCAAAGGTTTCTGAACCACCTCATTGGATATGATGTTACAGATGTCAGCAACGTCCATGACGACGAACTGGAATTCACACGTAGAAAGCTACTCACCCCTCGTAAAATTGAACTGTCAGACAGAGATCCGAAACTTTATTCAATGGATCCCTGTATAACCACAAAGCCTGTCCCTGAATACATGCTGAACAAAATAAGTAACAACCACATTCTGGTGGTTATACACAAGGACACAACAAGTCAGACCATTAAGGTATCTATAGATGATACACCTGTGCAGGTTCTTCAAAGCTTCTTTGCCAAGATTGCAAATAAGAGAGCACTTTTAGGCATATCAGAGGATGTCAGCGAATCTGACTTTGTCTTGAGGGTTTGCGGAAGAGAGGAATACCTATATGGCAACTACGCTATCAAAGACTTCCACTGGATCAGACAGTGTCTTAAAAATGGCGAAGAGATCCATTTGGTGTTAGAGCCACCGCCAAACCCAGAACAAGACGTAGTCCAAAAGGAAGACTGGTCGCAGGTTGATGACTGCACTGGTGTATCTGGCACTCATGAACAATTGACCATCACTGAGAAAGACCACGAGAAGGTGTTCACCATCTCACTATGGGACTGCAATCGAAAATTCAGGGTGAAGATTTTGGGGATTGACATACCAGTCCTTCCACGCAATTCAGAGCTGATTGTGTTTGTTGAGGCCAGTATTTATCATGGTCAGCAGTTACTGGCCCAAGAGAGGACAACCTTGAAACCCTTCACAGATGAGGTGCTTTGGAACACCTGGCTGGAATTCAATATAAAGATTAAGGACTTACCCAAAGGAGCACGACTTAGTCTACAGGTGTCTTGTGGAAAAGCCCAGACTCAAACTTGCAAGGAAAATGACTGCAAAAGCAAGAGCCGCTTGCTCTACTATGTCAACCTGTTACTGGTGGACCACAGGTCTCTACTTAGACAAGGGGAGTTCATTTTGCATATGTGGAAGATGCCAGAGAAAAGTGAAGATAACAGCAGTGTTAATGCAGACAAGCTAACGTCTGCCACTAACCCAGACAAGACCACATCAATGGCTGTCGCGATTCTTCTAGACAAGTATTGCTACCCTGTGGCTCTCCCTAAGAGCAAGGATTCTCAAGACTCAGACATGGAAGGGGAGAGAGGGAAGAGAGAGATGCCAAATCACTTGCGGAAACAGTTTGAGCAGATTATTGCTACTGACCCTCTGCATCCACTCAGTGCAGAAGATAAAGAGCTGCTTTGGCACTTCAGGCAGGAGTGTATGCGGGATCCCAAAGCATATCCCAAGTTTCTTTCTTCTGTAAAATGGGGCAAACAAGAGGCTGTAACGATAACACATCATCTACTGGAGCAGAGTACCATATGGGACCGAAGCTCGCTTGATGTGGGTCTGGCTTTACAGTTACTGGACTGCCACTTCTCTGATGAAAATGTCCGCACTATGGCAGTCAGAAAGTTAGAGACTCTAGGAGATGATGATGTTCTACGGTATCTCCTGCAGCTTGTTCAGGTAAGGATCAGGTGATTTACAAGAGTGAAACTCTGTGGTTGGTTTTGCATACCAACTCAGACACACTAACTCAACATGAACAAAGAAACTTCAGTTAGCTATTAAAATTATTATTCAAAGGAAGTATTTACATAACATGAACTGACTGACCTCCTGATGTGCCATTGTAAACAATGGAAGCCAAAGATTTTGTTCTATGCAACTTTATATGTAACTAAAAGACTGTTAATCTACTGGTTATTTGTTGTCTTCTAGGCTGTAAAATTTGAACCATACCATGACAGTGCACTTGCCAGGTTCCTTCTCAAACGTGCTCTTAGAGTAAGACAAAACTTGATCTGTCAAAAGCATTGAACCAGTTTGATGTGTTTTCAGTGTAACAGGAATACTCTTGTGACTCTTTTGCAGAGCAAGCGGATTGGCCACTTCCTGTTCTGGTTCTTGCGTAGTGAAATTGCTCAATCCATGCATTACCAGCAACGGTATGCTGTAATCCTGGAAGCTTACCTCCGTGGCTGTGGTGAAGCTATGCTGCAGGACTTCAGGAAGCAGGTGGAGATAACAGAGGCCTTGCAAAGAATCACCCGTGAGATTAAGCTTGTGTCTGCTGAAAAGTATGACGTGTCCCCACAAGGTAATGACTACAGCCAATATTTGTCCTTAGTGCATTGCATTAGGTCCCGGCAGTGCATTAATATCTAATCTGGTGGGAACACTGTAGTTATTTTTCAGCTGCGTCAGAAACTGGAAGGTCTGCAAATGTCTGGGATGCCAGAGAGCTTCAGAGTACCTTATGACCCAGGCCTAAGGGCTGGGGCACTGGTAGTACGTAAAAAAAATCTGATACTATTTAATTTTAACTTCTACTTTGCTCCAATGCTTTCTGTTTTTAATATCAATCTCCACTATTTATTATACCCCATTTTTTTTATTTGATTATCTCAGATAACTTCAAAACACCCAAAATGTCAAGATCCCTTTAGGTGAATATATTATCTTTTACAGATTGAACAATGCAAAGTAATGGCATCCAAGAAGAAACCCTTGTGGCTGCAGTTTAAGCGAGCTGACCCTACCACCCTGTCGAGTGACACTATTGGGATAATCTTTAAAGATGGGGATGACCTTCGTCAGGACATGCTGATATTACAGGCACGTGTTGTCACCATGGATGCAGTCATCACTCAATTTATCTATGCTGTCTTTTTAAAAGACATGTTGTTCTTACAGATTTTGCTAATAATGGAGTCTATCTGGGAGCTGGAATGCTTGGATCTGTCTTTGTTACCATATGGCTGTATTTCCACGGGAAATAAAATTGGTAATGGTGGTGGATTTATTGTTTTTAAAATGTATTAACACAATTTTCTGGGGTTTTAACAAGAATTAACATCTATCTTTTAGGGATGATTGAAATAGTGAAGGATGCCACGACTATCGCTAACATTCAGCAAAGTACTGTTGGGAACACTGGTGCTTTTAAAGATGAAATCCTCAGCCAATGGCTTTGTGAAAAGTGTGTGAATGAGGACAAGGTAAATGTTGTTTCCATTCCAACTGTTGTATGTACAAACAAGGAAGGAAAGGTCTTACTTCCTGGTGCATTAGGGTCTAATGTTTGTTTAAGAGGGATTGCCTTTGTGAAGACTAAACATAGCACCTGCATGCATGCAGTGGGCTATTTTTAAAGTCCCTCGTGGAAAAAAATACAATTGCTTGTGGTTTTAGTCAGTTTCAGGTTCTGATGAGGTGGTTAAGTCATGTTGCTAATAGACAATGTCAGTTGTTTAATGTTTGCCTCACTTGATTGCATATCTGTGTTTGCTTGATGTAAATATGTACAGTGAAAAAGGTCAGGTATTGAGAATCTCATAGTTGTGCATTTTTCCATCCCCACCCATCATCTTCAGCATCAGCAGGCTGTAGATCGTTTTGTGTTCTCCTGTGGGGGGTACTGTGTGGCAACCTATGTCTTGGGCATTGGTGATCGTCACAACGACAACATAATGATCACGGAAACGGGTAATTGCGATCACAAATATGTTTTTGATTGAATGCTTTAGTTTGATCAATAAACAGTTGAAGAAATAAAGACAAAATGTTTATGTTTGCAACTAGGGAACCTGTTCCACATTGATTTTGGACATATACTTGGAAACTACAAGAGTTTCCTGGGGATCAGCAAGGAACGAGTGCCCTTTGTCTTAACTCCTGATTTCCTTTATGTGATGGGCACGATTGGGAAAAAAAGTAGCCCTAATTTCCTTAAATTTCAGGTATACACATATACTCTGTTATCTCATACCTGTAATAGCATATTATATTATTTTGCAGTGACTAAGCATAATCTTCCTTATGTACAGAATGTTTGCCTGAAGGCCTACCTGGCTCTGAGACACCAGACCAACCTGCTCATCATCTTGTTCTCTATGATGCTCATGACGGGTATGCCACAGCTGACCAGCAAGGAGGACATCGAGTACATACGGGAAGCACTGACAGTCGGACGCTCTGAGGACGAAGCCAAACAACATTTCTTGGACCAAATCGAGATCTGTCGAGACAAAGGTTGGACGGTGCAGTTCAACTGGTTCCTACACTTGGTGCTCGGCATTAAACAAGGTGTAGAGAAACGTTCAGCTTGAGCGTGCCATCAATCCTGCGTAGAGTACATATCATTTTAGATGAAGACTTCAACCGAAAAGGTTTTTAAGGACCTAAATTATGTTTACTCTCTCTTGTTTAGGCTTTTAAGTTGCATTTTTGAAATAATATGCAACTTAAATAATCTTGGGTATTTGCACTGTAACAAAGTCTGTTTTGTCCAAGAGACTGGATCGCTCTACAGGCCCATAAGTCTGATCACTGGAGAAGACCTGGTATGCTGTTGGTATAAGTTTGAGAATCCACTCAGTCGCTTAAGAGGCGAAATTTGCAAATAGTGTGTGACATTTTCTGACTATGACACTTGAGAACAGCTGTGTCTCAATAATTTTGTTTTTTCGGTAAAAAATAAAAAGGTTATAATGAATTATAATAATGGTTAATATTTCTTAATTTGATATCTTAATCACCTACGTATGCAAACATGAAATTATTTCTATAAATATTTAATGGGTTTTATATTAAAATTGCTTTGAAAACAATGTCATGACAATTCTTGTCTTTTTCTTTTAGCTTACACATTTTTTAAAATCTACTATATCACAACTCATATTAAATAAGATGTCATTAAACATCTTTAGCAACTTTTTAACCCTATGTAAAAAAAAAAAAATACAAATATAATTGTAGTTTCTGCCAAAATTCTATAGTTACTGCAGTTATTACTACATCTAAACGATGCTAACTGACCAATGTTCAGAATGCCAAATAAACATTTCAGGGTACAGTGCATAGTGTGCACAGGATGTGTATCACATAGGACAGGGTCAACATTTGTAGTATAGTATGCAACAGGACACTGCACATAATTCACATTAAGGCAATACCTTAATTTTTCAGTATGATGAAAAGTACTTACTGTTGTGATTTTGTACAGCAAAAATTTATACAGACATTTTTACATATAAATAAATCATAAAAAATAAAGTATGACATCTGGAAGCCATTTAAATCACCATATGACATTGTAGCATACTGCTGTTTTAAAAGTTTTAAATGACATAGTAGGCAGTATACAGTGTATGCCATATTCAGTAGAGAAATACTGTAATTTTGGGATTTTTAAAAAAAAAAATTGTTTAACTGTAATAAATAAAAAATAGATATGGGATCTCCTTCAAAAACTTTACAAACTCTATAGTAAAGCGTTATAAGTTGAGGTAAATAACAATACGAACTTCGGCGGAAAGAGATTTCCCGCCCGATGAGCGTCGCTGATCACGTGAGTATAGTAACCGTTACTTCAGCCTCGAGAGATGCGAGCTGTCATCGATCATCTGTCACAAACTCACTCATAATCTGATAAATATCGATCACTTTTTCATATATACCAAAAATAACGTCATTTAATTAATTCAGAATGAGTGTAGAGATCCCAGAAGGCCTTAAAGAACTATTGACAGAGTTCACAGCGGAAGTGTTGAGGAATCAGCCGCATGATCTGCTGCAGTTCTCAATGCGGTACTTCAGGTCACTCAAAAATCTAGCACCGGCAAGCACCGAAGAAACTCAGCTGGAAGATGAGGATGAGGAAGAGCTGGTTGGTAAGTGATTTCCCCCAACAGAAAAGTACCGTGGTGGTGGTACTTTGAAAAGAGTTTAAAAAAAACATACCAACAAAAAACAGTAGGCTACAACGGGGATAAAGGGACACCTTAAAGGGATAGTTCACCTAAAAATTAAAACTCAGTCATTGTTTACTCACCCCTGTGTTGTAATAACCCTATATGACTTAATTTCTTTTTCTTAACACAAAGGGAGAAATTGTGAAAAAAATACTTGTGCTCAGTGATGTCATACAATGGCAGCTAATGGTGACCACCTCTTCAAGCTTCAAAAGTATAATAACCTCATGATTGTTATGAAAGCATATGCTAAGGTTTGGTGAGAAACAAACCAAAATATAATGTATTATTTAGTGAAAATGTTCACTGACCATTGATCTCCTGTGTGCGTTCAGGATGAGGCACGAGAGCAACAGTTCACATACCGCCCTTGCGACATTGGGTCGTTCAAGCGAAAACTTGTTTTGATTATCTAAAAACGGGTCCTCCACAGCGATAGTGACAACAGAACACAACATAGCTGCACTTAAAATAGAGAACAAAACGTATTAAACATGTCTGAAGAGTTTGTAGTCGAAGTATTAATGCATTTCTATGCCCAGCCTTGTTTTTATCTATATATATATATTGTACAACAATACAGCATGTAGAGTAATGCTTGTTGTATTGTTGTGTATATATATATATATATATATATATATATATATATATATATATATATATATATATATATATATATATTAATTATATTTATAATGTATTATAATTTTAATATTAATGGATACTATTTTAAATACATACTGTAAATATTTCAATAAATTTAATTAATAAATTAAACATTTTATATGAATTAATAGACTATTTTGTTTATAAAAAATATGGGAAAAGAGTTTAGGGCAATTCAAGATAAATAAAAATATGTAAATATGCATATGTAAAAATGTGTAACTCATAATGTATATCATATATAATAAAATGTGAGTGTGAAATATAAAAATATTTTTTGCCAAGACTGATATTATTAGGTTGGTTATGTGTATTTTACTTCTTTCTGGATTGTTCATACTCTTACATCACCGATCGTTTGTCTGATTTTTCATTAGTTGTATTTCCAACATCATCAAACACTTTTCCTGCTGTCTTCTTATTTATAGCACCTTTGACCAACCGCTTTGTACGACGAGCTGCAGGTAAATCATTTAATCATTTGCCCTCTCAATGTCATTCACTAATGTATGTGAATGACATCAAATGTCAACCCCAAACCTGGAAATATTTACTGTATTTTTATGGGAGTTCTTCAAAGGTTCTTTAAACTGCCTACTCTTTTTCCACTCAGGTCTAACTACTTTACTTGATGAAAGTTAAAACAACACTGAATATACTTGAACATTACATGTCTAAACCATTTGAAAGCATTCATAAATGTGTGTTTAGTGTCTGCAGAGCCTTATAACCCTGATGCATTTGATGAGGAGAACAAGGAGCCCTGGGTTAGAAAGCAATTCAAGACCCATTAATACTGTTTTTATCATGGTAAAAAATTAACACTAAGTGTACTTGCTTCATTCGATGCACTAGATCACTCACCCCAAAACAAATGAACAGAGAAATCATCTGCAAGAGGCTTTTAAAGACATTTTTCTTTTCAAGAATATGGAGGAGGTAAGTCAGGAGGTTGTCTTTGGAGAAGAAGAAATGTCTTCTCTGGTGTTTCCGAGAATACACACTTACTGTAAACCCTAATTTCAAGATTTTAAGATTAAAATTATACTCTGCTTGTCTCTGAGCAGGAGCAGATGGAAGAAGTGTTGGATGCCATGTATGAGAAGGTTGTGAAGAGGGGCGAGCGTGTTATCAACCAGGGTGAAGATGGAGATATATTTTATATCATCGAAAGGTGGGAACAGATAATAATAGATAGTAAACAGAGGCAATAAGCATGACTTAGGCAAGAGGTAGCGACTACCTTTCACTTTATCACTGTTCTTTGACTTTTTCAGTGGATCTTTCAATATCCGTATTACAATAGATGGAAAAGAGATAGTGGTTGGAACCTACAAAAGCCATGGTAGTTTTGGAGAGCTCGCCCTGATGTACAACACACCATGGGTGGCAACAATCATTGCTGCCTCACTCGGAACTCTGTGGTGTTTGGCAAGTGCATCTACCATTTTTGGATTTGTCTATCAACAACAAGACTTTCAAAATACTTGAAGTCACATGGGAAGTGTCCATTGTGACTAAAACTATTTGTTTAGAAACTCCAAAAGCTCTGGGGGCGGCTGTGGCTCAGTTGGTAGAGCGGGTCAGCCACCAATCGTAGGTGGTTCGAATCCCGGCCCATACGACTCCACGTGCTGAAGTGTGTTTGGGCAAGACACTGAACCCCAAGTTGCTCCCAATGGCAGGCTAGCACCTTGCAAGGCAGCTCTGCAGTCATTGGTGTATGAATGTGTGTGTGAATGGGTAAATGAGTCAACAGTGTAAAGCGCTTTGAATACAGATAAGGTTAAAAAGGCGCTATATAAGTGCAGACCATTTACCACTTACTCCAATAGATAACTCGGAGACCTTTTTTTATGTTCTAGGACAGGAGGACCTTCCAAAAGATCATTGTTCGGAGTAACGCCAAGAAGAGGAAGTTGTACCAAGTTCTCATTGAGACACATCCAACTCTCAGCTCCCTTGAGGTAGTCATTGCCCTCTTTTTTCATATAGACTAGCTTCTTTGTGTCCTTGAGAAGAGCTTGATTGATAACAAACTTTACTATGGTCTTTTA
This sequence comes from Moxostoma hubbsi, assembly GCA_032164185.1. Taxonomy (NCBI): domain Eukaryota; kingdom Metazoa; phylum Chordata; class Actinopteri; order Cypriniformes; family Catostomidae; genus Moxostoma; species Moxostoma hubbsi. Next base: position 21,863,800 of record JAVLUX010000041.1, read on the forward strand.
ATAGCCTGTGGAGAAGATGAAACTAGTAGATGTTCTAGCCTGTAAACGGTACAGAGATGGAGAAACCATTATTGCTCAGGTAATTGTTTCTTTTTCACATGAACACACACACACAAAAGATCTTTGAGTATTATACCTGAGGCTTAAATTACAGGGCTGGACAAAATTAATAATTACATGAGAAGGAATTTGAATTGAATTGGCCATGCTCGCAGTTGAATTTGAATGATAGAAAGTGGAAACTCAACACAGTATAATTCCATTAGTCCAACACAACAAGGCACATTTTGTGACATTAATAATTACAATAATTTTAGATGAATGATATTTATTTCCTCATATAGGTAGAATTAACTCAATCTACGGCATATTGCCTACATATTTACACTAAAACCTCAGTGACTATGCAAATTTCCAGTATGGTATTCTCCGATAGCAAGCTGTGGTAGTAGCAAACTCTTTCACATTTCGATTAACTATTGATCATAACTAATTATATTATAGTATATACACAGTGTATATATATATATATATATATATATATATATATATATATATATATATAGATATATATAGATATAATTATTAACTGTAGTAAGCAAGTTAGAGTACAAGTACAGATGCCAGCTGCCTTACAATGCGATTGACATCATTCACAATAATCCATGGAAGATCTTCCAAACAGCGGGTGTAAATTAGACAGCACTCATTGAAACACTAGGCAAAGATTGCTTCCGGTGCTTGAACCGGAAGTTGTGGTTGCCACTGAGGCTAAATGCGGAAATGACTATGCATTGGGTCTATTTATCTAAGCTAAGTGAAATTAACACAGCCATTAAAACCATTTTAAGAAATGGTCCACTACATAGTTTTCAGATAGTGTCATAAAAATGAATAGATCAAAATAAGAATCTATTGCTTGTGTAATATATGGATTAAATTAAAGCATTATCGGAAATGCTCTTCCAACATTCTCCTTAAAGTAAAAGGTACAGAGCCAATGAAAAGGAGTTGTTTTCGCATATCCCAACTAAGCTGGGGTCAGAGCACAGGGTCAGCCATGAAATAGCGCCCCTGGAGCAGGTAGGGTCAAGGGCCTTGCTTAAGGGCCCAACAGTGGTATCTTGACGGTGCTGGGGTTTGAACCGCCGACCTTTTGGTCAGTAACCCAGAGCCTTAACCGCTGAGCGGACGCAAATGGATGTAAACTTAATTATTTTATAGTTTTTTAACAATTTCATTATGCATTTAATGATTTATTACTTTTTTTAAAGTAATTTGGCCCTTACACAGTATGCTATCTCAATTCAAATTCATTTTAATATCAGGAATTGAACTGGAACTTAATTGTTATTCTTAATTAAATTCTGAATGGGGCACAACTGCTAAATTAAGACCTGAAACCAGCTCGGTAGTTAGGTTAGACTGTCAATATATAGCTACCTAGCTACACGAATATGCTTCAGTTGGTTTAATGGTACAGAAATTGATTTCTACCACAGCAACCATAAAATACATTGTTACGTATAACGAAACTGTGCACCTGCAATGTGTCACCCAAGCATTCATGTCTGCATACTAGCATATGTTAAGCATTTCTCAGCTCACGCACGCTGTCCTACCACTTGTCTTTCAAGGGAGATGTTGCTTGTTGCCTCTTCATCATTGAATCTGGTCAAGTGAGACTAGCCATCGACAAGGGTGGGGTAAGTGTTTATCCATGTAGCATTTCCCATTTTGCTCCTTCATAGGGTGTGATTTTACGTACAATAGCTTAATCCATGCATTCCTTTGGGGAATTAACCTTCTGCCTCACCATATTTTCCCACCAGAGTGAGGTAGAGGAATCCACCTACTCTGTAGGACAGTATTTTGGAGAGCTGGTCTCAGAGAAACCTCAGACTGCCTCTGCTTACGCCGTGGGAAATGTCAAATGCTTAGGTTTGACAACTGATAAGATGAATTCTTATACATTTCTGATGTGATTCACATGCTGTCAAACTTTAAGCTAACTGTCTCACTGTGTATCTCTTGGTAGTGATGGACATTCAGGCTTTTGAGAGGCTACTTGGTCCCGCTATCGACATCATGAAGAGGAACATGTCCTACTATGACAAGCAGATGATCAAACTTTTTAACAAAAACACAGGAACAGCGTGAAGTATACAAAGCCTATACTATATGACTGGCTTTTTTCTATATTGTTTGTAGCACTACATAGGCTTACATTATACAATATTACATGGTTATATTTTATTTTAAAATTATTCTTTTGTTACATTGTTACCTGTTTTAGAAATGTTTAAACTTAATTTTGCTAGATATTTGCATACTATTATATATTACATTTTTGACTATTTGAAAAGGGCAGTTTTGATGGCAGTATTAGTGTACTATCTGTGTATTTCTGTATGTATTCTGTTCACTGATGGAAAGTCAACAAAGATATGTCACAATGTACTAGGTACATCTTATCAGTTTGAAAATACTTTTTGGTAGTTTCACAGTTTTTGTAATGTAAACCAATGTTAAGACTTATTAACCTAGTGGTCATTTTGTGCCTGGTCGATTTATGAATTCTGAACGCATAATACACAAAAGGGCAGTACAGAAAGCACAAACAACATGGCACGTTTTTTGTTGCATGGTTTGTAAATGTCCATGTTTTAACTTTAGATACACATGCAAGGACTTTGTCTCGATTATTTAACCAACTCTTTGTTCATAAAAGTAATAGCTTATATTTGTTTGCATTTTTAATAGATTAATAGACTTTATATGTATGGGTCCGTTTCAGATTTACACTTTGTTTTAATTTATAACTTGTTCTTTTTTATTAACTTCCCTAGAGCACAAGGAAACTGTAAAAGCAATGCTGTTTTGTATTGTTAATTAATGCAAGTAAAAAGAATGTTTAATTAGTTTTTTGTTACGTTTGCATAAGTCTGCTTTTCCGTTTATGGGTAAATTTCATAATATCGGATATTTCTTAAAGGGATAGTTCACCCAAAATTGAATACAGGGGAAATGGTCACTGAAGCGGTCATTCTGGCCATCTAACATCTCTTTTTGCGTTCCACGGAAGACATTAAGTACGAAGTACAGGTTTGGAACAACATGAGGGTGAATACATAATGACAGAATTTTCCTTTTGGGTGAGCTATCCCTTTAAGAACACAATAACAGCTGTGTCATGAATAAAACACGGCTCTTGACCAATCAGCATCCAGGACCAGAACTATCAGTCTTATAATAAACGGTAAACTCAGGGATGAAGTTTAAGGATAAAGATGCTTGCTCGATAACTTTTTAATTAATTTTATTTTCAATGTCAAGTTCCTGGTTTACAAAAATGCAATAAAGTGCATAAATCTTAGGGACAAATGGCATGAAAACATAAAGACACTAACGTGAAAGAAATGATTAGCTTTCCTCTGATCTCTCATACGAAGACAACAAAATCATTTTAAATAATCACACCAAATTGTGATGATTTTGCCAGTCTGATTGGAGTCAATATACTACATTATTATAATATTTGGGATTGATCTGTTGACTGTGAATGGTCTCCTTTGATTTTTAAACCTCCCAAGCAAATCCAAGACATCTATAAATATGAATGCATAATGTAATGCAAAAGTGTTTTCGTTACCATCATGGGTGCGACTTTATGGGTGTGTGTTTAAGGACATTCACAAGATTAAAATCACAGATACATAACACCTAGTCTCTATTCAGGTACGGTCTCATGGCAACCATCAGCAAGGGGACTATTGCATGGCATCTGGCTTTCCGGCATCTCTCCTATTACAGCTTTGTGGATCAATTTCAGCCAACGCATTTTCAGCTCCTCTGTGTCGGCGGTGAAGCAGTGAATAGATTTGGACTGGCACAGGCGAAAGCTGGTAGGGGGATGATCCACGGATCTCTGGATATCCTCGACCTGGTATCCCAAGAGTGGGATGGTAGACTGTGCTTTCACATCCTGGAATTACAGTTTTATGACTTTTAGTCCACGTGTGTTAGGTCTGAGGTCATCTATAGGCTAGTGCAGGGGTTTTCAAACTTGTTGATGCCAAGGACCCTTAAATATGACAATCACGTTGTGATCACGTGCCCTCCTAAAATATATATACAGGTCGCTATATATTTGTGTATGAAGAACAGAGAAAAAGTAACAAATATTTTAAGTGTGGCATTAAAAAGTAAAAAATATTTTTTATATTGTTATTGTACTAAAGACAAAATAAATGATTAAAATGCTGATTTAAATGTATACATTTATTTATACATTTTATTTATAACTACATACATACATTGATTGTATAATTATATTTGTGTGCAATATAAAGAAATACTTAACAAAATATACGAAATCCTAAAACATAAAGCATGTCAAATATAATAATTAATAATAATAATAATAATATGTAAAATTAGTTTTATTGTTTAGAACCACAAAAACAGAAGAAGTGGAAAAAAAGTGCACGAGAGCAACAGTTCAAGTAGCGCCCTCGTGACATTGGGGCGTTCAAGCGAAAAATCGCTTTGTTTATCTAAAAAAAGGTCCTCCACAGTGAGACAACAGAACACAACACAACTGCACACAAAACAGAGACAGATCTTACTAAACATGTCTGAAAAGTTTTTAGTTGAAGAATTGATGCATTTCTATGCCCAGCCTTATTTTTTTGAAAGTTTTTGGACCGGTGCAAGTTCACAGTGGACAGAGTTACCCACGTGATACCGAAAATAGAAAACAAGTGATTGATAGAATGTACCGTTGCTCGTCACGGCTGGTTAGGATAAAAACTCTGATTACCATAGAAAATATACCTTTTATCGCATGTTGTTTGCCGTCAGGTTAGGACACGGTGTGACTGTGGCCTCCTCTATGTTTCTGTTTGATTTCCAAGTACTCTATTAAAAAAAAATAAGGCTGGGCATAGAAATGCATCAACTCTTCAACTACAAACTATTCAGACATGTTTAGTAAGTTCTGTTCTCTCTTTTGTGTGCAGTTGCATTGTGTTCTGTTGGCGCTGTGGAGGACCTGTCTTTAGATAAACAAAACACATTTTCCCTTGAACGCCCCAATGTCACGAGGGCGCTGTTTTGATATGTCCCAAACTGAGTTACCCACCTGTGGAGCGCCATACAGGTAAAGAACCAATGCATCGTGCTTCGGAATCACACACCAGACCTTCTGACATGGTTTGGTTCTATCACTGTACTGCAGGAAGCCGCACATGAAACTGTTTCCCGAGACCTGAGCAGCTTCAATCTGGCAAAGAACTATGAAAAGAATCAAGATATCAACGCTTCCAAATAACGTTCACATTGACGACCCACCAAACACGTACCTCAAGGATTCCCCTTTTCTTGCCCCCCGCTGGTTCCTCAGCGTCTGTTCTGCCAGTCAGTATGAAGTAACAGTCCTTACACACTTTATTTAATCTGTTGCTATCATACCTCAGCAATGCCTTGTAGTCTGAACATTTATAGCACACCACCTAGAACACATTTCAAAACCTCCGTTATTTTAAGAAACATTCAAGGTTCAATCCACAGCATTTTCAGCAAAAAAAGTCATTTTGACTCATCCCTCTTTTTCTTTAAAAAAGCCAAGAATCCCTCCATTTCTATTGTTTTTGGCTATTCGCATTCTTTGTGCATATCGCCACCTACTGGGCAGGGAGGAACATTTATAGTAAAAAGGACTTAAATATTGATCCGCTTCTGAAGACATGGATTTAACCACTGGAGTATGGATTATTTTATGCAGCCTTTATATGCTTTGTGGAGCTTCCTCCACATAAAATGCGTTCACTTGCATTCACTTGCATTTTATGGACCTACAGAGCTGAGATATTCTTCTAAAAATCTTTGTAATCAGCTGAGATGTCAAGAGGGTGAATCCTTAAAGTTAGAGTTTGAGTTGGTCCATAATAACTACTATTGGCTTAATTTAAACAACAATACAAGTAAACAAAAAAGTCCCCATTTAGGTAAGCGTTTGTTTGTTAACTCACATATCCACACGCCCTGCAGTGGTGTCTCCTGCGGGTCAGAGCGTTAAAAGGCTCCTTGCATTTCATGCACATCGTCACCTCGTTATCCCGAATCCAACGCGGAGCTCTCTTTCCCAACTCCTCTTTCTGAAAAACATGGAAAGGTAGATAAAAAAAGTGGCTTACTCGAAAACAAAACAGTAATATATGAATTTCCCCTTCACTTGGTCCCGGTCTCTGGGACTTTTCTTGGCTAGGTTACCAGGCTTGATCTTTTACCACTATGCCAAAGCACCCCTTTATTACCAGACTACGCATATATAGACACGGTTCTTTGCACTTACAGACACCTCATCCAGAACTTCTTTAGATGCCGATTTGAACGTTTCATTCTTCTGCTGAAAAATTTCAATGGTCTCTTGGAATGCCTATAAAACACAAACTCACATATAAACTAAAGCCTGATCCTTATATAGCTCATAATTCATATTTACAGCAGTTTTAAGATATTAAAGTACAGTTACCTTGATCCAGTCCTCTTTATCTTGCTGTGAGCTGTAAACAGTAAGTAACACAGAAAATGTCACTCTATATTCAGAGGACATATGAGAAGATCCAACATGCCGTACCCACCTGGCCTGCAGTTCCAGTGTTCGCTCCTTGCCTGACACCTGGAAAGTGTGAGGATAGTCATCATTGGAAGTCTCCAGTACCTTCATGCCCTCGACGCCGACTCGTGTGCGCACAGTGAACCTCTGACCCACCAGACTGAATTTGGGCACGCAGTACAACAGCATGTTGTTAAACTGCAAACAGAAGAGCAAAGCTATAATTAGCCCTGAGAATGGCATCACATGGCACATAACTCAATACCAGCTTGTTAGATGCTGCGGCACGTGCTGCTTAGTGAATGGTGACTGAGTGAGCTGTTTTGGGAACGTCATAGACATGAAAGTTTTAAATATAATGTCTGATGCGGCTCATGAGCACCACAATGATCAAATGGGTCATTTGATCAGTGCAGTTTGCACTGCAGAGTGAACAATAGTAGTATGATGCAACCTTTTGTGGTGGGGGGCATATTGGCCTTTAGGGTGGGAAATAGGACCCAGAGGGGGTGGTGGTTTTGCCTTCTGACTGGGGTGGACACAAGGACAATCTAGGGGGGCAATGCCCCCTCCTTAGACCCAGCTATAGTGTGAACAAAGCCTTCTTGACCAAACTAACCAGGAAGAGATATCTCTCCATGGATGACGTGTTTCTAGCTGCGAGCTTCAAGATCTGTCCTTCCTTGATGAGCTCGTTGGAGGGGTTCACAATGTCCTCCTCTCCTCCCAACATCTCATAGATCTCCATCAGCTTCTTCAGGTTCTCCTGGAAAACAAATTCTGAATATGAAATACGTTAACGCTTTTATCAGAGCAAACGTCTAACCATCAAGGAGAAAAAGCTAGGAAAGCCACATCAACTTTTAGAATGAATAAATCCATGAATACACGAAGGGTCTGTATCCACAATAAATATTTAACTGCTGTTTCTACCATGTCGAGTGAAAGCGTCTCTCACCATCTTGCGGATGGCCGTGTTGGAGTGAATTGCGGCCATTGAGATGATGTTCAGAGACTCTGGAAACGAGAAGCAGAAGTGATATCAGAGCTGACGCATTTAAGTTATGGAACTGAAAACAAATATGTTTCTTGAGCCAAACAATATTTTCATTTTACTCTGGGTGTTTAAGTTCAATTGATCGTGGAAAGTGGAAGCTGCCCTCAATATGAAATTTCAGAAAGTTACAGAAATTTGCGTAAAATTGCGAGGAAACATTCAAATATGAGGACAGATATATTAAACATTTTAATTTCAAAATTCCCTGAAATGATGCTGAAGGACAGACTGCTCCTGCAACACAAACCTATGCACCAAATCAAGAAATGTAACTTAATTAAACAGTTACTAGAGTAACTAATGGGACAGTTAGACTATAAATAAGGCAAGAGGGGTTGTGTATCTCACTTTCGGCCTGGCTGTGGTCCGTGTCGTCCTCTGGGAGTTTTTTCAAATAATCTTTGAGCAGCATCTCATATCGTGGAACCCGCTGCACCGGCTCTAACATGTGATGCTGAAGAGTGAGATTTCCACAACACTCCAGACTCTATAGAAACATTAGACACAATTCAGTCCAGTTGTGTCCAGTCCTCAGAAATAAACAGTTGTTTTGGATGTTTAATCCAATTTTGTGAACAAATAGTCTTTTTTTCCCAACCATATTAGGAATCAAAGATATGTTAGCTCAATCGACAGCATTTGTGGCATAATGTTGATTACCACAAAAAATACTTTCGACTTACAAAAAGCAAAAATGGAGGTTACAGTGTGGCACTTACAATGGAAGTGGATGGGGCCAATTTTTGGAGGGTTTAAAAAGGCACAAATATGAAGCTTATAATTTAATAAAAACACACATTAATTATTCATTTGAAACTTGTGTATTATTTGAGCTTTAAAGTTGCTTAATTGTCATGCTTATAGTCGTTTTAGGGTTTTAGGGTATACGGCATTACATTTTCATGGCAACCAGTTTTAAAATTGGCGAAATCTTTACACATAAATGGTTAGTAAGCATTTTTATAACACTAAAATCATGTTAACATATATTGTTTGGGCTATACATTTGAATACTTTTAATGTTTATGAATTGGGCTCATGGGACATTTTTCATTGCAGGTGTCTAACTGAAATAATATTTTTTGGAAATCAACATTATGCCACAAATGCTGTCACTTGGGCTTATTTTTGTATTGAACCCTGGAATATTTCTTAAAACATTGCTATATATATTTAAGTAGAGCTGTCAGAATTAACGCGTTAACACATGCATTTAATTAAAAAAGTTTAACGCCTACATTTTTCTTAATCGCGATTAATGCATTGACCGTTAATACAGCGTAAACACTGGGGTGAAGGCCAGAAACTTTGTAATGTTTCCGCCTGGGGTCATTACACTGAAGTCCACACCATCGTGCCAGAGCCCTTCTACCAAGGTGAACCTACAAATTTAGCATAAAACAACATAACGCTGTGGTCCCATAGACATTCTACGGGCGGTACTGTAAAAAAAAACCCAGATGGGACTTGTGATAAGCATTTTTCAGCCTTGGAAAGTGTATTTGTTTGCATAGTTCAAAGCGCAGTTTGACATAGGCATTGCCGCCCTGATGTGAATCATGAACGCAGCTTCACGATTGCTGTAACAAAGTGGATGGCCACAGTCTACTGGCAGATTTTAAGGGATTTAATGCCCATTGCAATAAAAATGCAACCTATGTGGAGACTAGTTCTTTCAATTATTCATACTCCCACTTAGACTTAGAAATGTTTAATGTTACTTGAATTGTGATATTTTAGTGCATTTCTACCTGTATCGTGGAAAGCTTTGTTTGGAAAATGTTAGTAAAGCATTATATTGCTACATAATGTTTTGTTTTCGTTCCTAAAATGGAATTAAATTAATTTAACAAGATAAGAAGTATATAAAGTGTCAAATTTCAACACTTTGAAAATCTGCGATTAATCGCGATTAACTACCAAAAATTATGCGATTAATCGCGATTAGAAAAAATTGCGACTGACAGCACTAATTTCCAGTTTGTCCTTCTCAATGGATATAAAAGTTACAGTATCTGAATTATATATGTTTTGGCACTCAAAAATGCATTTTTGTTTATTTAAATCAGTTGTCTATGTTATTGCACAAACTCACATACACACTGAAGACTAAATATTAATCATCAGTTTTATTAATCACTTTTAATTGTCATCAGTATTGACAATCATTTAGTAGCATTATTGATAATCTGTATTAGTTTTATTAAACTTCTGTCTTTATGTTATTTAATATGCCTGCTTAAAGCCCAGTGTAAGTCATGATGGCATATGTAAGCTTTATATAGTTTGCATGTGCAAGCCTTAAATAGGTTGTATGTGTAAGCTCTTACAGCTATGTAAACTTTATATAAGACAATAAATTTAAAGTCTTCACACGTGCACCTGTATGTCCTGAATGATGGCGTTAAACTGCACCGAACGCTCCGTCCACTGCTTCAGCAGATCCATTGCATTGTCAAAGTTTTTCACATACTCTGCGTACATCCTCAGAAAAGGGGCGAGCTGTGCTAAGATGTCCCCGATACGGGGTGTGGATTCCCTGCAGAAAGACAGAGAGATCAGATATACATGGATGAACCAAAACATTATGACCACTCACAGGTGAAGTGAATAACGCTGAACATCTCCTAACAAGGCCACATGTCAAGGTCTGGGCAGATTAGATGGTAAGCGAACTATCAGTTCTCGTAGTCAACGTGTTGAATGCAGGATGAATTGGCATGAGTAAAGACATGAGTGACCTTGACAAGAGCCAAATTGTTATGGCCAGACAACTGGGTCAGAGCATCTCTGAAACAGCAAGGCATATGGGGTACTCCCGGTCAGCACCTGTGAGTACCAACAGAGGTCTGAGGAAGGACAAACCACAAACCGGCAACAGGGTATTTGGAGGACCCAAGGCTCATCAATGTGGGAGTGCAACGAAGGCTATCCCATCTGGTCCAAACCGACAGAAGGTCTAATGTAGACCTTGAAAGTCCACCGTCGAAAGCGCCTTCAATGGGCACGTGAGCGTCGGAACTGGACCTTGGAGCAGTGGAAGCCTGGAGTGTGATGTTCTGCTGGGAAACCCGGCTCCGGCCATTCATGTGGATGTCAGTTTGACACGTGCCACCTACCTAAACATCGTTGCAGACCAGGTACACCCCTTCATGGCAATGGTATTCCCTGATGGCACTGGCCTCTTTCAGCAGGATAATGCGCCCTGCCACACTGCAAACATTGTTCGGGAATGGTTTGAGGAACATGATGAAGAGTTCAAGGTGTTGCCATGGCCTCTAAATTCCCCAGATCTCAATCTGATTGAGCATCAATGGGATGTGCTGGACCAACAAGTCCGATCCACGGTGGCTCCACCTCGCAACTTACAGGACTTGAAGGATCTGCTGCTAATGTCTTGGTGCCAGATACCACAAGACACCTTCAGGGGTCTTGTAGAGTCCCCTGATTCCCCTGTTACTAATCAACAGGGGCCATAATTAAAAAGAAAATCTATATTGCTCTTGAGTAAAATAAATCATTTTTGACAATGTTACACATTATTATGCAGTATATTTGTCTAACACAGAGGCATACGTCCAAAAATAAGACAAAATAAATACAGATATACATTCAAATGGATTAATACCAACTGCTAATCATCAATTTCTCAAAGGCAGACAAAAAAAGGGAGATGTCTGACAAGTCAATGCTCACCACTGGCTCATCCGTGTCTCCAGATCAGGCAGGAGGAACTGGTTGTGGAAAGTGTAGATGGATCCCACATTAGAGAAGATGCCCTTCACAACATCTAGAGGAAACGTCCCCTTCCCAGCTTCCTCTGTCAGTTTGGTGCAAAACACCTGCAAACACACAAAGTACACACTCATTATGATCAGCTATAGTAACCCAATCATTATTTTGACCTTTGAGTAACACTTGAAAACATCTGAATGTCATTAGATAACAAAATATCAAACCAAGTGGCATCTGCAAGCAATGGCATCTATACATTTTTAGGAGTCCCAATACTTTTGGGGGCTAGAAAGAGTAAGAACCATTTTTCAAGAACTAAATTAACAAATCACTGACCTGGTCCAGTAAATGTAGACGGACTACATACGCCCTCTCCGTCTGTAAAAGTTCATTGGCAATCTTATAGAGTTTCACTTCTTTAATCTCCTCCTGTTGAAAATAACATGTTATTTCCTGTATTCTTCCTAGAAGCATCTCTGCTGTGTGTGTTCTGTGATCCTACACTTGAGTAATTTCTACAACTAATGTTTGAAAGCTATCTACATCTACTATCTATGGATAATAGTGTGTAGACCAGTAGGTTCTGATAAACATAGACAGACAGACAGCAAAAAATACCCAATGCTAGTTTCAAAAGACAAAATAATGCAGGTTTTGGAGAAATATAATGCATAATTGAACACCCTGCATGTATAAAACTACTACTTGCTAACACTATGGATGGCAAGTGGTTGCAAGGGTATTGCTATGCATTGCTAAGATGATCTTGGGTTGTTTTAAGTGCATTGCTATGAGGTTGCTAAGGTGTACTGAGTGGATTCCAGGGTGTTGCTAAGGTGTTCTGGGTTGGTTTTAAGTGCATTGCTATGCAATTGCTAAGGTGTTCTGAGTGGTTGCCAAGGCGTTGCTATCAGTTGCTAAATTGTTCTGGTTGATATTAAGTGCTCTGCTATGTGGTTGCTAATGTGGTCTGAGTGGTTTCCGGAGTATTGCTATGCGGTTGCTAAGGTGCTATGGTTGGTTTTAAGTGCATTGCCGTATGGTTGTTAAGGTTTTCTGAGTGGTTGACAGGGCATTGCTATGCAGTTGCTAAGGTGTTCTGAGTGGTTTTAAGTGCATTGTTAGGGTATTATGTGGTTGCTAAGGTGCTTTGTTTCAAGGTGGTATGATTGGTTGCCATGGCATTGCTATGTGGTGGCTAAGGTGTTCTGGGTGGTTGCCAAGGTGTTGCTATTCGGTTGCTAAAGTGTTCTGAGTGGTTTCCAGGGCATTGCTACTCGGTTGCTGAGGTGTTCTGGGTGGTTTTATGCACATTGCTATGCGGTTGCCAATGTCTTGTGATTAGTTCCCAGGGCATTGTCATGCTGTTGCTAAGGTGTTCTGACTGGATTTAAGGGCATTGCTATGAGGTTGCTAAGATGTTCTGAGTGGTTGCCAGGTTGTTGCTAAGGTATTCTGGGGTGGTTTATGTGCATTGCTATGTGGTTGCTAAGGTGGTCTGAGTGGTTGCCAGGGCATTGCTACGTGGTTGCTAACTATTTCTAAGTGGTTTTAAGTACATTGCATTTCAGTTGCTAAGGTGCTCTGGGTGATTTTAAGTGCATTGCTATACGGTTGTTAATGTGCTCTGGGTGGTTTTAAGTGCATTGCTATGTGGTTGCTAAGGTGGTCTGCGTGGTTGCCAGGGCACTGCTACATGGTTGGTAAGGTGTTCTGGGTTGTTTTTAAGTGCATTGCTATATGGTTACTAAGGTGTTCTGAGTGAATTTATGTGCTTTCTTATGCAGTTGGTTGATATGGCATTGCTATATGGTTGCTAAGGCTTTCTGAGTGGTTGCCAGGGCATTGCTACATGGTTGCTAAGGTGTTCTGGCTGAATTGACAGTAAATCCATTGTTATTCAGTTTGTTTCTAGGGCACTGATATGTGGTTGCTAAGGTGTTCTGGGTGGTTGCCAGAGAGTTGCTATGCAGTTGCTAAAGTTTTCTGGTTGATTTGAAGTGCATTGCTATGTAGTTGCTAAGATGGTCTGAGTGGTTGCATGGGCATTGCTATACGGTTGCTTAAGTGTTCTGAGTGGCATTGCTATACGGTTGCTTAAGGGTTCTGAGTGGCATTGCTATACGATTGCTTAAGGGTTCTGAGTGTTCAGGGCATTGGTATGTGGTTGCTGAGGTGTTCGGGGTTGTTTTAAGCAGATTGCTATGCAGCTGCCAAGGTGTTGTGAGTTGTTGCCTATCCATTGCTATGTGGTTGCTTAGGTGTTCTGAGTGGTTTTAAGTGCATTGTTATGAGGTTGTTTGCTAGGGCATTGCTGTATGGTTGCTAAGGTGTTTTGGGTGGTTTTAAGTGCATTGTTATATGATTTCTAAGGTGTTCAGAGTGATTTACATGGTGTTGCTGCTTAGTTGCTAAGGTATTCCACATGAGTGGTTTTAAGTGCATCGTTTTGCGGATGACAAGGTGGTATGAGTGTTTGCTAGGGTGTTACAATGAGGTTGCTAAGGTGTTCAGGATGGTTTTAATACATGTAGGCGCAATGAATTTGATGTTCTGAAATGCAGTATAATAACTCACTTGTTTGTCTTCATCCTTCTCCATGTTCTGCTTCTGTTCATCTGTGAAGTTCTCCTGCCATTCAGTATCTTCTTTGTGATTTTGTAGAACACTTTCACATTTGCTGGTGTCCAAAGGTATCTGGAGGTGTTCTGCGTCTGTGTTGATCTCTTGCTTTTCAAATTTACCCTTCTCTTTGACTTCCTCTGACCACCAACCTGACCAATCAGGCCAACGGGAGTCCTGTGAGAAGACTTTATCGAAGACACAGTTTCCTTGCTTGCCTTCAAAGTCTGAACATTCAGGGTTAACTTGATCCTCTTGGAGATGTTTAGGTGGAGAAGAACCTGGTGTAGGTTTGGTGACACTGGAAGGGAGGTAGAAGAGAGTATTAGGTGAGAAGTACTGTGTCAATGTCATGCCAAGCTCTTTAACAGGAAGTGAAAGTGTAGGAGGCGGAACAGAGTGTCACAAAGAGAAACGAGGGGGTGAGTTTCTCCATACTGCTCTATTTAAGAAGCACACATACACCCGCTTGCACGGGACTGTGTAGTGCCTTGATTTGCAATGCAATAAAAAAGCGAATTCTGACTTTTTATTTTGCAATTGCAATTTTATTTTAATTCACTACTGTGACTGTCTGATATATACTTGTAATTGCCAGAATTAAAAAACTAATTCGGTGGCAGGATCAAGGCATCTTAGGACTGTGGTAGATTTTAAGTTAAAATCGATATGAATGTAAAATGGTAAGTGTATACACTGATGAGCCAAAACATTATGACCATCTGCTTAATATGCTGTCGGTCTAATGCGTGCTGCCATAACAATGCCGACCCACCAAGGCATGGGATCTATAAGACCCCTGAAGTTGTCCTGTGTTATCTAGCACCAAGACTTCAGCAGCAGATCTTTCAAGTCCTGTAAGTTGCGAGGTGGAGCCACCGTGGATCGGACTTGTTGGCCCAACACATCCCACAGATGCTCAATCGGATTGAGATCTGGAGAATTTGGAGGCCAAGTCAACACCTTGAACTCTTCATCATGTTCCTCAAACCATTTCCGAACAATCTGAGCAGTGTGGCAGGGCACGGCCATTAGGAAATACCATTGCCATGAAGGGGTGTACCTGGTCTGCAACAATGTTTAGGTAGGGGGTACGTGTCAAACTGACGTCCGCATGATTGGCTGGACCCGGGTTTCCCAATCCATGCTTCCACTGCTCCAAGTTCCAGTTCCAATGCTCGCGTACCCATTGTAGCCACTTTCGACAGTGGCACTCTGACTAGACACTCATAGGCACTCTGACTAGACTTCGGCTACGCAGCACCATACACAGCAAGGTGCGATGCACTATGTGTTGTGACACATTCCTCCTGTAACCATAATTACAATTTTCAGTGACTTGTGCAACGGTGGACCTTCTGTCGGGTTCGGACCAGATGGGATAGCCTTCGTTGCCCTTGCACATTGATGAGCCTTGGGCGCCCAACACACTGTCACCGGTTTGCGGTATACCACTCCTCGGACCCCTGTTGGTACTCACCACTGCTGACCAGGAGCACCCCATATGCCTTGTCATTTCAGAGATGCTCTGACCCAGTCATCTAGCCATAACAATTTGGCTCTTGTCAAAGTCACTCATGTCTTTATTCCTGCCAATTTATCCTGCATTCAACACGTTGACTACGAGAGCTGATAGTTCGCTTACCATCTAATCTGCCCAGACCTTAACATGTGGCCTTGTGTGGAGATGTTCAGCGTTATTCGCTTCACCTGTGAGTGGTCAAATTATTTTGGCTCAGTGTATTTAGGTGCATTAAAAATCACTTTTTTCCTTTGACATTTATAAACAGTCCTGCGATTAACAAAATCAATTTTTAAAAGTAAAATATACAATCTGTCACATTCTGTTGACTTTTGTTCTGTGCTTTTATGTTGAAATTCCTGTTTAGTTCCTGTTTCCTGTTTGGTTCTTGTAGTCCTTTTGTAGTTCCATTTTTTGATTGGTTTTCCCCTGATTGTTTCCCCAGGTGTTCCTAGTTTTCCCTTGTGTATTTAAGCCCTTGTTTCCCCCCTGTCCATTTATCTGTTATTTTATGTTTAGCATAGTGGTTTTCTATATTTCTTGTTTTAGACTAAATAAAGCTGCACATAAATCCTCTCTCGTTGCCTGTCGTCACACAATCTGGTCTCTCAATTAATGTATGCCTAAAAACAGTTCAAGGAATGAAAACCGAAAGCAAACTAATTATTTTGCAGAACATTTTTGCAGAACCCCAAAAACTGGGAACAAAGTCATTTTCAATTGTTCCAGAAGAAACGTTATTTTTAAATGCTGGTAACCGGTCATAACCAGTTAATTTTGTTCAGATAATTTTCTCCTTGAAATCAAAGAGTATATTAGTAATTTTTTAGAATGAAACCACTTCATGTTGCCCCATTAAATGAAACATGCTTTGATCCTGAAGGAAACAGCTGCATAAATCCACCACACAGGAAAAAAAAAATTAATTGCTTATTTTTAGAGCTGCATAAGATTAATAACAAATAATTTTTTCTCAATCGCGATTAATGCATTTACCATTAATACAGCATAAACATTGGTGTCATTGGTGCCTCTTGACTTGACTTGACTTTGTAAGCTTTGTAAATTACACTGACGCACACACCACAAACAGACACACAACTGTGCCAAAGCCCTTCTACCAATGAGAGCCTACAAGTGTAGCATAAAATAGCATAACACTGCAGTACCGTTGAAACACGCTAGTTGGGCGTTACACTCTCTCATATGACAGAGCCGTGGATGTTGTTATCTCGCTAAATTAAAGAATCTCTGACATCGCTTCCCTGTCTGTAATAAAATTATGGAGAAATTAGCTCGTAACACTATATGATATACAAAACAAGCCCAGATGGGACTTGTGACATAAATCAAGCATTTTTCAGCCTATTTTAGGCACGTTTTAATTACCAGATCATGAAAGCAGCTTCACGATTGCTGTAGCAAAGCTGAAAGCCAGAGTCTACAGGGAGATTAATATTGTGGAGTATGACCGTTTAAAGGACTCATTAATGCCCATTGCAATGAATATGCAACCTGTATGGGGACTGTACGATATGAACACATTGATATCGCCATGGCACACTGTGCAACATTATTTCAGACTGCACGATATACATCGTAGCGGACTGTGGTCCCAATCATCCTGGTCAGTGAACGTGACTCACGTTACGGGTGTGTTGCGGAATAGAAGTTAAACGGAGAAATTTGCCAACCACCGAGGAGCACATTTTTTCTCTCTCTGAAAGTCAGGACATCAACATTTCCGTTGCTCCAATACCCCTCCATCAGGCTCACATTTACAAGAAAGATGGATTTTGTCAAATAGGCCCATAAAAAGACAGAAAATGACAGATGTTGAGAATGAACGCGAGTGCGGGAGGTAGCCTGTTACACTTTTCTCCAAGTATTTTCTGCTTATATATTTATTTAAAAAAAAAATGTATTAAATGAAAATAAGAAATAACATTGAAAGTGCTTGAGTGGAGAGATAACTGGGCACAAATGTTGCGACGGTGGGGCAAACACGGAGCAGGTTTCTTTCCAAGGGAATTGGGGTGCGAGAGAGGAGCGGAATATCTCATCCCGTCGTAATAGAGGTCACAGTATACACTACGAAGCTAAATTTCTGACACTGCTAGAACTTCGTCGGAGGCTGAAGATCATCGCAAAGGCCGTTAATCAGCCGTCTGTGAACATATCACATTGAACATTGTAAGAGTGCCGATTTTGCCCTACGATGATAGAAGATTCCCGAAATTTGTCTCAGATGGCAGAATCGTGGTCAAAAATCGTACAGCGTGCACCCGCCTTTAGTCTTTGGGAAATGTATAATATTAGTTGAATTGGTGATATTTTAGTGCATTGTCTTTATAGTATGGAAGGTTTTGTTTGGAAACCATTAATAAATAATTATATTGTTTAATGGAAATAAATTAAGTTTGACAAGAAAAGAAGTATATATAGTCAAATGTCAGCACTTTTAAAATCTGTGATTAATCGCGATTAACTAAAAAAATGCAATTAATCGCAATTAAAAATTTTAATCGACTGACAGGATTACTTATTTAAGCTTATTTTGGTGAGATGAGTAGCTTATTTTCAGGCTTATTTTTCCAGACCAGGTCACTTGTTTCTCTTGTAAGATCCGGCAACACGTAACTGGTGTTTCACCCACCCTTAGCATAGCTGCATGCATTACATACTGTACCTTTTATCAGATTGTCTGCAGTATTTTGACACCGCAGTTGTCCTCCCTCGACTTATATTTGTCACCGTTTCCTCCTTATCCATGATGTTTCCCGTTGAAATCTTCATTGGACATTGGAATTTTGGTTTCGGAAGCACTGAAGCGAAAGAGAAACTTACGGTCTAATCTAATACACATAATACTTGTCAAAACGTGTCATAATAATGTATATAAGACATAATGCTTTTCTAATGCTATATCTGTTTGGTTTTGAGGTTGTTGATAGCAGTAGCTACAAAGATCACCCATGAGTCTCGATGATATTCCAGACTCTCGATATGACTATTTAATGTAAGTCTATGCCATTTTATCACTCATTTTATCGTCTCCCTGGCGACAACCATAAATATAATTTTGAAAAAACCCCCCAACCCTCATTATGAGCAATAAAAATAGTGATGCGTGCCTTAGCAAATGCCACTAGTCATGAAATGCACAACTCAATATGCTGGTGGGTTAGCAGCGTAAAAGGTTTTTAGATGTCGACGTACCTTTTGGAGGAGGCATCGTTGAGACCCTGTACACCTCTCTCTCTCTCTTAGAAATGAAGTTCTGTCTTTTAACAAACTCGTGTCTGTACCATCACACTGCCCGAGGCTTCCAACATCTCCTGTGGACACACACAGATGCCACTGATACACTCAGAACGGAACAGAAAGGCCACAAACAACACAGCCTTCAGTTCCACAAGAGCAAACGTATAGTTTGAACCAAGCGATTCGGGATGTCTTACGTAATAGACTGGCTATGAAGTTTCATTTTAAGAGCATTTAATGCTTATTGAATGTGTAAAAGTCATTTGAGTGATCGATAACATGCACTGAATGCAGGTCCTCACTGAAAGCAACATCTGAAGGGTTTCACTGTTTGTGCATTTAGTGAAAGATGCTGCTTCCTCTATTCTCTGCACTGTAACACACATCCTCTTATGCATTCAACAAAACAGCAATTTAAAAACAAACAAACAAAACATACTCCAAATCTAAAGCCAGTTCATAACTAATCTTAAATTAGGATCATTTATGTGGATTCTGTTCTTCAAACACAAAGTCCAACGTTGTATTTTTTTGCAATAGCTGTTTGGGAAACACTTGAGCATAAAACCAAGGGACAATTATGTCATGAATAATTGAAAGTCTGAACAGTATTTTTCATAAATGTCAGGTCAGCATGACTTTTTTCTTGCAAATTTTTTCTAAGAAATAATAATAATAATTATTTTGCATTATTCATGCCAACATTTCTATTTTCAAGAATTTCAGCTGTTGGTGAAACGTTGATTTTTAGCACAAATTAGCACAACGTCATAGGCTTGGGAAATGTTTTTGAGGTAAAGACTTTGCGGGTTTGTGTCTGAGAAATATTCACGGGAGTAAAAAGATCTGGCCTAAGGACATTCTGCAATGTTTTTTCTGACATAATGCAAAAAAACACACAGATCAGTCACTCTGAAGAAACATGATTTTGTGAAAGCCTCTGCTGCTGGCAGTTATAAACTTCCTCAGTGTAATTTCTCAGTTCCTCAAGCTCAGAATCATGGACAAAGGACCAACTCTGTGTACCTTTAATTTATAGACCTAGTTATAGAGAAGTTTCTGGATCCACAAACTCTCAATCTCATGAGAATCTAAACAGAAACTTTAAAATGCTCAAAGCTTGGCTTAATATAAGCAAACCACACTATTAAAAGTTACATTGCTTGTTGATACTCAAGTCAAATGTTTACTTGATGACCTTGATGACCGCTAAACTATATAATTCATCATTGTTCCAGACCACTGATTCACTTCATAGCTGCGCTACTGTAGTTTCTATAGGTCGACCGATATATCGGTTTTACCGATTAATCGGTGCCAATAGTTGCTTTTTGGAACTATCGGCAATCTACAAAAATCTCTACCAATAGTTACAGATAGTTTTTTTCTTATTATTCCTCATCAATAAACCTAATCTTGTGAAATATTATAAATATATATTATATATCGGCTTTCGGCCATCATGTACGCTAGATATCGGTATAAGCCAAGCCGATTAATCAATTGATATTTGGCCATTTTGCAATTATCGGCAGAAGTTTTATCTTAGTGTCAGTTCCAAAATTGTAGTAAATACTGTATAAAATAAGTGTTTGTTTCGCTTTAGAAATTTTGTGTACAGTTGATTTGCTGGTGTTATACTTTATTATCGGTGTCCATATTTATATCGGCTATCGGCCATTATACGAAATATATATCGGTATCGATATCACGCATTGAAAAACCCTCATCGGTCAACCACTAGTTCATATTAAAGGAAGACCAATATATCGTTTTTACTGATTAATAAGTGCCGATAGTTGCTTTTTGGAACAAAATTGTAAATTATCGTTTTTTTTATCATTTCGTCATTTCAGAATAAGAGTCCACGGTGTATTTTGGGCTTGTTAATACATAAAAATTCTGCTTTATGCATCAAATGCATCATATCATCAAAATCAAATTTTTTCTGGTTATTATTGTTATTTTGGTTGAATAATAAACTGCATCTGGGTTTTATTCATTTTGGACTCTTTGTCTTTACCTGCCATAGATAAGAAAGTATAAGACATTTTTTTGACATACCATCAATCGATCTGATAAACTATTAACTGATTAATCGATTATCTGCCTTTCCCACCACCTCAGTTATTGGTATTGGCAAAATCTGCTATCGGTTGACCTCTAGTTCATATTTTTGGATTATGACCTGTATTCCTTACATAACAGTAAACATCACCATATTCATATATTTAGAAGTAGCAATGCAAATAAAGAAACGTTGCATATGTAAAACTTTACATACTGAATTCCTTAATCAGACTGCATAAATCTACAACAGGGGATTTCCAAACTTTTTGATTTGACTGACCCCCAAATATGATAATCCCCTTTCAAGGAATCTCCTTCCTAAGATATAAAGGCATGAATAAAAACCCATTTATACTGTGTGAGAGAAATAGTGAGCATAACATTAAAAAGACATGTTTCCAGAATTTTTGCAAACATAATCATTAGCTTTTATGATGTCATTGTACTAAAACTAAAACAAAGGGCAACAACTATGGAAGCAGAATGAAAAAGTTCTAATATAGAATTCAGGTAATGTGATAATAAAAATCTCAAGTTAACGTTTACTCAAATTTTTTGAAAAATGCTGCTCTATGCTTTATGCTTTATGTTTAGGTAAAAACGAATACACAAATGCACACACACACACACACACACACACACACTGACCTGATCTCCACTCACACACTGCTCTCTTGGATTGTGATTGTACAATGTGCACATGATTTCCCAGATCACAGTTTTCCCTCACTGTATTTCCCTTTTTTTCTGCATGAAAGCATGTGGCTGACTAAAGGTTTAATGTGTTAATTGTGCAAGCCACTGTTTACATTCAAGTCTGATCCAATCAATTTGACAATGATTATTAATAACTTCATCTTCATCTAAAGTTATTAATAGTTATTTTCAAATAGTTATTTGATTGTTGGGTTTGGCTCATCTACGCTTGTAATTTAACACAAAAAAAAACAGAGTGTGAAAATGGCATACTTTACAAAATCCAAACTAAAACCAACTTTTGAACATTTCTTATACTGAACATTTTGCTATTTCCCTCGTTAGGTCTTGTAACGTTACAATAGACCATAGATTTTGCAGTACAGATATTAGTTCCTTACATTTATAACCTAATACACGCAGAGGACAATCCACTTATTTGATATCTGTTAGAATGAGAACTAAAGGTAAGTAATTTGAGATGACCTATATCACGTGAACAATTATAGTCAATTATCATTTGAAATCATATCTCTTGTTGTTGATGGCATAGTTAAAGGCAAGCCTAAAGGAGCAGTTTATTTGAGAAGGGTCTGTCTGTCCTGCAGGACGAATATAAGACAGGTCCACACAAGACACGTCCACTGCAAGTTACGCCTCCTTTAAATAACCAGCGAAATGCTTGAGTGAACAACAGTTGAATGTCACATTCATAACTGGAGAAAAGAGAACGGAGATTTTTTTCATTTTACCATTTATGTTTTTGGTTTAATAATATGATGTGTGACATATAAACATTATACTGTGCAACGACAGCTTTGCAGGTCCTTGTCATTCTAGCAGTCAGTTTGTCCAGATACTCAGGTGACCTTTCACCCCACACTTCCTGTAGCACTTGCCATAGATGTGTCTGTCTTGTCAGGCACTTCTCACACACCTCACAGTCTAGCTGATCCCACAAAAGCTCAATGGGGCTCAGATCCATAACACTCTTTTCCAATGATCTGTTGTCCAATGTCTGTGTTTCTTTGCCCACTCGAACCTTTTCTTTTTGGTTTTCTGTTTTAAAAGTGTCTTTTTTTTGTGCAATTCTTCCCATGAGTCCTCCTGAGTCTTCTCTTTACTGTTGTACATGAAACTGGTGTTGAGCGGGTAGAATTCAATGAAGCTGTCAGCGGAGGACATGTGAGGCGTCTATTTCTCAAACTAGAGACTCTGATGTACTTCTCCTCTTGTTTAGTTGCACATCTGGTCTTCCACATCTCTTTCTGTCCTTGTTAGAGACAGTTGTGCTTTGTCTTTGAAGACTGTAGTTACACATCTTTTCAAGCATTGTTTAGCCTTCATTTCTCAAAACAATGATTGACTGATGAGTTTCTAGAGAAACCCAATATTGACCTTAAGACATGTCAGTCTATTGCATACTGTGGCAACTCAAAAACAAACACAAAGACAATGTTCAGCTTCATTTAACGAGCCAAATAGCTTTCAGCTGTACCTGTGGATGTATTTTAAGGCCTACCTTCAAACTCAACAAGCTTGCCTTTAACTATGCCATCAACAACAAGAGATATGATTTCAAATGATAATTGACTGTAATTGTTCACGTGATATTGGTCATCTCAAATTACTTACCTTTAGTTCTCATTCTAACAAAGAGTCATCAGCCAGGAAATTGAAGATCGGTCACAAATGGGTCTTCCAAATGGACAATGACCCCAAGCATACCTCCAAAGTTGTGGCAAAATGGCTTAAGGACAATAAAGTCAAGGTATTGGAGTGGTCATCACAAAGCCCTGACCTCAATCAGATAGAACATTTGTGGGCAGAACTGAAAAAGCATGTGCGAGCAAGGAGGCCTACAAACCTGACTCAGTTACACCAGTTCTGTCTGGAGGAACGGGACAAAATTCCAGCAACTTATCGTGAGAAGCTTGTGGAAGGATCCCCAAAACATTTGGCCCAAGTTAAACAATTTAAAGGCAGTGCTGCCAAATACTAACAAAGTGTATGTAAACTTCTGACCCACTGGGAATGTGATGAAAGAAATAAAAGCTGAAATAAATAATTATCTCTACTATTATTCTGACAGTTCACATTCATAAAATAAAGTTGTGATCCTAGCTGACCAAAGATAGGGAATGTTTTCTATGTTTAAATGTCAGGAATTGTGATAAACTGAGTTTTAATGTATTTGGCTAAGGTGTATGTAAACTTCTGACTTCAACTGTATATATATATATATTTCTTTGCAATCCTCGGTTAAATATGAACAAAATTTGCGATGTAATGCTCTCTTTTTACGTTTGCCTCACAGTTTGCCGCAAAAGTGTGCAGCCACAACAGAGACAGTTCACACAATAAATTACATAACTCACCCTTTTTGAGAAAAGTGGTTAAAGGATACGTTCAGTACAGTTAAGTCCTTGTTTACAACTTGGATTAAAATACAAATAGAATCTACAGCATTTGTGGAACAATGTTAATGATTACCACCAAAATTATTTTTGACTTATTCTGACTTGTGAATGGGGCCAGTCTATAAATGTATAGCCACAAAATGTAATCAAATTGCTTGCTAACCTTTTCTATGTAAAGTTATATCCAATTTGACAACGTTGTTGCCATAACCAAGGGCCTAGCGGCCGCGGGGGACGTGAGGGACATGTCTCCCGCACTCTTTAAAAAGGTGATTTTTGTCCCCTGCACTTTTTCAAGCTAAACCCATACCGAGTCCAAATGGTGGATTTGAATACAGTATTCTTTAAGTTTTGTAACTTTGGGCTGATTGAGCGCCCATCCAGCCAATCACAAGTGAGTTTCATGAGCCAAAACATCCCTTACGCAATAGGCCGTCAGTCATACAGTCTAACCAACACGGCTCTGTTCATCTCTACAAAGTTGCTTTCAACAATGCTCAATAATTCATGTATTTTATCAGCATTGATGATGATCTAAATGAGTAATTTAGAGTTGAGTAATACACAAATGAGAGTTATTTATCGGCATATCGTTCAAGATTGGCAGCATTATGTGAAATGCACTGCAGAAAAAACAAAGGACGATCCTTCTGTTAAACACATTGTAAGTGGAGTTTATATCAGCGCATGAGTCTTCATTAAGTTGTGCTTTTTACATAATGTTTGTGAGGAAATAGTTTAATCGGTTGTTTTTGCCAATTTAAGCAGATTAGTAGATCTGTGTTAAATATGTAAAGCTATTTTTAATGTCAGCTCCTGTTTTTTACCTCTATGTTGGTGTGCACTCGTCAAACTGTAGGGAAAAAAGTTACTGTCCAATTTCCCTGATCCAGCTGGATGCAAAAATATTGTCAAAAATTCTGGCTAACCAATAAATTAAAGTTATGACATCTCTTATACATACAGATCAGGTGGGGGTTATTTGAGACTGCAGCTGATAACATTAGGCGTTTCATCAAGATCATGTGGTCAGTGGTGAATGATCAGACTCCGGTCTCCAGGCAGTTGATATGGTAGAATGGGATTATCTTTTTAAGATTTTGGAGATGGGTTTGGTAGTATGTTTATTGAATGGATTAAGTTACTTTATAGACACCCCGTAGCAGCGGTACAAACAAATGGATTCATTTCAGATTATTTTACTCTGGATAGGGGCATCAGTAGGGTTGCCCTCTTTCCCCACTATTGTTCTGTCTTGCCCTGGAACCATAAGCAGCCACGATAAGAAAGGAGGACGATTTTCCTGGAGTGATGGCGAGAGGTATGGCACATAACACAACCCCTAAATCCAACACTACCCCTAAACCCAACACATCCCCTAAACCCAACACAACCCCTAAACCCAACACTACCCCTAAACCCAACACATCCCCTAAACCCAACACAACCCCTAAACCCAACACAACCCCTAAACCCAACACAACCCCTAAACCCAACACTACCCCTAAACCCAACACAACCTCTAAACCCAACACTACCCCTAAACCCAACACTACCCCTAAACCCAACACAACCTCTAAAACCAAAACTACCCCTAAACCCAACACAACCCCTAAACCCAACACTACCCCTAAACCCAACACAACCACTAAACCTAACACAACCCCTAAACCCAACACAACCCTTAAACCCAACACAACCCCTAAACCCAACACTACCCCTAAACCCAACACAACCCCTAAACCCAACACAACCCCTAAACCCAACACAACCTCTAAACCCAACACTACCCCTAAACCCAACACTACCCCTAAACCCAACACAACCTCTAAAACCAACACTACCCCTAAACCCAACACAACCCCTAAACCCAACACTACCCCTAAACCCAACACAACCCCTAAACCCAACACAACCACTAAACCCAACACATCCCCTAAACCCAACACTACCCCTAAACCCAACACAACCCCTAAACCCAACACTACCCCTAAACCCAACACAACCCCTAAACCCAACACTACCCCTAAACCCAACACAACCTCTAAACCCAACCCAACCCCTAAACCCAACACTACCCCTAAACCCAACACAACCTCTAAACCCAACACAACCACTAAACCCAACACATCCCCTAAACCCAACACTACCCCTAAACCCAACACAACCTCTAAAACCAACACAACCACTAAACCCAACACAACCTCTAAACCCAACACTACCCCTAAACCCAACACAACCTCTAAACCCAACACTACCCCTAAACCCAACACAACCACTAAACCCAACACAACCTCTAAACCCAACACTACCCCTAAACCCAACACAACCTCTAAAACCAACACAACCACTAAACCCAACACAACCTCTAAACCCAACACTACCCCTAAACCCAACACAACCTCTAAAACCAACACTACCCCTAAACCCAACACAACCTCTAAACCCAACACATCCCTTAAACCCAACACTACCCCTAAACCCAACACAACCCCTAAACCCAACACTACCCCTAAACCCAACACATCCCCTAAACCCAACACATCCCCTAAACCCAACACAACCTCTAAACCCAACACATCCCTTAAACCCAACACTACCCCTAAACCCAACACAACCCCTAAACCCAACACTACCCCTAAACCCAACACAACCTCTAAAACCAACACAACCACTAAACCCAACACAACCTCTAAACCCAACACTACCCCTAAACCCAACACAACCTCTAAAACCAACACTACCCCTAAACCCAACACAACCACTAAACCCAACACATCCCTTAAACCCAACACTACCCCTAAACCCAACACAACCCCTAAACCCAACACTACCCCTAAACCCAACACATCCCCTAAACCCAACACTACCCCTAAACCCAACACACCCCCTAAACCCAACCCAACCCCTAAACCCAACACACCCCCTAAACCCAACCCAACCCCTAAACCCAACACTACCCCTAAACCCAACACTACCCCTAAACCCAACACATCCCCTAAACCCAACCCAACCCCTAAACCCAACACTACCCCTAAACCCAACCCAACCCCTAAACCCAACACTACCCCTAAACCCAACACTACCCCTAAACCCAACACATCCCCTAAACCCAACACACCCCCTAAACCCAACCCAACCCCTAAACCCAACACTACCCCTAAACCCAACACATCCCCTAAACCCAACACATCCCCTAAACCCAACCCAACCCCTAAACTACTTAAAGCTATTTAAATTATGGGGACACTAGAAATGTCCTTATAAACCACATTTATAGCATAATACCCTTTCAATTATCTGTTTGTAACCTAAAAAAGGGTACTTTTTTTTAAATTTTCCTTTAATAGTACAAATGATATAAGACTGCAAGAGAGCGCAAAACTAAATCATGACTCAAAGTGGTTTAATTTTGGTTTCATTAAATCATTTTATTCATATACTCATTAAACAGCAAACATTACACCGGTTTATGCTATTTAGTCATAGAGAATTAGCCTACATTAATCTTTATTGCTACTTGCCAGAAAGACTCTAAATATTTCAGTTGTTGATAAATGTGATTTGTTTAAAATCTTGTAATTTCTTGATTATTTAGGCTAATACATAAGATTGAGAGTGATGTGCCATACACCGATCAGTCACAACATTAAAACCACCTGCCTAACATTGTGTAGGTCCCCCTCGTGATGCCAAAACAGCGCCAACCCGCATCTCAAAATAACATTCAGAGATGATATTCTTCTCATCACAATTGTACAGAGAGGCTATCTGGTTAGCGGTGCAGTACATAAAATCATGCCATGGTCCAAATCACTGAGATCACATTTTTTCACCATCATGATGGTTGATGTGAACATTAACTGAAGCTCCTGACCCGTATCTGCATGATTTTATGCATTGCACTGCTGCCACACAATTGGCTGACTAGATAATCACATGGATGATTGTTGGTCCCAGATGGGCTGGTTTGAGTGTTTCTGGGATTTTCTCACACAACAGTCTCCAGAATTTACTCAGAATGGTGCTAAAAACAAAAATCATCCAGTGAGCGGCAGTTCTGTGGATGGAAACATCTTGTTGATGAGAGAGATCAACAGTGGACAGACTGGTACAACTGTGCTGAGAAGAACATCATATCTGAATGCTATACTGAGATGCGGGTTGGCGCCGTTTTGGTGGCACGATGGGGACCTACACAATATTAGGCAGGTGGTTTTAATTTTGTGGCTGATACACAAATGGTCAAGAATGCAAAATCAACATTAAAACAAAAGCAATACACCTCAGGGTACTTTGGATGAACTCACAGTTGACCTGGGTAGGTCAAGTCCCAAAGGACTGTCCACACTTTTGGACAATCCATCAGTAGGTCCAGTGTGTTTTGAACAGCAGGTTAAGACAAATCAGTGTTCAGAGAAATTGAGATTAACAGTCATTACCTACCAACAGCACTGGAATGCTCTGGATTGTGTTTGTGCTTGCAGCTGAGATAACCACTGGGTTACAGAATATGTCAATTAGAAGACCATGAATATACAAACTTCAACAGCAGTGCAAATATTAAGAAAAAGTTGAAACAGTAATGGTATATTAAGAACACAATTCATGCATGCAGCATTCCTGTCCAGATGAAAAACATGTATATTCACCTGCAACAAATTTACAGAGAGGTAGTTTATGGCATTGAATGGATATAATCTGCCGGTTTTGACAAGTAAGGCTTAAAAAGTCTACATAATAAAGCTTACTTTAATTTGGACAGTTTACACAAATTCAAACTCAGGTTTAGGGGTGTTAAAAGGCTTTAGTAGCCCACGTTTAACCTGCAGGTTTTAAAGAAATGTTCTGGTTTCAGAACATCTCTATCAGCAGCATCTGTTGCACGCTGTCGGTTACCACGGAATATAATTTTGACTCGTTCGCATTTACAGTAAAGAACTTACAATGGAAGTCTATGGGGCAAGACATTCTTGAGGGATGTATTCATTGTACTTTACAAAATGTGCATGTTATTTGAGCTGCAAAGTTTTTTAAATCATCTTTAAAAGTGGGACTACTATTCTCTGATACCTATGTCTGTGCACAGTCCCTTTAAAAAATGACATATAACTTAAGTGATTTTATGTCATTATGTTAACACATATTTTAAGCCTTGTGGCTACACTTTCAAAATATGTTATTTTTTTTTTAGCATTTATCACATTGCAATGCCCCATAGACTTCTATGCATAGTGTAGGCTATAAATGCAAATGTGATTATTCAAACTGAGGAAGGAGTTAATTTGTATTGAACCCGATTGAACAAGATTTTATTTAACATTGTAACTTACCGTTAAATAACATTTCTTTCTCAAGTGATGACAGGAATAGTTCAACCAAAAATGATAATTCTCTCAATATTTACTCACCCTCATGCCATCCCAGATGTGTATGACTTTCTTTCTTCTGCAGAACACAAATTAATATTTTTAGAAGCATACCTCAGCTCTGTTGGTCCATACAATGCAAGTGAATGGGTTTCAGAACTTTGAAGCTCCAAAAAGCATATAAAGGCAGCATAAAAGAAATCCATGCGACTCCAGTGGTTTAATCCATGTTTTATGAAACAATCCGATCAGTTTTGGATGAGAACAGACCAAAATGTAACTCCTTGCCATTGCAGACTCTAGGCACGGTCATGATTTCAAGCTTGATTACAATTCTAGTGCTTGATAGCACTAGGAAGATTAGTCGATCTTGAAATCATGTCAAGATTTATTGTGAAAAATTACATTTTGGTCTGTTTTCATGCAAAACTGACTGGATTGCTTCATTAGGCATGAATTTAACCACTGGAGTATTATGGATTACTTTTATGCTGCCTTTATGTGTTTTTTGGAGCTTCAAAGTTCTGGCAACCATTCACAAGCATTGTGTGGACCTACAGAGCTGAGATATTCTTCTAAAAATCTTACTTTACTGCAGAAGAAAAAGTCATACGCATCCGGGATGGCATGAGGGTGAGTAAATATTGAGATAATTTTCATTTTTGGGTGAACTATGACTTTAACCCATTTTAGTAATACT
The DNA here is from genome assembly GCA_032164185.1 of Moxostoma hubbsi. Lineage (NCBI taxonomy): Eukaryota > Metazoa > Chordata > Actinopteri > Cypriniformes > Catostomidae > Moxostoma > Moxostoma hubbsi. The sequence continues at coordinate 21,893,874 of JAVLUX010000041.1, forward strand.
AGTATCAATACTCATAAGGTTTTTTTGTTCGCTTAAAACATCCGCATGCTCTCTTTACTATTTATTTAACCTAAATTTTCTTAAAAATGTCCTAATAGCATTAAAAAAAAACATCAGTGATTGTATAATACAACATTCAGATGACAAAAATGTGAAACATCAACACTTTTAATAGTGTGTAAAAAAAGTGTCAAAGGCTAAAAGTTGCTGAACGATGATACAAATCACACGACTATGATCTAATCATGAAGCCAAAGTGTCATGGGTCTGTCTTTGGCTTGTGTCTTTCTCCCCACACCATAGCGTGTCTACAGCTTCCAGTGCTCTGTATGTATCGCCTTCAGCTCCGTATCAGGGTGGCACTGGGGTTAATATAGTAGGTAATGTGAGGCACTCCTGATGTACAAAATCCAAGCAGTGCCTCTGATTTGGAGTCGGGGAGGCAGGAAACAGTCACCATAATCCATCTGCAACAAAATCATGTTCTGATACACAGGAGAGAGAGATAAATTGCATATAAATTAAATAGCGTCAATCATATTTCATGTTGTCTTTAATTCAGGCACACAAAATGTTATTTATATAAATATGCTATCTTGAATTCAGAGTGAAACTGAAATAAGCACAATAGTATGTCACATAATACTTAATAATGTGTATTGGATTACCTGTGGGCTAAAGGGGCCCGTCAAGTTTAGTTCTTTGTAGAGTTGTGGCAATGTGGCAGGAGGCTTCTGCCTATCTAGAAGAGACCGAGAGGTTAGTCCTCCCACAGCCAGGGGGCAGTATTACATTTGGCTGCATCCCAATTCACATATTTGGGGTACACTTGGCACAAACTATCTACTGCATACAGCTTTCACTTACCTCACTTTAGGACCATGCATAACACAACACTGTCCACAATAAAGACCGGCTTAACGTTGTGTCTAAGAAAGCAGAACAAATAGATATGGCCCTTCTAGAAAATTCAGTAAAAACTGGTAGCTGATTTAAATGGTTGACAAGCCAGACTACCAATTGGTGGGAACCTGGCAGAGCTGGTAGACCATCTTGTTGAAGGGCCCTTCTGCAAAAAACAAGTCATACAACCTTAAGGTGGTGAAGATGGTCTACTAGCTCAGTCAGGTCCCAAACAGTCAGTATTCCAGCATTGGGGAGGGGGGGGGGGGGGGGGGGAAGGGGGGGGTGGTTTGACTTTTAGGTTTGACAATAGGTTTTTTCGCCTTCTGACCAGGGAAGTGGGGGTGGTGCATGGCCATATCGCCATCCGACTGGGGTGGGGGCGTCAGAAGTTTCTGGGGGTTAATGCCCACCTTTACCCCCCCCTTAGACCTGGCCATAGTTTATGGAAGTCAATGACCTCCCCCTTAGACTCGGCCATAGTTAAAGGGGGCAACAACCTCCCCAGCCTCCCCCCTTAGACTCGACCATCGGCAATGTCCCCCCTAGCCCCCACTTAGGCCCGGCCATGGTTTATGGGGGCAATGCCCCCCTAGCCCCACCTCAGACTTGACCATACTTTATTGGGGTCAATGTCCCCCTAGCCCCCTCTTAGGCCCAACCATGGTTTATTGGGGTAATGCCCCCCCTAGCCCCCACTTAGACTTGACCATAATTAAAGGAAGCAATGCCCCACCCCCCAGCACACCTTTAGACTCGGCTATATTTTATGGAGGCAATGCCCCCCCTTTAAACTAGGCCACAGTTGAAGTGGGAAATGCCCCCCAGCCTCTCCCCTTAGACTCGACCATCGTTTATCGGGGGCAATGCCCCCACTAGCCCCACTTATGCACGGCCATGGTTTATGGGGGGGGGGGCTATGCCCCCCTAGCCCCGCCTTAGACTTGACCATACTTTATCAGTGTCAATGTCCCCCTAGCCCCCTCTTAGGCCCATCCATGGTTTATTGAGGTACTGCCTGCCTAAACCCCACTTAGACTAGGCCATGATAAAATGGAGGCAATGCCCCTTAGACCCCCCTTAGACTCAACTATAGTTAAAGGAAGCAATGCCCCCCCCCCCAGACCCCCTTTAGACTCGGCTATAGTTTATGGAGGTAATGCTGTTAAGAGCCTAAGATGAACATAGAAAATGAAACGTTGCGACCTCTTGATGTAATGAGGACACAAACCCAATAAATGCATTTCATTTATACCTGTTATTTACAGCATATTTGAAGAATATACAATGCGTTACTGTTCATTTAACAACAGACATATACAGTGGTTTCCTCTACCCCATGTACTGTATACACATGCATGAGACAGCAACATTCAGTGACAACAGAATAACAGTCCGCTCTCAAACAACTCTTAAATTGTGTTGCATTTGCACAAAGTGTCTGTTTTTACAGCAACACAGTAGAAAACACATTCATCTAGTGCAGATGGTCAATGTGTGACGCATCATTAACTTCACAGGGAGAATGAGAAAAAAAATCAAAGCGGAAGCAGGAAGCATTTGACAGGTTCCTTTAAACTGGACGTCCGTTGCAATGATATTGCGAATGAGGACATTGCAACTGGGCTTTTAGGTTTGGAGATGACATGATCATGTGCGACTCTTTGCATGCATGTACTGTATGTGTGCATCAGACCTCAGGTAAATGGTGCCACAGAGAGGAGGTTACACAAGGTTTCTGTCCTGTGTTGAAAAACATATGTAATCTGTTACTTACGCCCCTAAACCCTCAGGTAACAGATACTTTCAAACACCTTTCTGTACAAACCAGAACAAATGCCAGTCAACCATTTAATAGACCCAGATTCAACTTCAAATCAAAAACTTTGCACTTATCAAAGGAAAGTTAAACAACTGCATAGGTGCGTCTTTTAAAAAGCTTCATCTAAGGCTAGTGTGGTACAAATTAAGCAAGAATACAGCAAAAAAGATGCTTTGCATAGCTTTCTATAGATACCACGTACGTTTAGATAATACCAAGGCATGTGTGAGCATTAATGCGTATTATTTAGCAAAATTGCAGATTTTCTTACTTAAAAATATAACAGCATTGGAACATTTCACTGAAACACATCAGTTGTCTTTGTGTTTGCAAAATTGTATTGTTGGAGCACAAATAAATCAAATAGCTGAGCATTTTGTGTCTAAAATGTCAATTAAGTTTCAAGTATTTAAACATATTGTTTATAGGACTTTATATAAAAGCAATACCACCCTTGCTATTATGCTAAAAACAAGAACATCACTCTTGTTCATGTGATTTTGCTTAAATGCTTTAAGTGGAAATCAGCTTAAAATGGCATGCAGGGAAATTACAGTATGTCAGGGGTTGAGGAGTTGACACCTGTCAAATGCTTCGGGCTTTAAGAGTGTTTCCTTTGGGTTTTGTAGAATCGTGATATGGCTCTAGAAGGCCTGTCAGTGTCTTTGTGAACGTAACGGGAGGACACAAACACCTCTCTCGAAAAAGAGACATATTTGAAAGGAACTTATTTGGCTGCATTCTGAAATGTGGTGTTTTGCCAATATATATATATATATAGAACAGGTAGAATGTAAGGATAGCATGCCAATACAAACTGAGGGTTGAGTTGTCTTTATAAGAACATAGACAGCAGTCACGTCTGGTGATATACAAGCACTGTGCGTTATACTGTAAATCACTGCTTCTGATGTCACGTGACTAATATGTGTTATATGTAAATGGTGCATGTTATTTTACACAAAGTATTTGGCTTAGATGATATTCCCTGAGAATTGTATACAGTCATCTAGACATATGCATCACTTCAACATTAATGTACATTCAATGCAACATCGCTAGCACTTTCCCGTAAGCACTCATAACATTAACGAGTTCTCGGTATTACTTAACATCTGATCCTGGATCAGGCTAACCATTGCTGTAAAAAGTACAAATAAAATTGTCACTAGAGCAATTCACAACACTTTTTGCACTTTCACCATTACATGAGCAGCCCATTTTAATCCACTGGATGGCACTGTGACAACATAGACATAGCCAACTTTCTCACATTTTAGGCCGTGTTCAGAACGGGATACCAGCATACTGTTTATTGCATTCTGTAAAGTATATTATGAAATAGTATGCAGAATGCTAAGTATTTCAAACAGCAGCATCCTACTTGTCACATGACCACATGACCTCATCACCATTGCATATGGAGTCCAGTTATAATCTTGGAAATAAAAATGGTCATATGGCATTTACAATAGATTTTGTGTGTATTTACACACATTTGTATAGTCTGATCAAATAATGATTCAATAGAGATATTAAAGGAATATTCTGGGATCAAAAGTAACACAAAATAGAGAAAAATAAAGCAGCGTTTGTGGCACAACGTTGAATACCACAAAAATGAATTTTGACGTGTTCCTCCTTAAAAAAAAGTCAAGAAAATAATCTGGGATGCACTGAGGCACTTACAATGGAAGTGAATGGGGCCAATCAGTAAAGGTTAAAATACCCACTGTTTTAAAGGTATAGCGACAAGACATTAACAAGATTTTTGTCTGTGTAAACTTATATCCAATTTTACAACTTCGTTGCCAAGACGACGTAATGCTGTAATCCCTAAAACATTGGTCGGGAACCTATGGCTGGCGAGCCACGCGTGGCTCTTTGGCAAAAATCATGTGGCTCGCCAGGTGTCTCACCATTTACCAACAAATGATCGATACAAATTTAAGAGACATCATATCAGTTTCCAGTGGGAGAACGCGAGTGGGATTGCAAAGTAAATTATAATCAATTTGTCTATAAGTTGTTGTACAGCCTGCCAAATTCGGTAACAAGTCAGTTTACAATAATACATTTCAGGGTTTTCCGTCCATTGTAAGTCTCACGACACCGATCCACGTCCAAAATCACTTACGTTTCTATGGTAACCTCTTGCGCTCAATTTCAAACAGCTAGCTAGCTAGTTTGTGGAGATGGCGAAATGAAAGAATGAGGCGCATCGAATATTCCAAAGCGATTGGACCGAAACATATGCTGTTCTGCCGTGTGTTATTTGCACAGAACATATTGCCTCATTTAAAAAAATCTAATGTTAAGACACATTTCGATTCCCACCATGCAGCTTTTGCAGCAAAGTACCCGGTGGGTGAGAGCCAAAGGAAGCCGTGTGCGGTGCTCCAGCGTAAACTGCAAGCTGGCCAGCAGCATGGACTGGGGAATCTGGAAGCCTGAATGCTGCCAGCTTTGCTGGCACATTAGAGATTGTAAGACAAGGAAAACCTTTTACTGATGGAGGGTATGTAAAGTCATGCTTATGAAGTGTGGCAACTGAACTGTTTGCTGATTTCCCAAACAAGGAGAAAATCATTCCGAAAATAAAAGACGTGCCCCTGTCAGCCCGAACTGTGCATGACCGTGCTGTCATGATGGCGCGTGAGGTAGAGAGGGTACAGATCAATCATATAACTTTGGCAGATTTTTTTTTTCTAGAGTCTACAGACACTTGAAATATTGCAGAGCTTGCATTGTTGGGCGCTATGTGTCTGACGACAAAATACGTGAAGAAAGTCTGGCCAAAAAAAAATTGTTTTTTAAAATAGTAAAATACTAGTTTTTGCAAAGACGCTTTCGAAAAAAATTATTAACAAAAAATTTAAAAATGGCTCTTTCTGAAAAAAGGTTCCCGACCCCTGCCCTAAAACCCCTGCTCAAATAACGCACGAGTTTTAACAGAAGAATTAATGTAATTGCTTTTATAAAATGATACGCTTCATTTTAGCCTTTAAACCCTCCAAAAATTGTCCCCATTCACTTCCACAGAGCCTCCCTGTAACTTCGATTTTTGCCTTTTTTAAAGAAAATGAGGGACGAGTCAACAATTTTTTACGATGCCACAAATGCTGTCGATTGAGCTTAACTTGTATTGAACCTGAAATATTTCTTTAATTATGTCTATCATTTTTTTCATTTGAAACACTAGAAATTGAAGGTCAGGTCAAGCGAACTGCAATACAATATTCTTCGAAGTGTAATCTTTTTGGCGAAGGTAGCAAATCATCCAGAAAACGTGCATACTGTAGAAATAGTAAGACAAGTATGGTAGTATGCTATTCTGAACATTTCCATAGTCAAATTTCTCAAAATATACACAACCTAAACCAAAGCATACAAAAACCTTTTTGTTACTGATTAACCCTTTCTTAAATATAGAAGAAATCCTTGGCAATTTGAAGTTGACTCTGTATAAACAAAGTAATGATTAATACGCAAATGTGTGTTTCAGTGACTGCAATAATTTCACATTTCTGCACGTGACGTGCAACAAAATCTGATTCTGTCAATGTAACATCCTGTTGAAACTGTCTAAAAATCCCTCTGAAAAAGTCCACATGCACCAAAAATCATGTCGGACGGGTGTTTGACAGAACACAATGTCCTGAGAACTGACCAACAGTCTCATTTGAAGAAGGCCGGGACACTTGTGCTCCAATAAATCCCTGAGTACATACTCCTCCCCCCCTCCCCCCATTTAAACACAGGAAACCAGTGTGTCCTCCTCTCTGCGATACCCACCGGGTGTCAGTACCGGGGATGCTGTGAGCTGTAATTTCTAGGGTGCAGTGGGGTGTAGGTGGATGATGGGGGCGTGTATCGCGAGGTGGAACGCATCAGGTGACTGGGAAGCGGGCGAGACTGGGGGGAGCTCCACATGGATGGGCGACTGGCCAAATGTGACGAGCGGTAGGGCGAGGATGGGGCGGAGCCCGGGGAATAGTGCGACTCACTAGCATAGCGACGGGCAAGGATGGAGGAATGGGTAGGTAGGTGGCCGCTGTCCACACTGGAAGAGTGCGGCTTTACTACATACGCCCGGACTCCCATTGTCCACTGGGACATGCTCTGACGGTAGGGCGTGGTAGGGGGTGTCCAAGAGGATGAGGTCGAGGAGGAGGCGGGGGACAAAGGGGCTTCCAACATGGGTGGGCTGTTGGGGGCGGAGGGTTCGGAGGGTGTAATAGCAGATATATTCTGGGTGGTGGGCGAGGTGATGGCGGCTGCTGCCGTAAGCACCTCGGTTATTGTCATTGGGGTGTCGGGAAGGGGCGGGACGGGCGTTCCACTTACTTTAGGTGAGTGAGTCCGCAGTCTGGATGTCTTGCCCACACGGGTACGGTGAGACTGCTCATGGTCAACCTCCAAGTCTTCTAGTTTCTGGGTGAGGGCGAGTTTTTGTTGGATGGCCATGCGGAGTAGAGAGTTCAACGTCTTTTTCTCATCTTCTGCCGCAGCAAGTTGTCTCTGCATATCGTCTAACTGAGTCACATACTCATCACAGCTAATAAGAGAGAAAGACATTCACTCAGATGCGCATAACTGATTTTGAGCATAACTGATATAGTCATAACTGATTATTTCTCAACAAAGTTTTCATGGTAAAGCTGTGTTGGGGAGTAGCTAACTAACAACACTACTAACTTATTAGGAATAAGGAATATTCCGGGTTCAATCAACAGCATTTAAGGCATAATACTGATTACCACAAAAATGTATTTCGACTTCCAAATTCGTAATCCAAATGTGGATTACAGTGGAAGTGAATGGGGCCAGTTCGTAAACATTAAAATGCTCACTGTTTTAAAAGTATAGCCACAAGACATAAACAAATGTGGTAACATGCTTTTAGTGGGATAAAGTGGCTATCTAACCTTTCCTGTGTAAACTTATATCCAGTTTTACAACTTACCGATGTAATACCGTAAACACTGTAATCGCGGTAAATCATGAATTAAACAACTTTACAGCTCAAATAACACATGAGTTTTAACAGATTAATGACTACCCTATAAGTTTCAATTTTCTGCCTTTAAACCCTCCAAAAATTGGCCCCATTCACGTCCATTGTATCTCACCGTAACCTCGCTTTTCCCTTTTTTTTTTAAGAAAAGGAGGGACGAATCTATTAATATCTATTATTGTATTTTTGTGGGAATTAACATTATGCCACATATGCTGTCGATTGAGCTTAACTTGTATTGAACCCGGAATATTCCTGACAAGACACATTTACCAATGAGTAGCCGTGTAGCATGACAAAACTATACTTTGCTATTATTTGTTAATTTGTAATGTATGTGCAGCATGCTCTCCTAAAATGCTCATATTAAATTATTATTTATTTTGGTGAAAGGGTTCATGCTCATAAACCCGTGAGGCATATTACTTTATTATCTTCTTTTCTGTAACAAAAAATTTAGTTAAAAGCTGCTGTTTATTACTGTTTTTGATAAATGATAAAAATATATTCATATAAATTTAATTGGATACATTTAGTGTACATTTATCAGTTCAAATGTTGTTTAGTGCTGCAATTGTAATTAAGATCCACATTGTTTTGTCCTAGGTGAATACTTTTGCTTACAAAACAATATTTATCGTCTTATAGTTAGTGATTATATATTTAAAAATACATTGCCCGACCTAAGTTGCTTTATTGTATTTAGTAACATTTTATTAGCAGCTTCGAGCTAGCTACTTCAGGTTAAAGGGATAGTTCACCAAAAATGAAAATTCAGTCATTGTTTACTCACCCCTGTGTTATATGACTTTCTTTCTTTTTCTTAACACAAATGGAGAAATTGTGACAGCGACAACAGACCACAACACAACTGCACACAAAACAGAGAACAAAACTTACTAAATGTGTCTGAATAGTTTGTAGTCGAAGAATTGATGCATTTCTATGCCCAGCCTTATTAAACATTTTTTACTCGGAAATCAAACAGAACCATAGAGGAGGCATGTGATAAAAGGTATATTTTCTATGGTAATCAGAGTTTTTGTTTATTTTTGGAATCGTGCGGTTAAACCCATATGCTGTGAAATAAGGCTGGGCATAGAAATGCATCAATTCGTTGACTACAAACTCTTCAGACATGTTTAGTAAGTTCTGTTCTCTGTTTTGAGTGCAGCTGAGTTGTGTTATGTTGTCACTATCGCTGTGGTGGACCTGTTTTTAGACAAACAAAACTTGTTTTTGCTTGAAACCTCAATATCACGAGGGAGCAGCGTGAACTGTTGCTCTCGTGCCCTATCAGGAGTTCAACTGTCAGTAAACATTTTTAAATGTAAAAACCTTATCGTATGCTTTCATAACAATCATGAGTCTCATGGAATAATTTATTAGACTTCTGAATTATACTTTTGTGCTCTTTTGAAGCTTGAAGAGGTGGTCACCATAAACTGGCATTTTATGATGTCACTGAGAATAATTTTGATTTTTTTTCACAATTTCTCTTTGTGTTAAGAAAAAGAAAGTCATATAGGGTTATAACAACATAGGGGTGAATAAACAATTACCGAATGTCCATTTTTGGATGAACTAATCCTATAAATGTAGTAGACAGTAGAATTATTTTAAATTATCGGTAGCTTATTGATATAATACAGTTTCAAAGTAGCTTCCCAAACACTGTTCTGGTGTATGTTTCTCACCGTGTGGCAAACATGGCTCTGACGGAAGAGAAGGTTGCCGCATCTTCTTTCAAAGCTCTCAACTCGTTCCTCAGCTTCATCATGGTGTCTGTCACCATTGTCTTCTCATTCTCATATTTACTCTTCAGGTTGGCGAGGGCCACCTCAGCCGTCTGTGAAAGATTACAGCCAACATTGTCTAAACAACAACTGATTCTGCCTATAACAAGTCAATAAATCGCTAGTGACTAATACAGTATAGGCTAGAGGTTGATAGTGGATTTTGCAGATACCGATATCTAAGGTGGTCGAAAAGGATGATAACCGATTAATCAGTCGATAGTTTTTAAAATGTCTACATATTTAGCCCTTCCTTACTATGACAGTCACAGACATAGAGGCAACAATATTTTGGCTTTGTTACAATACCATCCATGGTACCTCGGTATCGATAATAACTCGATACTTAAAAAACCCTCCGATTTGTGATGAATTTACACAGAAAATTACTTTTCTAAAAGAACTGCATAAAATCTTATAGATTATTTTTGGTTAAAAGTAAAAGATGTACAACAGAGCTTTACAGTATTAATGAAAACATTAAATGAAAACAATCTGATTACCTGAGGCAAATGGCTGCCATGGTTGAATCACAACAAGCTGATAATCAGTACACTTGCTTATGTGTTTTTGCTTGCAGATAATAATACTAATAATATATCCATTTAATATTATATCATTGTTACTATGAGTATTATTGCAACTGCTTTGAATATTACACTTTTATACATTACTAATATTTTCTGTCGTCATGTCTTTAATTTAACACAATCAGTTGAACAGAGCTGTCATTTCAGTGGGACTTTTATTTTGAAAGATTTTTTAATTTCTTCCTGTTTGTGAAGCGTTTGTTATATCAAGCTTCCCGCGACTCGTGAGCTGATATCTCCAAGCTGCAATGGAGAGTTCATTACAGAGTTCACAGCCATTTATACACTCAACAAACTGATTTGTGGCTCTGCGGGTGGATACTATTGGACACACTGCATGAAAATCAAGCATTAGTAGCATGTGTTGTGTTTGTGTGTTCATGTACATGCCTGTGTGTGTGAAGGAGATGACAGAGCAGAGACATGATGATATCGTACAAGTGCTGCCCCTGACTAAAGTTTTTCCTAGTGGACTAGTAGTTGTCAGTTTAAGCCATTAGTCGACTAGTTGTCGCACGTTTATGATGTTAATTTAATTACTTAAATATATATATTTTGGGGGCATCAGAAAATGGTTTGAGTTCCAGGGCTGAGAAAGTATGTTATCAGTAATATTGCTAACACTGTTCTACATTACAGAGATACACTAAATTGTAATAATGAGCCTTAAAAATATACATTTTACAAGCGCACACACGAAGTGAGCCGCAGCGACACCAGCAAAAGAGGCAATGATTATAAATGTGTCAGAAAAACAAGCATGGAGACTGTCTGAACATGTTGTTTATTTATAGAGAGAAATGCATATTAGGGTTTAATTGCCTTTTCACTTCGTTTGGAGTGCAATTTGAATTTAGAAATGTATTTGATTTAAGTTTTTAATTTTTAAAATAAATTAATGACATTTTCAATGCAAGATCACTAAAGCAATAATATTCACCGATCCCTCAGCCCAGGGGTTGCCGATGTAATTGGAAATTGTGATATATATATATATATATATATATATATATATATATATATATATATATCGTGAAGGAGGGACAACGAGATATCCGAATGGTAGAGAATGCACAGATGAAGCAGGTTCTTTGCCAGAGAGATGTTGCTCTTCACAACTGTTGTAAAACCATCTTTCAAAAAGTTGCACAACACACATTTTAATTGCACTTTTTTCCAGTTTCATTTGAATTTTTAGTTAAAAAATAAATAAATAAATAAAGTTCAAAGTTTGAAATCAAGGCTTCTTGCTTTATTGTGTAGGCATAGTACCCATAGTAACACCTAGCATCCAACCAGCGGTAATAGTGTTTGTTTTCTGCGACCAACTGACCAATCCAAAAAAAATTTTTGGTATCACATTATTTAGTGCTATGCTAAACTATTAGCATAGATTACCGGCTAATAACATGCCGATAACGGGTACTTTCATAAAGCAACTATCAGAACCGATTAATCTGTAAAACCGATATATTGGTTTACTAAGACGTAGACCGATATATTGGTTTTACCGATTAATAGGTGCCGATAGTTGCTTTTTGGAACTATCGGTTCTTTTTATTCCTCATCAATAAACCTCATCTTGTGAAATATACAGTACTGGTATTGAACTCTAACCTCTAATATAGACCATGTAAAAAAGAATAAAAAGATCATGACCACTGAAGGTGTTTTCTGAAAATAATGCAACATTCTGTTCTTTGTGAAGCTGATTAAGTGTTTTTACCTCACAAATGGCAGTTAAGATGGTTAGACCTTGTTCAGCATGAATTAGAATTTAATCTATGCTGTATAGCATGTGGATATTGATGTATGCAATATTTTTTACCTGGTAATTGCTCTGGTTCAGAAGCCCCGCTTCAAGAATAATGGATAAATACCTTCTTAAATTCACAGTCTAGCTATATTGAACTTATTCTCTGAACTGACACAAGCAACTAAATGGATTGCCATTGGTGTAACTTACAGCTGCTACAGTGCGTATGGCACATAATAATGGAGGTAGTAATTACATTGCGGCCCATATAGCACAGCACTTTCTCTTTGGTATGAGATCTATAAATCTAACGTCCATTAATCATCATAGGCCTGGAGAGGTCATACAACATGCTTTATATCGAACTGCGGGCAACATGGCAAGTGTTGAATCAAAGTGCACTACTCTCAATGGCTATAGATAAAGGTCTCAGACAGCATGCTATTGGTCCACCCATCGGTCCAATCACTGACTATCTGATGCATATTGCTCACAAAAATGGCAAATGCTAGCTGACAATCATCAGTTTCAATCTGAGTGGAAGTTGTGATATGACAATGGGTGGTTTTGAGAAGGAACTAAATAGTAATTTTTCATTTTAAGGCACTTTAACGTTAACTAGAAATCCACGAGAAGAACTGTATATTGTGCTTTGTTTATGTCTGTTAAATCATCAGTACTTACTTCTTTTGGATGGACAGAAATCCTGACTTGAGATATAATGGCTGACTACTTCAAAGCTATCATGTTTCCAAATGTATACACGCAACTAACAATAACAACAACGTTAAATAATGAAATGGTTTATATTTATTTCACTCTTTATTTTGATTATCATAGTTTTAAACATGTAATAATGTGTATTTTTACAATGGATTTTCATAGATTCATATTTATGGTAAGGGTTAAAAAGTTGATACCAGTTCGTTTTAATATAAACAACCCTCGAAGTTGAAGAAACGCTGGTCTAAGCGGACGGTTCTTGGCTAAAATAAGCTCCAAATTGGACCCAACTATATTCCTATTGTCAAAAGTCTGGCTACGCAAGACTAGATGAAAGATAGCACCGCATGTGGAAGCATAGTGGTTTTAACAAGAAATGTAACACCAATCAATATAAAGACTCCCATGGTTATGCGCCAACAGTTCAATACACTAGTCTTCATGGCGATCAATAGGATGCTGGGTAATAAACAGCTGATTTGCTTACCTGCTTGTTGGCTTTGAGTATAAGGCGCAAGGTTGCGATCTGCTCTCTTTTGGTGCTCAGGAGGGATTTGAGCTTAAGAATCTCCTCCATAAAGGCCTCCTTGTCCTTGTCCATCAACGGGGCGAGCTCACTAGCGGCCGCTCTCTGGCGGGATAGCTGTAGTGAACGGTCCACTGCCTTCTGGAGATGTTTGATCTGATCGCGAATGATGGCGTTTAGGTGGTAGATGTTGGCGGGCTCACGGCGGAGGTCAGAGCCTGTGGACGACTCAGGTGCAGGAGACGAAGATGATGAAGAGGAAGAGGCACTAACAATGGGTGAGCCAAGTGGCGTACGGACCGGGCTCTGCTCAACACTGAGGGGTTCTTTAGACGGTGAGTTGGATGAGCTACGTGACTCGGACGTTGCGCCATTAATTGCAGCTAAACGACGTGCTAGCCGTGGCGTCAACAGCACCCGGAGTTCGTCTTGCACCTTGAGGCCGGCATTGGACATGCGTGTTAGGGTCCTGCCCTGCCGGTAGTAGTCCAATGTAACACGATTGGGTGTCTCATTGTTGCACAGGCAGACATGATGGTAAAGTTGCGCTAATTCTTCGCTAAATATCGCCAGCTCGTCTTGCGCGGTACCAAGAATTCCATTGGTTTCCAATGCCGTGTTAGTGGCTGCTTGCAGCTCACGTTCAAGATTCACCGCCTTTTCCCGGCCATCCCTGCAACTGTGTTCTAACTGTGCCACCTGAGTCTCCAGGGCCTGCAATTGCACCTGGCCGTGCTCTTCTGCTCGCGCTCTTGCCTCCACACACTTGTTAAATCTTTCTTTGACCTCCTTAAGCTCCGCCTTCAGTCCAACCACCTCCGTCACTGCGACCCTGTACTTACACTGCAACAACTCCAAACTGGGAGCCTCCTGATCCCCTGGGACATATGTGGTCTCCTCATCTTCGTCTTCCTCTTCCACCTTGTTGTCCTTGCTGCAGTGACGGCGGAGTTTTCGAAATCGCTCACCCAGTCGACGTGCCCTCTCATGCTGCTCCGTAAGGGCCCCCTGTGTGTGACGGAGCAGAGCCTGTGATTCCTGCAAGCTGTTCACCAAAGATGCTTTTTCCCGCTCAACCTACAGCACATAAACAAGTCAACAAATTAATTATCATGCAGGTTTGTGCTGGTCTAGCTGATGGACCTTTAAATGTATGTATTTAATCTGTGATCTGCATATTTGACTTGGCAAAGGTTTTATGCTGGATGCCCTTCCTGATGCTGCCCCCAGTGGCTGGGGGACTCTCACACTCACTCACACCTATGGGGCTATTTAGAGTCTCCAATTCACTTAAGGACTTGTGGGGGAAACTGGAGCACCTGGAGGAAACCCACATGACCACAGGGATAACATGCAAACTCCACACAGAAAGGACAAGATGAGCCGGGACGCGAACCCTTGACTTACTTGCTGTGAGGTGACAGTGCTAACCATCAAATGTTAGCATTTACAATGCATTTAAAAACATTTTTTTTTTTGCAATGGTTGAGTATTCTAACCAATCCCAGACATGTCCATTGAGCGATGAAATGGCAATGGAAAACCAGAGATGCTTAATTTAGTCTATAGTCTTATCGGTAGTGAAAACCGAACCTAAAGTGTGAGGCGTAAGGGAAAGGTCCATTTGGTAGGTGTGTAACAGAGGGAAGAGGCGGTTCAGTTTTAAAACAAACGTCAATCCAGTGGGTAAGATAGAGATGGCGATCTAAAATATAACTTTTTGACAATATACCAATAAACACTGAAACACTTCTCAATACTCCCGCTCTACAATAACCGTCTTTGTAGCCTGGCAGAGAAACATAATAAAGGACATGGGATGAATACACCACATGTATGAGTTTTTTTTTCTTTTTCGATTTCACAATGCAGCTAGTCCTGCCTTTTCGAGATTCTCATTCTCTGGTAATCAGAAGGTTGCTGGTTCGATCCCCACAGCCACCACCATTGTGTCCTTGAGCAAGGCACTTAACTCCAGGTTGCTCTGGGGGGATTGTCCCTGTAATAAGTGCACTGTAAGTCCCTTTGGATAAAAGCGTCTGCCAAATGCATAAATGTCAATGCATGCCTACGTCAGTGTGCGTTGTAGCAAAAGTAGAAATGTTCCCAATTTTAGGTTGCATGATGGAGAGTCACAATCGCAAACCATTAAGTTTAACCAACCGTTAACCAACACTGTTAAAATCGATGAATTCAAAACTCTAGTAAAACAAGTGTGTAGACGCCCTAAGTATGATGCCCAAATGTTTGCTTTATGTTTCACCTCTGTTCACGGTGGCACACGAAAATTAGTGCAGAAGAAACATCACCTGACACTCGAAAAGAAGCTTTAGAACAAAGCGAAAAGCATAGTCGATCATTTCGGATTCGTTCCATGTTGTGCAGCTTGCTTGCAAAGTAGACGGTAAATACGCTGCATATGAATAATGCATTAAGCACTTAATGTAACCTCTTTTGATCAATATTAACGGTCACAAATCAAGGGAAATAATTGACAAGTATGATTTCTGTAATAATCATGCAGTCCTAATTCAAGGTATACATGCAAGTCTCCATCACAGTTCACTCTCGTTGCATCTTTTTTTTTTTTACATACAATGAAAGTGAATGGTGACTTAGGCTAACATTTATCCTAACATTTCATTTTGTGCTCCACAGACCCCTCAAACCCACTATTTACTTGCCCTCAAATCTACATGAGGGTGAGTAAAGGAAGACAGATTTCCATTTTTGGTTGAACCATCCCTACAGCATATATTCACAGATTTTCAGGATGCAAAGTTCATATTTAAATGGTCAAAATTATCTTGCACTATAGAAACAATGACAAGAATCTTGTTACAGGAAGGATATAAGTAGCATGGCCCATTAGTGTTTGTGTGTGTGTGTGTGGTGGTCTCATATTTCATACCACGACACTGCAGTATCCCGTTGTAAACAGAACAACGCCTAAACCAATGCTGCAGTGGTTTCGCAGTCTTTCGGAATATGAGCATAAAAGATGGAAAATTTTAACATATAGCAATAAAGAGAGATATTAAATCAGAAAGGCCGGCCAAAATATCTAATCAGGCATACAATAAGATCATCATAATAATAGTCTCTTCAGGAAATTGTTATCTTAAACATATCATTTTTGTGGACCATGTTCCTAGACTGGGCTAAAGAAGAATTATAGAGAGGTGAATCTCACTAAACCTGTAAAGAACATCTCATAGTGACCCAAATATCAAAATAAAGAAATAAGAAATGTAAAAAGTTAGTTCAATATGTGGCTGCAATGAGAATTACCAAGAATATGAAAGTCTAAAATATATTTCTTTATTTATTTTTTTGGTGTGAAATGTGACCCGGGCATCTTTTAGCAAGAAGAACCGAGATATTGGCTTCAGCTGTTTACATATTCAGTATGTGGGTGTGTCTGACACAAACCCCGCCCCTACACACTGACCTGTTGGAGTTGCTGTTTGAGTTTCAGGATCTCTGGTCCGTTGAGTTCACTGAAGAGGTCAGGGGTCAAAATTTCACTCTTCCTCGAAGCCAATGTCCTGAAATCTCCATTTAGTCTGTTTAGCGTTGAACCCATCGCGCCCTGGAGCAGATGAGCATTGCATTTGCCCCCGTCTTCACTGCTGGGCGAGGTCGCAGCCGTCGGGGTGGCACTGCCACTAGGTGGCGCTGAGCTCAAGGCGATCAGATGGGCACAGCCTGAACTGAAGGCCCCGTCGCACACAGTAAGATGATGAACTAATTCCTTCCGGAAGGTATTCTTCAGCTCTCGCTCTCCTTTCAGAGCGTCCAAGGCCTCCTCCAGTTGGCTATCGGAGATGTCCTTCAAGCGCAGCGCATCTTCTAATTGGCTATTGAGCAAGGCTGTCTCCTCCTCCAGAACTTTGATTTCATGCTTCAAGCCTTCATATTCCACCTTAAAGAAGGAAGCAAGATTATGTTGTTTTGATTCAGCAAATTGTATAGATTAAACAGAGGACCTCCTTTTTCCAGTGGGACAAATGAACCAAAAGCATGTCATCAAGGTTACAGTGAGACACTTATAACGGGGCCAGTTTTTGGAGGGTTTAAACTAGGGTTAGTATGTCACATACAGCTTCGGGTACGGGTCTTATTGTGTGCATTTACCTGGTTCTGTTTGAGCGTAGACACCAGTTTCTGCAGTGAGATGTTCTCTTCTTCCAGTTCAGTGTAGTCCTGCAGAAGTCGGGCCTCTCTGAACTTATACTCTCTGATCTCCTCTCTCATCCGACTCCTCTGCAGCTCCAACATCTCATTACTCTGAGAGAAAGTATCAGAGCCAAATATCAAAATAAGGGGATTGTTTTATGTTAAAGAAAGATGGCACAAGCACAACATTTAATAAAAAGCAGTTTGTTAGCTTTGAAATGAACAAGCAATAGATATACTGTTCAAAATATTCGAATTGATGCTTTTGAGGCTTCATAATGCCAATTCAACCCATCGTATTAAACACCAGATAGTTCAGGATCATCTTGTCCGAGTTGGGTTCTGACCTCTCTGAGTTCCTGCAGTATGTCTGTGAGTCTCTCATTCTCCACCTGTGTGCAGGACGCTTGAGATCGACTATTCTTCAGTTCGGTTTGCTGCTCCAGTAGACGGCCCATGTAGTATGCCTCCTTAGTGGCTGACTCTTGCAGCAGCGTCTCCTCGTTGGTCTCCCCATCTTCAGCCACCTTCCTTTGGGTGGTGTACGCCTGGCTGAAGGCCTGATGGATAGAGAGAAGTACAACACTTCAGCTGCATCACAACCCGCATTCTATGCATACTACATACACAACGTTGTCGTGAAATGTCTGCAAAATGGCAAAAAATAACCAATCCCTGACCAATAAGATTGTGTTCTCCCAAAACAAGCCTGTAAATTGCAGTTGACACAAATTCAGTGACATCGTAACGTGAGGTGATGCTCGCAGAATATTGGCTGTAATCTGTGAGGCGTGACTGGAATAGGTTACAATGGTGATCTTGTTGAAGACACTTCGAAAATCAATTCAGAGCATGGCCGAGGTTGGCAGAATCCATTTGGAGGTGTGTAGAGGCATAAAGATTCAGAAAGGATAAAGAGATGAAATAATAGACTTGTGGAGCAGTTCACCATGGATTAACAACGAACGATTTAAAACCATAATAGGAGGGTGAATGACTGCAGTATCTCTGTATTCCTTAATGAAAATCAAGGAAACATTTAAAACCAGTCTAAGCTAGACTGGCTGTTCCCAAAACCCCTCTAAAACCAGCAAACTAGAACAAACGGGCCAGGTTGAGAGATCAGCAAACCAGCTTAGGATGGTATAAACTGTTTATTGTTAACAGTCTAGGATGGTTTGCTGCTTTTAACTGGTTTATGCTGGTCTGACTAGCTGACAAGTACCGGTACCTAAAACGTCCCTAAAAACAATGAACCAGACCAGTGTGACCTGGCCGGGAGATCAGTTAAAACCAGCAAACAGCTTAGGTCGGTTTTTTTTTTCTCAACATCTTAAGCGAGTTTGCTGGTCTTTGCTAAAACCAGCAATCTGGACTGACTGATCAAGCTTGTCTCCCAGCATAAACGACTGACAACTGACCAAATTCCAGCTAAAAGCACCAAACCAGACCAACCTAACCAGGGTGGGAGACCACCTAAGACCAGAAAATATTCACAGGCTGGTTTAAACGTTTTTTTTTTTGTTAGTTTGCTGGTCTTAGCAGGTTTAAGCTTTTCTTGCTTGTCTCTCTGTCTGACCTGATGACAAGTCCACAAAACCCCTCTTAACTTCAAAAATCAGCAAACCAGACTTACCTGAACTGGCTGGAAAACAAGCAAACCATTTAGGCCTAAGCTGGTTTGTAGGTTTTAGCTGATTTTTGCTGGCCTAGCTTGTCTCCCAGTCTAAATGGCTCACATGTGGACAAAACCCCTTTAAAAAATCAAACCACACCGGCCTGTTCAGGCTGGGAGACCAGGTAAACCCAGCAATCTAGCTTCGGCTGGTTTAAAGTGTTTTATATATATATATATATATATATATATATATATATATATATATATATATATATATATATATATATATATATATAAACCTATGCTGGTTTTCTGGTCTTTGCTGGTTTAATTGGTCTAGATGTCTCCCAGTCTGACTGGCAAGTGCCCAAAACCTCTCCAGAACCAGTAAACCAGACCTACCTGACCAGTCTGGGAGACCAGCTAAGACCAGCAAACCTTCTTAGTCTGATTTAAACTGTTTATTTAATTTCACAGCCTAAACTGGTTTACCGGTCTTAGCTGATTTAAGTGGATCTAACACAAATGCTCAACACCCCTCTAAAACCGGGGAACCAAACCAGACAGAATATGCTCGGAGACCACCTAAGACCAGCAAATTAACTTAGGGTGGTTTAAACTGTTTATTTCTAACCACCTAAGATGGTTTGCTGGTCTTAGATAGTTTCCAAGCCTGGCTATTAGTAATAAGCCACTTCTAAAACCAGCAAACTAGACCAGCCTGTCCACACTGGGATACCAGCAAAACAGTATTTTTTTCAACAGACTAAGCAGCTTTGCTGGTCTTAGCTGGTCTTGATTGTCTCCCATTCTGAACAGCTGACAAGTGACCAACCTGGTTGGTCTTAAAACCAGCAAACGCTCTAAATCCACCAAACCAGACCAGTTTGATCAGGCTAGGAGACCAGCTAAGACTGGTTTAAAGTGATTCTTTCCAATAGAGTTTGCTTACTGAATGTCTGCTTTACTGAGCAGTGCTTTCTCTTTAATAAGAGCCAGAGACCGTAAAAGAGGGAGAGAGAGCCAGATGCTCTTCTTCAATCCAGACAATGTTCTTCCTGCATGGATGGAGACCGATGGACCCTTTCAAAAAGATGCCACTGGGGTTTTGCATTAGGCTGGAAGTATAATCACACTCTCGCCAAGGGTGAGTCAGACTTGCATTGTTGTTTACGCTAGGGTGAGATCAGAAATGTGATTGAACTCTTGTAGTAGTTAATGGAGTTTGCTGAGGCAAGCATCGCTATTACTATTGCTCGCTTGAACAAACCTCTAACCTAAGTATCAAACTAGGGCAAGAAACTCGTGTGCACAATTTGTGCAACGGACACGAATGATAGGTAACACTGAGGGTTTGCAGCATTAATTAATGGAAAGAATCACCGTATGTGAAAGAGAAAAGGACACAGGAGAGAAAATATAGACTACGCTGACTACGTCTTCTGCTGTTTCATGATACTATATTTAGCTAAAAAAAGAACAATCAGCAATACGGTGTGAAAACTATTACTCCTGTTCCACTTTTCTAACATGACATCATCAATTATGATTCACTGGAGATTATCAAAAGCTTATCAAGCTTTACGGCACTGTGTGAGAATAAGTCAGCAGTATACTTTCTCCTAAATATACCAGGATCCAAATGATCTGCGTGTGTGCATTTGTCTTTGTGTGTGCCTATGAAAATGTAGAAAAGTGTGTTTCTGCCAACAACATTGGCACTGTCAATATTAACTGGCACTTTCACCCTTTACTATATGTGCCACACTACAATTTATCTGAAAACCCTCTCACCCACTTACAAACACCAGCCACACCCAGCAGGAATCGTTTGATGACGTTACAGGTCTGATGACTTCTACAGATATCCCCAGCTGATGTGTGTAGGAAGCAGTGAACACTGTGTATGGACCCTGTAAACCAGAACGCTGAAGTGTGAAAACCAACATACTGTACACACAAACACACTCAAACACTGCAATCGGTGTTCAAGAGACTCTTGACTCTCTTTACAAAGGCAGAGCTTAATGCACAGCAGTCTCATTTCTCACATGGCCTTCCCTCTCTCTGTCTATCTCTGTTCAGACAGACACACACTCCTGTACACACAGACACAGATCACTCCCATAGGGCATGCAGTCATCCATCCATCCATCCATCCATCCATCCATCCATCCATCCATCCATCCATCTATCTATCTATCTATCTATCTATCTATCTATCTATCTATCTATTGAACAAAATAGAACAGAATACACACTTATACATATATGGAACTTAACAGAACATTATAGAACAAACACTAATATTTATATGGAACAAAACAGAATAGAATAGAAAATAATACAGTATAATAAAGACTACTATATCTATGGAATGAAAAATAGAATACAATAGATCGAACACTAATATTTCTATGGAACAAAACACTAATATTTCTATGGAACAATATAGAATAGAATAGAATAGAAAATAATACAATCTAATAAAGACTACTATATCTATGGAATGAAACAATAGAATAGATTAGAACAAACACTAATATTTCTATGGAACAGAATAGAATAGAAAATAATAAAATCTAATAAAGACTACTATATCTATGGAATGAAACAATAGAATAGAATAGAACAAACACTAATATTTCTATGGAACAAAACACTAAAATTTCTATGGAACAATATAGAATAGAATAGAAAATAATAAAATCTAATAAAGACTACTATATCTATGGAATGAAACAATAGAATAGAATAGAACAAACACTAATATTTCTATGAAACAGAATAGAATAGAAAATAATAAAATCTAATAAAGACTACTATATCTATGGAATGAAACAATAGAATAGATTAGAACAAACACTAATATTTCTATGGAACAAAACAGAATAGAATAGAAAATAATAAAATATAATAAAGACAACTATATCTATGGAATGAAACAATAGAATAGAACAAACACTAATATTTCTATGGAACAAAACAGAATAGAATAGAAAATAATAAAATATAATAAAGACTACTATATCTATGGAATGAAACAATAGAATAGAACAAACACTAATATTTCTATGGAACAAAACAGAATAGAATAGAAAATAATAAAATCTAATAAAGACTACTATATCTATGGAATGAAACAATAGAATAGATTAGAACAAACACTAATATTTCTATGGAACAAAACAGAATAGAATAGAGTAGAATAAACACTAATATTTCTATGGAATGAAACAATAGAATAGAATGAAATAGAATAGAACAGAACAACCACTTAGATTTCTTTGGAATGTGACAGAATAGAATAGAAAAATAGAAAAGTATAGAACAGAATAAAATAAAATAAACACGAATATACCTATGGAATAGAACATAATAAACATCAATACATCTATGGAATGAAACAAAACAAACACTGATGGAACAGAATGAAATAGAATAGAATAAACACTAATATATATATATATATATATATATATATATATATATATATATATATATATATATATATATGGAACAAAACAACAGAATAGAATAGAACAAAAACAAATGTATATCTATAGAACTAAACAGAACAGAATTGACTAAAACAAACTCAAATATTTCTATGGAACAGCACAATAGAATAGAATGGAATACACACTAATTTATATATATATATATATGGAACAAACAGAATAGAATGATCACTAATATAACTGTGGAAAGTTTACGGAATAGAATAAACATGAATATACGTATCTATGGAATGGAACAGAACAGAACAGAAACATACAAATATATCTATGGAACAAAACAGAACAAAATAGAATAGAATAGAACAAACACGAATATTCATATGGAATGAAACAGAATAGAATAAATAGTATAGGATAGAAAGAATAAACACTAATATTCTGTATACACATTTATACTGTATAATATTTCTATGGAACAAAACAAAAAATAACAAAACAGAAAAGAATAGAATGGAATAGAATAGAATAATCATTATTCTATATATGGAACTAAACAGAACAAAACAGAGCAGAGTAGACACAATTAAATCTATGGAATGTAACAGAACTGAATAGAATAGAACAATCTCTAATATTTCTATGGAATGAAACAGAGCGGACTGGGACAGAATAGAAGAGAATTCATTCATCTACCCATCCATTCATCCATAACAAAACTCTTCCCTTATTTAACATGAGCAAATGAAATCTATTTGTTTGGTCTAAACAACAGGTCATTTTTAATGCTAAATTCCCCTTACAGAGCATAAAAACTATTTGAGTTGATTTGCAAATTGCAAGATGTCTGCTGGCACTGTAATGCAACTCATGTGAGAGGTGGTACGCTGAGCCTTTTTTCTTTTTCTGAAAAGAGGAACACAGATACACTAATCAATATAAAGGCCCGTGGGACGCAGCAAAGCCTTCTTCATACTGTATGTTATCTGCTCTGCTGCAGAGCTCCAAACCACCTCTCTATTTCAAAGTCAGTGCAAACAATTTCTGTGTACAACAGTGCAGGTGTCTGTCTGTCAGTCTGTCTATCTATCTATCTATCTATCTATCTATCTATCTATCTATCTATCTATCTATCTATCTATCTATAGTAGACAATTTTACTTAGTCTTTTGCACACATGTGCCAAAATGCAATTTGCTTAAATGAATAAGAAATTCAAATCTGGCGTGAACAAGAAACTAATTGTTCAGAGATTTGAACTTATTGTTTTGGAAAAAATAATAATAATTCTCATTTGCGAACTGAGCCAAAGCGATTGAGAAAAACTGTAAACGGTTTGCGCTATAGACATCCTGTTAATGGTACCCCAAACATGTGTGCTATTTGTTTGTCTAAGCAACTGGATTTATTGAGGACAATAAAATGGATAAAACAAATCCCATTGATTTACATTGAAGGAGCGACCTAAGCCGGATAGCAAAACCTGCCAACAAGAAGCAAGTCAATGCATAAAACATAAGTGGGCCGTCCCACCTTTTATGAGCAGCAAAGCTTTTAGCTTAATGCTGATGCTAATGCACATCTCTGTATTTTTCATACACATTTATATCACGTGTCTATCTATGCACATAGTAACTCTGGGCACAATTAAGTATTTTATAGATCCGTAAACACATTTCAATGCATTCTTAAAACACATTAGCAGCAATTAGCAAAATTGAGTTTGCAGAGAGAGGTTTTCTGTTATATTTCTCTTGACAAAACCACCACAGTAATCTCATACGTGTCTCCTCTACAGTTTCAAAAGCTATCTCAAAATCGTCCCAAACTGTGCTCAGATTTGCCAAGAAACCAAAGTCTGCAATCAAATGTCAGAGATTTCAATATGAACGCAAACATTTCTCATTAAATACTCTCCCAGGACCAAACTGTTATGCTATCCACATTCATTTATTAGGGGCCGAACACTGAAGTCTCTTCTCATATTCTGCTCTTGCCGTCTATGGAAGCCCATAGGACTGTACATAGGAAAGTTTTGAAATTAACTTAAATGTAACTGAACCAAATTTGAGGTCACTAACTCAAACACTCTAGTGCCACCAACTGTTCAAAGTTGCACACACATTCAGCCTATAATCTAACTTTCGTTTAGAAAAAAATTAAATAAAATTCGAACTCGTCCTAGACCTTATGTCTGATTCACACAAACTGTTGCACATATCATCTAGAGACACTCACCCCAAAATGTTATGGAATTCATGAACCATTTTTGTATAAAGCATCAACGAATTAGATGGCGAGCATGCCAAAATGGACGAGAGGATGTATCTTTGCAGCGCTTTAGCATATTGACATGAAACTTGGTATAACCCATCAAAAGCATGACGTGAGGGTACCTGCACAGTTTCGGCAACTATTAATGGATATTTTTGCTTATTACTTATACTGGTCTCTTTAGATTCCTTGAGGCATACAGAGTCGAATGATACCCAATTCTCCTATGTTGGCCATATTGGGGAACGCTGATCAATCCCAGGGAGATGCTGATCACGGTGATGAATTACATGCCTGCTTCCACCTGCTTCCCTCTGATTACACTCCCTACTTAATTCTTGTGTCTCCTCTCTTTCTTTGCCAGTTTATTGTTTGCTGTTACTGCTTGCTGTTTGCTGTCATGTCTAATGTTTCTCTCTTGTGTAGTCGGAGCATGCTTGTGTATCTGTTGGTTGCCTATCTATATAGGTGTAGTTACCTGCCTGCTTGCAGTTGCTCTCACCAGTTGGTACCCAGTACTGTGGAGGAGGATTCCTCGGTCTCACCCTGCATCTCGGGAGATTTGTCTGGGCTTCACTTCGCACCACACCAGCTTCAACGGTCTTTCTTCGGTTTGCTCCAGACTACCACAATGCACACACTCGTCTCATGAACACACTAATTCCTACCAGCGGCTTGTTGGATTAGCCATCTGCGGCCGGCGCTGGAAGTGCCTTTCTGTGACTCTCAGTCAACTAGTGTGGCTTGCTAGATCAGCCGTCAGCAGCCGACGCCATGAGTGGCATTCATTTACTTTACATTCTCTGTCAATAAATACTATTTATTTGTCATCTCTGCTATTGGGTTTTTTATCCTCCCCCACCCCCCAACCATGACAGAGTAAATTGGCCACCATGGACCGAGTGGAGGAGATATGGCTTCGCAGCTCACGGAGCTTACCATGATGGTTCAGCAGCTCTGCTCTCCCTCTGATCCCAGTACATTCCTAGACACGCCCCCTACTCCTCCAGCAGCTTCTCATGCTCCCTGGTGACCAGAAGCATATGCTATCCCTCCACCGCCATTCTCAGGAGAGGATTCTGTTAGAGCTTTCCTCTCGCGATGTTCACTCTTCTTCTCCTTGCAGCCCTCCACGTATTCCACAGACACAATGTAGATCACGTGTATCATCACACTCCTCTTCAGGAGGGCTGGGGAATGAGGAACGGCGATGTGGGATAACTGGCATTCGTGCTGCTCTTCATATGAAGTTTGACTGGGCATCCCAAGGTCGGGAAGCTGGGAGGATTTTATCAGGACTGTCCCAGGGTAATCGTTCAGTAGCTGATTATGCAATAGATTTCCGTACCCAGGCCACCTCTGGTTCCGCTATGTGGGAATGATGACTATGATTTGGTGGATCTAGCCATCCGGGTCGATCGCTGTTTGACTCAGCGCAGTGAGCATTGTCGAATCCACTTTTCGCCCGTTTGTGCAGGAAACCCTCACTCACAATCCACGCCTCCTAACAGACTTTCTGATCTGTGACGACATATGCCGGGCCCCAATTGTCTGTAGTTAGGGGGTTACTGGTGAGCATGACACCCTTGAGCAAAGCCCCAGGACACTGCATGCTCCTCGCGGCTCGGCTGCTGATTGGAGCAGACTGTCATGTTATCTTGGCCCTGGTGGATTTCGGTGCCGAAAAGAATTTCATGGACATCCTGGTTTCCCAGGATCCGATTGGATGAGCTGACCCTGTCAGTCATCACCCATTCCACTAAGCCGGTCACTTTGATCTCCAGAAACCACACAGAAAAGTTTTCTTTCTATCTCATCCGTTCTCCATCTACCCCAGCTGTGCTGGGACACCCCTGGTTGGTTACGCACAACCAACACATAGATTGGGCAACCAACACTGTACTAGCCTTGAGCTCTTTTTGTTCTTCACATTGTCTTTACTCTGCTGTCTCCCCTGTCCAGTCTTGTGTTTTGTTGCTGGATGAGCTCGTAGATATGTAAGGAGTGCCGTTGAAGGTGGTATTCAGCAAGTCCCATGGCGCAACCCTCCCTCCTAATTGCCCGTACGACTGAGTTATTGAATTGCTTCCAGGCACTTCCCCTCCTTGAGGATGGTTGTTACACCAGAAATGCACTGTCAGATACGCCTTAAAATCAGAGTAAAATCTATACGAGTCTGCATATGCTACAATCTCATAGACTGTTCAGTTGTGTGTATTATACAGTTTATACAGTATATCAACATGGGAGCCTCCCAGGACAAGGTACTGCCTCAAATCTCCTTGAGCGTTATCGCTTTGTGACAGGTTCAATCCTCATAGCTTTCAAAACACCGATACTGTCTGCTGGAATAAAGAACATTGTTACAAGTCACACACTGTGGGTTAGCTACTGTATGTCTCACTGATGGAGGTTGCATCACTACCAGACTGTCTGAAGAAAGGACAAATATTTTGTGTATGGATAGGAAGCAAAAAACAATACTTGCTCATAAAGATACACGGTGGGAAAGTGATTAAGATAATTACTTCAAATGATTCATATGTTCAGTGAATTCCAAGTAAACAACTATAAACTAGCTTTAGAATTAACTCGGTTCCTTGGTGTAAAGTGAAGTATTCAGTTGTCACTAACAGCACAATAAAGAGTTGTTTGTAAAATCAGATGCTTGGATGATCAAAATGCATGGGCTTGCCAGGGCAACACTAAGAATGTGAGAAACATGCTTTTGGAGAAGCAAAGAGACGAATTTACAATATCCGAGTAGCTAAAATTACCTAACTGTAATCTGATCAGAGACAATAATATATAATCAGGCAAAAGACTAACCAAACACAATATGCAATCATGGACTACTGTATATAAAAAAGTGTCTTTATTTTAGCATTTTTATACTGCAGTTTATGTGGTTATAACAACTCAAACAAGGAAATCCAAGCAGCTCTCGAAGGGAAGTGGAGAATCTTGAATGTCAGAAATAGACATTTATGAATAACTCATCAGCAAATGCTTTCATCATACTGTTATGTCTGAGAATGCCATTCCTATTACACAAACATCCAGGCAAAGACATCATTATTACCAATAAAAAGCATATTACAAGTACTCAAATTTAATAATTAGCAATTTGTTTGTAATGACAATATTTTAATACAAGCGAATATCATATTTGTAATTTGTAATAATGCAAATCTGCCTAATTAGGACTGTATTCAACTCTAAGTTTATAATTTGGTTGACTTTTGTATTGTATTGGGTTGTAGGGTGTGCATCAGCGATGGTCTTTTTATCAAGTGCATGGAGGACTCACATGTGCTGTTCAACTCTCTCGACACGATTTTCGCTCGCCGACAGTTTTGTGGAGATCGCCGACAAAAGCCTGAAATCGTGGGCAAATCGGAGCTCGCTCCCATGAGCAACGATCGCAATGTATGAACTATCAAAGATGCGTTTTGAGAGAATCGACGACACGTCGCCGATGTCAGCGAGACATCGTGGGGAGGC
This sequence comes from Moxostoma hubbsi, assembly GCA_032164185.1. Classification (NCBI taxonomy): domain Eukaryota; kingdom Metazoa; phylum Chordata; class Actinopteri; order Cypriniformes; family Catostomidae; genus Moxostoma; species Moxostoma hubbsi. The sequence goes on from JAVLUX010000041.1 coordinate 21,922,040, forward strand.
TGCGGCTCAGTTGGTAGAGCGGGTCGGCCACTAATCGCAGCGTTGGTGGTTTGAATCCCGGCCCATATGACTCCATGTGCCGAAGTGTCCTTGGGCAAGACACTGAACCCCAAGTTGCACCCGATGGCAGGCTAGCACCTTGCATGGCAGCTCTGCCGCCATTGGTGTGTGTGTGTGTGTGTGTGTGTGTGTGTGTGTGTGTGTGTGTGTGTGTGTGTGTGTGTGTGTGTGTGTGTGAGAAAATGGGTGAATGAGTCAACAGTGTAAAGCGCTTTGAATACCGAGAAGGTTAAAAAGGCGCTATATAAGTGCAGACCATTTACCATCTAGAATGTTAAATATCTGGACCAGTCTTTGATTCCAAATCGTGCAATGTGAAATATGTTTTGACTGAATACAACTACAGCGTTGACCTACAGCCAATGAGAGAGAGCAAGAAACAGGGCACGGGAAGTTTCAGTGGGAGGAGTCCTGATGAACCTGCAACAGAACATCAACTGGCACGTCTGCGGTATCAAGAAAGTCTCATTGGGCCGAAGAAATGGAGGAACAATTAGTGGAACATTGGCAGGAGCACCAGTGCCTATTTGATGTTTCATCTGAACTGTACCACAACCGGGTGGAGAAAGAGAAGAGTTGAAAAGAAATGGCCAATTCTCCTGGACAGTCAGGGGAGCAAATAGGTCGATTTTTCATATTGTAACCAATAAAATATATGATTAAAAACATACACATCATATTCTGAAATGCATAACATATGATCATGCATTTGTTTTCATATCTCGTATCACTTCTCACACGTACTCTGTTGTGAAATGTAATTTGGAGTTCAGTGAGAGTCGTTGGGGATTCGTCAATAGTAACATGTCTTGTAATGTGTTCTCCCCTGTTGTGGAGTCATTGTGTAATTTGAATACGCTACAACTTCAGTGACAAGACAGACAGTTGTGTAATATGAACGGTACCACGATCCGATGTCTTTGAAAGTCGTGTAGTGTGTAGGAGCCATTAGTCAATCTTATTGTCCATGAACATGTTTGCTGGCACCTGTCACCCTATACTAACCTTCAGTGCAGTCAACTGCAGTCAGCAAGAGTACATAAGCTCCACTAATAAAGCTATGAATAAACTTGTACATGGGAGAGAATTATGGGGATACAAGCTATGCCATTTTTATATAAGTCCAAATCTGATACAAGTCTGTTGTAAACCTTTACAGTATGTTACAGTAACATGGCACATTGTAATTCCTATGACATCTCAAATACATTGTTACAGAACCTTTATTGTGCATATAAGTGACAGTATATGTGAAACCTCTGGCTTAGTTGGGGATTCAAGTACATTTGAAAAACTGTCACCTGAAAACACACACTGGGACACACGCATTATTTTCCTTTGATGATGACAAATATGCTTGGGACTCTGAGCAAATTATTCCTCATTATATCGACACAAAAGCTTTTGGCTCTCTAGACAGGAAGGGATCAAGTCTCATTGGTACTGAGAACAACATATAATATTCGGGCCAGGGCAAAAACAAACAAACTCTACGGAGACTGTACCACATTTTCTCTGTTATGTTTTGTGATTGTGAACACAGTCCAGGCCATTAAAATCATTGGCACATCTCCTTAGACCATAATATTAGATGGCTGACCCACCAAAAAGTCATCATCCATTGCAATGGTTTTCTGCATTATACTCTCCAATACACCAGAAATGCACTGTCAGATACGCCTTAAAATCAGAGTAAAATCTATACGAGTCTGCATATGCTACAATCTCATAGACTGTTCAGTTGTGTGTATTATACAGTTTATACAGTATATCAACATGGGAGCCTCTGAAGATGTCACATCTAGCGAAATTCGAGTATTGTTTCTGTTATCCGTGTATTCTTTACTACTAATATGGAGCCGGATTCACTAAATGTTCTTAAGAAGATAATTATCAACTTAATTTCTAACTTAAGAAAAAAGTTAAGAATATATTGCATTCCCAGAATAAACCTCTTAAGAATGTTCTTACATTTTAGCTTTAGATTGTTCTTAACAAGCATTGAAATACTCAAAATAATCGTAAAATCATCGTAAACAGCATCTTAAATGTATGATAGCCTCACAGTTGTCTTCAATTCTAAAAGGTAAGACGTTTAATGAATTTACTGGGTTCTTTCAAATGTGATGCTTTCTAACAAGATCAGAAGTCAGAAGTAATAGTGGGCTGTTTACGTATAAATGTGATTTTGTGTATCATTATATTTCTATTTTCAGCTTTCAAACCATGTAAATGTTGCCACCAAATTCAAACAATAAATGTTGTTTTGAAGCTTCTTAATGTGGTAACCAATCATTGTAAACATTACAATATTAATATTAGAAAGCTGAGACTATCTTTTTCACCCCCATCCACATCCCTGTCACAGTTGGGCACTGCAGAGACAGCCTCCGTCAGCCATTTACCCACCTCTTACTTTCCAACGTTATATAATTATCAAGCTTCCCAAAGAGAACTTGTTCTTGCAGTAATTTCCTCGACAAGACCCTCTTGACATCTCACGCACTTTACATTCAAAAAACAATCGCGAGGTGCTTGCTACTTAAAAAAAGGTAATAGATAGATTTATTGTTACGATGTACCAGTGTTGAAGTATTGACATTTTTCAAGAATATCTCTAAGGAATGTTCTTACAAACTTCTTATAATTTATCCTAATATCTTTCTTAATTTTTTCTTAGGAACATTTTTGTGAATCTTGTTTTTTTATTTTTATTGTGGCAATATTATATTCAATTAAATTCAGTCATTTTTTGTTTACTTTTTTATGTTGTTCATGTAGTAAATACACTTCCCCGTCTGTCGCTCACTTCGACGTTGTGTCAAAGAAGCGACACTAGGGGTCTCTCTTGAGCGCCGAATATGCCTCTGATCTATGAAAAGTGGGCAATGAGAAGTTGGCAAACAGTATTTGCATACCCCGGACATACGGGTATAAATGCAGGGAAATACGTCGAGTTCATTCAGAAATTTTTGTCGGAGCCGATGGTCGTGCATGCAGTCAGCTGCGAGTCACACACCTGTTCTACTTCCTCTGACGCTTTGCCTGCTGTTGGATCTACGGCGCACTTCGGTGGCTTTTCTCCTTCTATACACGGCAGTGCAGTTTGCCCCTGGGCGCTTCGACAGCGCAAAAAACTTAAAAGAGTTTTTTTAAAAGAGTGATTTTCTCGATAAAAGAGTATTTTCCTCTAAAAGAGCATTACACAGCGGCGTTGAATGTCCTTTTCAGGACGCGTCTTTATAAAGATGCCTTTCCGCCCCGTGTAGTTCCAGGATGCGGTAGAGTGCTCTACGCTTCAGACGGCCACAGGCGTTGTCTCGTGTGTCTGGGCTGCGATCACACCGAGGCAGCGTTTGTGGATGGTTCATGTTCTCACTGCGAGAGCTTGACCATGGCAACATTGCAGTCGCGGCTCGCTTTCAACAGAAAGCATGCCACTCCAGCCGCCCCCCGCATTGCTCCTTCTTCCCACGCGATTGAGGACGATGCGGCTGGCGATGGAGGCGATCTGGGGACGGCAGCGGGTGCAGCGCTCCCTCGGACCACCGCCCCCCAGCACACTCGTTGACTCCCTTCCATGCTCGAGGCAACAGCGGCTTCCCTCACAGCCAGCCCTGCCTATCCTCTGGAGCTCGAGGTGGATGAGCTCACCACTGCATCGGAGAGCGCGCGGCATCTGTTTTGTCCTATTCTATTCTGTTCTATTGCATTCTACTCAGTTCACTTCTACACACTTCTTGTATTTCACCCTTGTTGTTCTTATAGATTTTAGGCAATATTCTATTCTGCATCTGTTCTGTACTATTCTATTCTATTATTATGTTTGGTTCAATACTATTCTACACACTTGTACTGTACATTACGCTTGTTCTTAAAAAATATATAATATATTCTACTCTACGCTATTTAATTTCACTATTCTATTATCTTCTATTCTACACACTTCTTGTATGTCCCATTTTTCTTATATATTTTTGGCAATATTCCATTCAATTTTGCTTCTGTTCTGTCCTATTCAATTCTACTATTCTATTCTGTTTTATTGTATTCTACTCAGTTCTCTTCTACACATTTCTTGTATTTCACACTTGTTGTTCTTTTAGATTTTTGGCAATATTCTATTCGATTCTACTTGTTTTGTCCTATTCTATTCTACTATTCTATTGCATTCTACTCAGTTCACTTCTACACATTTCTTGTATTTCACCCTTGTTGTTCTTATAGATTTTAGGCAATATTCTATTCTGCATCTGTTCTGTACTATTCTATTCTATTATTATGTTTGGTTCAATACTATTCTACACACTTGTACTGTACATTACGCTTGTTCTTAAAAAATATATAATATATTCTACTCTACGCTATTTCATTTCACTATTCTATTATCTTCTATTCTACACACTTGTACTGTACATTACGCTTAAAAATTATATAATATATTCTACTCTACTCTATTTCAATTCACTATTCTATGATCTTCTATTCTACACACTTCTTGTATGTCCCATTTTTCTTGTATATTTTTGGCAATATATTCCATTCAATTTTACTTCTGTTCTGTCCTATTCAATTCTACTATTCTATTCTGTTTTATTGTATTCTACTCAGTTCTCTTCTACACATTTCTTGTATTTCACCCTTGTTGTTCTTTTAGATTTTTGGCAATATTCTATTCAATTATACTTCTGTTTTGTCCAATTCTATTCTAATATTCTATTGCATTCTACTCAGTCTCTTCTACACACTTCTTGTATTTCACCCTTGTTGTTCTTATAGATTTTTGGCAATATTCTATTCGATTCTACTTCTGTTTTGTCCTATTCTATTCTAATATTCTATTCTGTTCTATTGCATTCAACTCAGTTCTCTTCTACACACTTTTTTATTTCACCCTTTTTGTTCTTTTAGATTTTTGGCAATATTCTATTCAATTATACTTCTGTTTTGTCCAATTCTATTCTAATATTCTATTGCATTCTACTCAGTCTCTTCTACACACTTCTTGTATTTCACCCTTGTTGTTCTTATAGATTTTTGGCAATATTCTATTCGATTCTACTTCTGTTTTGTCCTATTCTATTCTACTTTTCTATTCTGTTCTATTGCATTCTACTCAGTTCTCTTCTACACACTTCTTGTATTTCACCCTTGTTGGTCTTATAGATTTTTGGCAATATTCTATTCTACTTCTGTTCTGTACTATTCTATTCTATTTTTCTGTTCAGTTCAATACTATTCTACACACCCGTACTGTACACCACGCTTGTTCTTATAAATGTTATATTATATATTATATTCTATGCTATTCCATTCTACTATCCAATACTCTTCTATTCTACACACTTCTTGTATGTCACCATATTTCTTATAAATTTTTGGCAATATTCTATTTTATCCTATTCTACTTTTTTGTGATCTTTGCTATTTTATTCTGACATTCTATTCTATTCTACACACTTGTGCATCACCCTTGTTATTATATATTTTTAGGAATATTCTATTTTGTCCTATTCGATTCTACTCTGTTATTTGCTACATACCTCTTGTATATATCATCCTTTCTTCTTATAGATTTGTTCTTATAACATAACATAACACAACATAACATAACATTAGCATAATAAAATGTGTGTACCTCCTGCAGTTGCTCCAGCTCTTGTCTGAGGGTCTCCTGCTCGGCCTCCAGCTCCGCATACTGCTGTTTGAGGGTCTGGTTCTCCTCCAGCACCACCAGACCGCACTCCGCCGCCCGGACTTTCTCCCGGTTCGCCTCTGCGAGCTCGCGGGTCAGCCGCTCCACCTCCGCCCGATAATGATCCACCGACTCCCCGCATCCTCCTCCAGCTCCTCCAGCAGCCATCGCCGCGGCCCTCCACCTTCCTCGCCCCGTCCCTGCGCTAGATGGACGGATGAATGGATGGAGCGGAGGCACCAACACCTTATCAGAACCTCCAATAGAAAGTCAATGATCGAGACATTAATGACACAAAAACAAAGAATATAAATCCTAACTCATTTCGAGCGAAGAATACATATCACGGTCCAGAAAAGAGGGTTGAATCGAAGGGCCTCGCATCCTTTCTTTCGCTTCTTTTTCTGCTTAATCATGGGTGTTGGGACGCCATCTCTAGGATGGAGAAAAGTGGCTCAACCAGTGTTGCCAGATTAGAAATGTCGAAGTATCGTACCAAAACCTCAAAATTATCGTTTTTTTAAAAAAATTATCGTACACAAACCAAACGCATAAAATAGTTATTTTCCAACAATTTTATTTTCCAAATAATTTTACATCCAATTTGAACAAGCTGTATAATACGCTCACATTAACTGGAGGAAGTCTGAATAACTTTTTTTTCCAAAGTGCAAAAGATATGCCGAAAAAAGTGCACAAAAAAGAAAAAAGTGCACAATTAACACAAAAAAGATTCAAATTCGATCTCTAAGTCGCTGTCATCATCGGATGCCACATCCACTTGTGCTGTGTTGGCAGATGTTGTTGGTTGGGGAATCCTTTTACGGTACAGATTGGATGCCGTCATGGAGCGCAGCATACGTGCTTGCGTGCAGGCAGGCGAGCCTGCGAAATGATTCGGGGTCCGAGAGAGAAGCGGTAGGATGTGTGTTTGGACGAACGACTGAAAACTCTGAAATTATCGTACATTATGGGATTTTTTTCATTATTGATCGTACATCGTACAGAGGTCAAAATTATCGTACAAATACGATAATTATCGTACATCTGGCAACACTGGGCTCAACTCACATCGGCTCTCTCCTCCTGTCTGTGACATCAGCGCATCCTTCGCGAGCTCATGAATATTAATTTTGTCGCGCTGGCGTTGCTTCGTAACCCTCCGGGAGCGCCCAATCACTCGATCAAGTTAATATTCATAAGCCATTGGATTCGATATTTTTTACTTTATTATATTTTTTTGTTCCGGGTAAAATAAGCATAAAATAGAAGGTGAATACATAATAAAGTAACAAACATAAATCCATGTCATTTTACCTCATTCATATTCACGAGCTTTGCAAGTGACAGCAGAATAAACCAATATTAACCATTAAAGAGTCCACGTTTAGGCAAATATATAACGTGTTTCACAAGCTTTTCTGGAAATATGCAATTTAAATAATAATTTTATTTAATTAATATATATATATAATTATTATTTTTTTTAAATCCTTGACACTATTGGCCATTTCAATACCAGCGTACACCGATAGTCACAAGGGTTCCCTGATAAGACAGAGATAATCAACACTTCACTTTATTGGTCGGTGGTTGTAAAGACAGATAAACGCAGAGGTGAAAAGTTGAACGTTGGGAAGAGTAACGTCAAGGTAAGGCCATCGCTGTTAAAATAAACATGAACATAAACATTAACATTCTACACCCCTGATATGACCACAATGACTCTAAAGATTAAAATGTACGGACCAAATAACTTGTTCAGCTCAAATTAAATGAGTCAGAATCATTATGAATTATGCCGAATTTTCTGTTTTTATAAGCATTATAATCGAACACATCAAAAAACTTTTGAAAGGTGATGAATACGTTTTCCGCCATTTTGCGAACTTCAATAATTCGCCATTTCTTCAAAGATCCGCCTACAAAGACATCTCAGCCAATCCGATGTCAGCAAATCCAAACGCACAAAATGATTGACAGGCAAACAGCGTTTCTTATTCGTTAATAAATGGCGGGAAGTTTCCACAAACTTCTCGTGGTTTTACAGAGGCTAGAAAGTTTCTCACCATGTTTCTCAGAAAGGACAGCTATTTTAGCGATATCTATCAGTTAGTACATATGAAGCGATGTATTAAAAATCACAAAAGCAAACATAAGTTAGGCCCTAGTTGTTTGTTTGTGGTAGGTGTCACCTTTAATGTGACTCCCACAAACTTCACCAAATGTATGGGCATTATACTATGCTCATTTTTTGTTTATGAGCCAAAACAGGAACATTTTTTTTAAACTGATATAAAAGATTAAAGTTATTTATTTTGATTAAATGCAATATTTAAATCTATTTTAAACAGTTGGGTGAATATAAAAAAGCTGGTCAAGAACAGCATGTCAAATGTAAATGAATGAATTTAAATGCATTTCCATGACATGTAAGTACTCTTAATGCATCAGAACATTTGACTTGGTTTTGTAGTGTTAATACTATTATTTTCTATGGTTACTCTTATTAGATTTTGTTTAGCATTATACAGTATTATACAGGGTTTGCTGTACTTTTCTGCACCATTTTGTTTTCTTTTTGAGTTCTGCATAACGCGGCGGCTCATTTTTGATTATCGCAGCCCATTCGTCATGTTTCGCGGCTGACCCACCGGCCCGCTCAGTTCTCCCGCTGGCCAGTCAGCCCCTGATCGACCCCCAAAGTGTGCCAGCCCACCTGGAAAATGCCCGGTATGCCAGATTGCCAGTCCAGCCCTGGATGTATTAACCCATAAACACGGGACCTCATTCCACCCACTGTACCTCATCCAAATTAGTTTTTTTTTGACTCTTTAGTATTGCTCAACCATTCACTTCAATGGCAAAATATATTTTTTAAATTGCATAAGTGTGTATTGCCATTAGAGACCCTAGGTATGTGGAGTGGTGGTGGTGTAGTAGGCTAAAGCACATAACTGTTAATCAGAAGGTTTCTAGTTCGATCCCCACAGCCACCACCATTGTGTCCTTGAGCAAGACACTTAACTCCAGGTTGCTCCGGGGGGATTGTCCCTGTAATAAGTGCACTGTAAGTCGCTTTGGATAAAAGCATCTGCAAAATGCATAAATATAAATGTATGAAATGTTGTTGCTTTCTTGCACTTACATTGATATGAAATAATCATATCTGAAAATGAGAATTTGGGGGTTAAATATGGTTAATTGTCATGAATATGCATACTTTTTTTTTCTTTAGATTTTGGGATGAATTTGGCAATGTTTTCGTGACTTTCATGTCACATGTCCGTTGAGATGTTTCTATCTCGGTTAGGTAAGTGTGGCTTAATTTTCGTCAGCTTGTCTGCTGTTATCTGATATCTGTTTTCGTTAAGGTTTCAACGTAAAGTCACCCTTGTTTTCGTCCTCTCAACCTGTCCTGACCTGCCCGTGAACTCAGTCAAATTAAGATAAGGTTGCACTTTATGTTTTGAGAGCCAATAATCCAATTCAGTGATAATTAGAAATCTCAACAACAAAATTAATTTATGGCACCATATCAGTTCTGGCTCTATTGCTTGGAAGGCAGAGAACATCATGATGTGGTTTAGTAGAGCACTAATAGAATATCTTCTAACAATCTTTTAAGTTTAATTCATATTGAAGTTCTTTAACACACAGACGCATGCACAAGCTGCCATTTCAGGCAACTGAATGTAAAATTGCATTATAGATCAGGGATATTTGTAAGAAAATATCATTGATCCATTTACATGACCCCAATGTGAGCTTTTATCTATCAGTTTCTTCATTGCCTGAAAAAGATATGACCGTACTCAGACCAAATGACGTTATTTCCCTTGTAGGAATCCATTAGTACAGTCAGTTTGGTTAAAAGTGCTGTCACAAATTACATTAGTCTCTTGGTGGTTTTATCAGGGTTTTTTTATTATGATGAGATAAGCAAACTGATTTCCATGTTCATCACATCAGGTATGATTTAGTATAAAAATAAAGCAATTCTTATGTACAAAATATATCACATAATTAAACAGTCATTATATACTGTATGTGCACCAATGTTACTATATATGTCTGTTGAATTTCACTATAAACATCTAATATGTTATAACAATTTGCAGTATGACAGTTCAAAAACTTCATCGCACTGTAGTTGAAAAAGTGAAGTTGAAGTGAAGCTGACCCATGAAACAGATGATCTCAGAAGTAAAAATGGTGTTCCAGGATGGCACGTTCAGTAGAACCAATTTGATGACAGATTGACCCTGTTAGATTGATAACTCACACACTGGAAAACAACCAATCAGAGAGTATATTTCAATCTCAGATAAAGGCTAAACAGGATTTTTATTTCCCCCATAAATAAAATGTGCATTACCAATTCTTAATCTAGTCAAACTCTCTATAAATCAATGTATAATCTACAGTATACATATTGTACTAATCACTTTATATAAAAAAACTTGCTTTCTCTATACAATTATTTATAATAATTCTCAACTAAAAATCTATATGAAAATTACATGGCTGTCTCTAATGAGGTGCTCTGAATCAAAAATATGCTTATATTTATTTATTTTATTTTTAATTTAAATTGGCTCCAAATCAGGTGCTCAGTCCTGCTGAGCTATAATTCAAGCCAAACACACCTGAAAGAGCTAATCAAGAGCTTTGGAAATGACAGGCAGGTGTGTTTGCTCGGTATTGGAATTACACTATGGAGGATGGTTAATCTCTATGATCTGGATTATTAATAAGAATATTAGCCTAAAATATATGTTAATTCAGCAGAATTTTAATGGTATGCTACTGCTTTTTCTTTACAGAGATTTTTGTAAACAAGTACAGTCATTTGACTCATCAGAGACAGGTTGAAGCAGGATGGAGGGATTGTGAAGGTGAATAAAGGTATTTACCGGAACATAAAGGAGAGGAGGTAGGAGATGGTGATGTGAGGAGATGTGTTTTGCATCTCTCAGCACTGTTGGAGGCGTGTGTCCTCCATGAGATTCACTGTGTCTCCACTTCGCCCTTCTGTTCTGGAACCAGATCTGAACACACAGATGATCAGTAATCCAGAGTTGGAGGAAAACTTTGTTAAAAAGAAAAAAAAGTACCAATTTAAGATTTCTATAGCTTTAATTAAACTACAGAAAAATGTGCATGTAATATAAATATCATTGTCCTCTTTTATCCCCAATTTTCAATGCCCAATTCCCACTACTTGCTAGGTTCTTGCAGTGACACGGTTACTCACCTCAATCCAGGTGGCGGAGGACAAGTCTCAGTTGCCTCCGCTTCTGAAACTGTCAATCCGTGCATTTTATCGTGACTCGTTGTGCATGACACCGCGGAGAATCAAAGCATGTGGAGGCACATGCTACTCTCCGCGATCCACACACAGCTCACCACACGCCCCACTGAGAGCGAGAACCACTAATCACGACCAAGACCTGGCTGGAGTCACTCAGCACTTCCTGGATTCAAACTCGTGACTCCAGGGGTGGTAGTCAGCATCAATATCAGCCCGTCTGGCACCAGCAATCATGCCACGGTTGAAATCACTTGATCACATTTTTTCCCCATTCTGATGGTTGATGTGATCATTAACTGAGGCTCTTGACCCGTATCTGCATGATTTTATGCACTGCGCCGCTGCCACACAATTGGCTGATTAGATAATCACATGAATAAATAGATGTACAGTTGAACCTAATAAAGTGGCCGGTGAGTGTATATTATAGGCCTATTGATCCTATTCTTGTATTTAAAACAAATATGTATTTTAAGATTAAACACTTTCCCTTATGCATTCATAGAAAGTTTTAATCCAAATCTTGATGTTGAATAAGTCCATGAACATGCTATGAACTAAACTTTATAGTAGTATAGGTTTTCTCTTGGAAATTAATCAACTAGTTAAATAATTTTCATTACTTCAAATTATATCATTTTAAAATTATAAACCTAAACAAAAGAATAGGAATATATGAATCTACGCACACACACACACACACACACACACGTACACACTCACACACACTCCTTATTGTAATTACATTGTGCAAGATGATTAATTTGTTCAAAATAATGTTATTCAGGGAATGAAGTGCATTGCATAGATTTGAAAATAGTGTATTGTCAGCATTTGTGTAGTCAAAGTTGTGACAGAATCGTTGTGTAATACCTGTACTCTGCCTTCAGACAGCTGGGTTCGAGAGGCGAGCTTGTCTCTAGTCTGAACATCAGGATAGTGTGTTTGCTGAAAAACTCTTTCCAGCTCATCTAGCTGAGCGACTGTGAATATAGTCCGCACCCTTCTGTGATTTGACCGACGAACTGTGCGATAACAAATAAGCATTTGATTGAAATGAAGGCAGGGCATGAGCCTAAATACACCTTTAAGCTTGACTGGAAATCAAATCTGTTTAACCTCAAGCACACACAAGCTGTGAAACGTATGAAAAATCTGTTAGAAAGTATATAGACCAAGACAAAATTATATTATATAATATTATGTGATTGTTTTGCATGAACATTTTTAATACAAATGTGCTCTATAAAAATATATTAATATATATGGATTGCATGAAACTGTTTATTATATATTGTTTATATATTGTTAATTGTTTGTTCATGATGCCTGATGGATTAACTAATGTTAACGAATGGACCAACTTTATTTATATAAATGTGCAATACAAAAAATATATGAATATTTGAATTGCATGTTTTAAAAGACAGAGTATTGTACTTATTTGATTTGCATGTAACTTTTAAGCATGAGAGAGAAAGTGAACAGTAAAATTACTGAAGTATTTCGATCATATTTACTTGTATAAGGAATTGAATACCTTTTATAATTATTATATTTAATAATATCAAAACACACCTTTGCATTGGCTGATTTGGGGAGATTCTGCCGTCAGTTTTGTTGGTGCATCTCCAGATATTTTATCCGCAGTTTTCTGTTCTGTTCGGTCAGGTCGCACATTCAAAGAGGAAGGTTTCTTTAGTATTTCCTCAATAGAGTGAGACAGTTTTTTTGCAGTGTTTGTAGGCGTCCTGCTCTCATGGGATGATTTCTCCATGTGTTTCTCTAATTCAACATCAACTAATAGCTTTTTGTTGTCTTTCAGTGTTGTTCAAGTAGTTGGATATAATGTCCTAGCTCCAGCTCGACTCAGAGAATCTCTCTTTCTCTCAACGTTTCCTTTTACTTGGCCCTTTTGAGTGTAAAACACCTGTGTGTGTGTGTGTGTGTGTGTGTGTGTGTGTGTGTGTGTGTGTGTGTGTGTGTGAGTGTGTGTGTGATATGATTTGAAGCACTGAGAGGAGGAGCTGCCAGTTTACTGTGTTACAATCTGCTTTTCAACATTATCACGATGTGCTGCACGTCTGAGTCTTATCACTATCTGCATTCATTAGTCATGAAACAAACCTTTTCTCTTTGATTTCCACCACTGATGCCCTGATAATGACCTGAACCCATGATGATCTGTAAGCTTCTCAGACTGCCGAGTAAAAGATTAATGGTTGACATTACATAACTGGATACAGGCCTATATGTAAATTCATTGAGTTGTTTTTTAGATTAAAATATATGCAATGCGAGCATGAGCAAATCTGATTTAAAAATGTTTTTAAGTCAGTAGCAGTGTTTTTTTTACATATGCAGTTATTATTATTATATATTACATTAGCTGGTTTTTAATTATAATTAATTTTTTGTTGGTAAAAATGTATTTTATCCACAATTTGTTGTGTGCAGATGTGAGAATGTGACTTTTTTTTTTTTTTTTTTTTTTTTTTTTTTACACAAAACTTTGACAGTAAAATATTGTCACTCTTTATAGACAACAGTGACACCAAGTGGTCAGATGTAGAAAGACACTTACGGTAACTTTGTCTTAAAGGAGAAGTTCACCCAAAAATGGAAATTTTAATAATTTGCTCACTATCATCATTTACTCAAATGAACTTGATTTTAAGGATGTTTGAGGTGTTTTTGTCCATACAATGTAAGTCAACAAGGTCCAAAACCTTTATGCTGCCTTTATATCCTGTTTGGAGCATAAAAGTATGACTCGAGTGGTTTAAACCATGTCTTCTGAAGCGATAGATTTGGATCCCATTGACTTGACAAAAACACATCATATGCATTCTTCCAAAAATCTTAATATGTGTTCTGCAGAACACAGAAAGTCATACGGGTTTGAGATGGCACACTAAAAAACCCTAATAAGTTGACTTTACTAAATTGATTGAGCACTGAAATTGTTCCTCAACTGCTTTCGGGTCCTTGAATAACATATAATTGTTCATATCGAATGAACTTATGAACTAGATGCAAGTAGACTAAAATCATATTTAACATTTAAATATTGTTGTTTCTACTTAATAAAACTTTGTTTTTATTTATTTAAATTAAAGTCTGTATTAAGTGTAACAATGTTGTAACTTGTATAGACAAGATATGTGTAATTAAAAATATCCTTTACTCCTTTTAAAATGAATAAATAATAAAAACAAAATTAATTGACTAAAATTTAGATCAAGCTATAATAGCTTTAATAGAAGAGTATAACTGGAATTTGTTGAATCATAAAATAAACAAGTCTCCACAGAAATGCATAAATATCTGTACTTTAGTTGCACATGCACAAAGATAACTGAGAAATTAAAGGGACAGTTCACCCAAACATTCTCTCATCATTTACTCACCCTCGTGCCATCCCACACGTGGAGGATTTTCTTTCTTCTGCTGAACACAAATTAAGATTTTTAGAAAAATACCTCAGCTCAATAGGACCATACAATGCAAAAAAGATGGCCAGAAATTTGAAGCTCCACAAAGCACATAAAAGCAGCATAAAAGTAATCTATACGACTCCAGTGGTTTAATCCATGTCTTCAGAAGTGATATGATAAGTGTGGGTGGGAAACAGATCAATATTTAAGTCCTTTTTTTACTGTAAATCTCCCCTTTCACTTTCACATTCTTCTTTTATTTTTGGTGATTCACATTCTTTGTGCTTATCGCCACCTACTGGACAGGGAGTTAAAAAGTTACTTTAAAAAAAGGACTTAAATATGGATCTGTTTCTCACCCATCTTATCATATTAACAGACTATCTATAAGTGTGTGTGCACACGTGCAGAGCATATACAGTATAACAATACCTACATCCATCCATCCATCCATCCATCTTCAACCGCGTATCCGAAGTCGGGTCGTGGGAGCAGCAGCTCCAGCAGGGGGCCCCAAACTTCCCTATCCCGAGCCACATTAACCAGCTCTGACTGGGGGACCCCGAGGCATTCCCAGGCCAGTGTGGAGATGTAATCTCTCCACATAGTCCTGGGTCTTCCCCGAGGCCTCCTCCCAGCTGGATGTGCCTAAAACACCTCCCTAGGGAGGCGCCCAGGGGGCATCCATACCAGATGCCCAAACCACCTCAACTGACTCCTTTCCATGCAAAGGAGTAGCGGCTCTACTCCGAGCTCCTCACGGATGACTGAGCTCCTCACCCTATCTCTAAGGGAGAAGCCCGCCACCCTTCTGAGGAAGCCCATTTCGGCCGCTTGTACTCGCGACCTAGTTCTTTCGGTCATGACCCAGCCTTCATGACCATAGGTGAGGGTAGGAACGAAAATTGACCTGTAGATCGAGAGCTTTGCCTTCCGGCTCAGCTCTCTTTTCGTGACAATGGTGCGATAGAGCGAGTGCAATACCGCCCCCGCTGCCCCGATTCTCCGGCCAACCTCCCGCTCCATTGTCCCCTCACTCTTGAACAAGACCCCGAGGTACTTGAACTCCTTCACTTGGGGCAATACCTCCTTCCCTACCCGGAGTACGCACTCCATCGGTTTCCTGCTGAGAACCATGGGCTCAGATTTAGAGGTACTATTCCTCATCCCGTGCAATTCCTTCCTTTTCTATAGCAGACCTCATGGGAACACTAGGGTGAATATCAGCAAGCAGTTCAAACACTATTTGATATTAAACAGTCTGAACCAAACTGAATAATTTACAAACAACAAAAATATGAAAATATGAAATCTGTCCATCCTCTCCTGAAATCGCACAGTTTGAAGGCCAGATATGCAGCATGCACTACTGGGTAAATACGTTCCTCAAGGGTGACACAAGGGAGCCGCAGTCATCTATATTTTATCATGTTGAGCACTCTCCGTCGTGACTGATGTGTTTGACTAAATCTGTGTGGCTGCTGTTCAGTCTCTTCTTGAAGCTCTTGAAAGTCCCGCACACCCCCCACCCTAGAGACGCTAGATGGCAGCATAAGACATCAAAAGCAGTTTTTAATGTAAATATAGATTCCCAGAATCCTTTTAAATATGTATATGGACATACACATCTTTAAAGTGCACAAAGTTCACATTTCTTAAGAAAAATTCATTTTTCTGATGTATGGCACAACAGTGTGAACATAAATTATTTTTATGTTTATGTGCTGTGTAAAGTCACATTTCAATATGCTGTTAATGGCAATCTTTGCCTTTTGATTGGAGACTTTGGTATCTTGTCTTGGTAATAATCCTGAACATATTGTTCATTTCTCTTATGAAACTCCAGAGGATACTTGTGAGCTTACTGGGGTTTTAGGAGAAGCAAAAGTCTCAATTTTATCTCTTTAATCTCATTGATATCTAGGAAAAACTATTGAGATATCAACGGAAATGCACTGCACTGTTTTCAGTAAGTAATAAGATAGTTATCCATATCAAACGTGTGACACAGACCTTTTTGTTATGCAAAATGAACGTTTCAAACAGTAGTTTGCTACATTAGCTATGTTTCAATCCAAGTTACAAATCTAATTCGTGCAAAAAATCCATCCCATCTGTTTAAGAGAACAAAAGTGTCACTTCTGGGGAAATTTATGCAAAATAAAAATGAAAGGTAAAGCCACAGTAGCCAATCTTCACATTGCTAGAGAGAAAGTAACATGACTTTTTTTTGATGTTCATCTACAGTATATTATACATATTAGAGGAATATATTTGGCAAATGTCTTTCCATCGTAGTTTATGCGCATGTCTTCGTGCAGAATAAATAATGATCCACCTCAAGCTAGTGTATACGTTTTTTTATGCACATTTTGGAAACTTTATTCTTGTCGTTTTCAGCAAGCAATTTTCATGCGATATTCAACATACATGGATGGAATCCTAGCTAACGTTGTCACGTGACCTCACTACGTTACTGGTTTAGTTCAGCAAATTACGTCCGGTTGTAATTCCTTTAATTAATAGGTTATAATGTTGGCTTGACGATACCAACATGCTGTTATTCTACAGCTAATAAGGTTTGTCACCATTATTGAAGTTTGTGGGTTAAGGGTAGTAATATAAAAACATTTATAAGAATGAAATGGTGATGGAATAAAAGTCCTAGTATTGATAATTTACTGAACAAGAAATCTGTAGTTGTCTTGACTAGACAAAGTATTTTGCATTTAGTGAACAAACAAATTAAAACTGACTTAAATAAGCAATTTTTCTGAGGACAATTATTAAGAATGCAAAAATCTTGCTGATTCTTTACCTCATTTTACGCTAAACAATGTAATTATCCCAGCTTGTGTAGCTAATGGGTATGCACGTTCTAGAGGTGATTGACAGGTGATGTCTATATCTAAAAGGTGATTGGCTCTCATAACGGTAAGGCGGGGCTTCCTTTCAACATCCGTTTACCATTGGGCAATCAGAGCTCCTTGGTTGAGTGTTCCAATTTCTCCCATATTTTAATAGAAGTGGCCCATCTCTACTAAATAATCTCTGCTTTAGGTTACAATACAAAATCTATCTTTCTGAAGGTTTTATCTGAAGGTCTACTTGACAATCTATCTGTCTTTTTTAAAACTTTCAGGCAAAGGCTATGCCAAGCCAACTTTAAAGTTTTTCTTGACACACTTTTATCTAGATATTTTTAATGCACTTCTAGTCAAGTCTAAACTTTCTGCAGTCTGACCTAATATTGAGCTAAGAAGGAGATATAAAAAATGACAGTCAGTATTACTTTCGGTTTGTTGGTTTGCACTGGAAATTTAAGATCAACTGAGCACACTGCAATGAGGGATGGAGGTGTTAAACTGCACATTCGTCCGAGTATTCTTTGCATACAGAAAATGCACTTACTATGCACATTATGCATACTGTATACTTCAGAAATAGCTTGAACAGGATGCCATTTCGAACATAGACAATGTCAACTGTCACCTGCAAGGTGCATGTGATTCAATGCCATTTGGTTGATTGTACGGTGCTGTCACTGCCCGTTGGCTCTTTTACTAAAAGTCTGCTTGTCAATGCCAATCAATACAGTGAAGGTCAGAACTCCAGAGAACTCCAGATTGGAACATCTGATGGCAGTACATCTTCCAGGTGGAAGGCATTTTAGGGAGCGCATTTCATGCAACATTAAAGAGACTGCAATCAGTCTTCAGAGCTTTAAAGTGCACAAAGTTCTTTCTGCATCTAGCAGATGCCAGGGCAGATGGGCAATGCTTTCTATGTGAGAAGAAATATGTGATGAAATCTTAAAGGAATGAACCATTGTGACAGTGCTGTGTAGAAGTGAGCCAATGCTCTATTATGATCTGATAAATGTTTTTTTTTGCCAAATCTGAGAACAGTGTGAGACATTTTTGAGACCTCTTCTGAAGAGTGTTTCATTCTCACTAGTCGGATTGGAATTGTGCATATTTTTTCCATCATTTGGGAAGAAAATAAAGATATAAATTACATTATTACAGATTATTACAGAATCATTATTATGATTCTCATCATGCATGCACATATCTATTTTTTAACATTTATTATTTGAATAAAGGTTATATGACTTGACTATGAGTTTCTTTTGTAACTCTTATTATCAAAACAGACTTGAGTTCCTGTCTACTATAACACCTGCTTCATTATTTCATCTCTAATTGTCCTGTCTTTTGTCCAGTTGTCTCTTTGTTCTTTGGGCTGTTTCTCTCAAACCTCAATGAAAAGTTTTAAATCGGAGCAAAGGCACTGCAGTGTCATTGTGCATTCTGTTCACTCTTTACAGAGTGAAGATCACTTTGGTGCAGACTACCATAATTCAATAGTCTGAAATAAAATAAGTTTGTTTCTTTGTCTTCTATATCTTTGGTCTTGCTGTATCACATTGCGAATAGCCATCTATATACTCTTGTTTGGCTGTTGGATGAACACATTTTAATGCCATACATGCATTAAACACAAACACGTTCTGGCTAGCCACCTATAACATACTCTTTCAGCTACTCCCAACACCCAGAATAGTGCTGCAACGCCCTGGCAAATACTCACAACACCCTAGAGACCACATAGCAACCAGCAAGAACAGTCTAGCAACCACTGATTATGCCATGGCAACCACAAACAAAACCCTAGCAACCACCAATATGCCCTGGCAACCACCCAGAACACCCTGGCAATCAGATAGCAACTACCCAGAACAGTCTAGCAACTATAAAAATGCCTTGACATCCACCCACAACACCCTAGCAATGGCACAACTACACCCTGGAAACTACCACAACACCCTAGCAACTACATTGCATTGTCCTGGCAACCACCCACAACACCCTAGCAGCTATATAGCATCATCCTGGAAAGCACCTACAAAACACTAACAACAACATAGCATCGTCCTGGAAAGCACCCACAAAACACTAGCAACTACATAGCATTGTCCTGGCAACCACCCACAAAACCCTAGCAACTACATGGCATTGTCCTGGCAACCACCCACAACACCCTAGCAGCTATATAGCATCATCCTGGAAAGCACCTACAAAACACTAACAACAACATAGCATCATCCTGGAAAGCACCCACAAAACACTAGCAACTACATAGCATTGTCCTGGCAACCACCCACAAAACCCTAGCAACTACATGGCATTGTCCTAGCAACCACCTACAACACCCTAGCAACTACATAGCATCATCCTAGAAACAACACACAAAACCTTATCAACTACATATCGTCATCCTGGCAGCCACCCACAACACCCTAGCAATTACATGGTGTAGTCCTGGCAGCCACCCACAACACCCTAGCAATTACATGGTGTAGTCCTGGCAGCCACCAACAACACTCTAGCAACTGCATGGCAACCAACCAGAATACCCTAGCGACTGTCTAGCAATGCCCTAGCAACTATATATAACATCCCAGCAACCACAGCAGTGACCTAGTAAGCACCCACAGTATCCTAGTTACTGCATAGAAACATCCTGGCAGCCACCCACAGCAACCTTGTAACCACATAGCAAGCACACAGAACACCCTAGTAACCATAGCAACACCCTAGCAAACACCCTCAACACTTCTTTAGAAAATTAAAAAATCTAGTTAATTAGCAATATTGTTCTTCCTTGAGAAATGAATGCATAGTTAATTATTTTGTAATTCAGAAAATCTGTCTTATCACCCAAAAACAGACATACAAATGCATGTCATTGCATAATATGTACAACCACCATTAACACCCTATCAGCTATATAGCATCATCCTGGCAACCACCTACAAAACACAAGTAACTACATTGCATCATCCTTGCAACCACAAAACCCTTGCAACTACATAGCGTTGTCCTGGCAGCCACCCACAACATCCTGGCATCAACATAGCATCGTCCTGGAAACCACACACAAACTCCTAGCAACTAATTAGCATCATCCTGGCAGCCACCCACATCACCCTAGCAACTAAAGGGTGTTGTCCTAGCAACCACCCACAAAACCTTAGCAACTACATAGCATCATCCTGGCAACCACCCACAAAACCCTAGAAACGACATAGTGTTGTCCTTGCAGCCACCAACAACACCATAACAACCGCATGGCAACCAATCAGAACAGTCTGGCAATCACAGATATGCCCTGGCAACCACCCAGAACACCCTAGCAACCACATAGTAATGACTCAGAATACCCTAGCGACTGTCTAGCTATTCCCTAGCAAGCTTTATAGCATCATCCTAGCAACCACCCACAAAACACTAGCAACTACATAGCATCATCCTGGCAACCACAAAACCCTAGCAACTACATAGTATTGTCCTGCCAGCTACCTACAACACCCTAGCAACTACATAGCATTGTCCTAGCAACCACCCACAACACCCTGGCAATTACATAGCATCATCCTGGCAACCACACACAAAACCTTAGCAACTACATAGCATTGTCCTGGCAACCACCCACAACACCCTAGCATCTGCATGGCAACCAACCAGAACAGTCTAGCAAGCATAGATATGCCCTGGCAACCACCCAGAACACCCTAGCAACCACTCAGAATACCCTAGCGACTGTCTAGCAATGCCCTAGAAACCGTATATAACATCATAGCAACCACAGCAGTGACCTGGTAACTACCTACAGCACCCTTGCAACCATATAGCAATCACACAGAACACCCTAGTAACCATAGCAACACCCTAGCAAACATCCTCAACACTTTAGAATTTTTTACAATCTAGTTAATTAGCAATATTGTTCTTTCTTGAGAAATTAATGCATAGTTAATTATTTTGTAGTAAATCTGTCTTGTTATCACCCAGAAACAGACATAAAAATGCATGTCATTGCATAATATGTACAAGACATGTCATATCATTTGTTAATGGAGGCTTTATGGTTTCAGTGTTGTCCTCACATTTCATGATAAGCATGAGAAAACGCCTGGAGTCATCATCATTTACACTCCCTGCTCTTGATTGTGTTTTTCAGTTTAATACCCATCAGTGTACATGTAAATGTGATGGTGCCTGCAGCGCAAGCAGAGCATTATGGATCATCCATGCATGCCACAACACAACTCCAATGAGATCCTTCCCTGTTTATCACAATTTCCAGGGTGTATCGGCTTACTGCTCTACCATTTGTGTCGTCACAGATGTAATGGGATGCACTGGTCCTTTCTGACTTGAATGACTTGGTACTGGTGTATCTGGGTTTTGGCAGTAAATGTTGGGGTTCAAATGCATCTATTTTACGTTGGTCGAATTTAATAGTTTTTTTAATTACAATTACAAATCATATTTTCAGAATAACAATTTATGTGAAAAGTTGCATTGAAAAATGTACATGCATTTCTTAGTAAAGTATGTCCCCCTTTTGATGTTCATTTTGATTGACTTTCATTGAATGGTGACTGAGGCTAACATGGTTAGGGTTAATGCCATACATGCAATAAACACACACATGCTCTGGCAGCCACCCACAGCACCCTAACAACCGCAAAGCAACCACCCGGAACAATCTTGCAACCATAGAATTACATTGAAATGCTTAAAGGTACAGTAGCAAAAAAAAGCCTGTTTAATTCTAAAATTTTGACTAACTTTTTGGGTGGACTTAAAATTAAAATAAAGTGCTTCTTCATTATATTCAGTTGAAAAAAACATGTATATGTGAGATACATTAGCATCTGTTCAACAGGTGCCACAGAGTAAACTGATAAAATGGCAGGCTGATTGCTTAAATGTGTATTTGACGAGGGTCACGGGAGCAGCGAGTTCACATCTAGGTGGGTCTTGTTAAATCGCCCAGTAGGCTTCTTCGTCTCGAGGTAGAGAGTATATGCAGTTAGCTTCTCTGACATGAATGACAGTACAGAGGAGAGTGCTGTCAGGTCATATTTACTCTGGCTGCTTTACACTCTCTCATCTGAGACAGACACTGTTTTTGGGACCATTAACCCTGAAATGAAATCAATGTCAGGTAAATCACTGCCACTCCTTTCTGCCTTCTCTGTTTCAATATCACTCCTGTTGAGGTTTGAAGTCTCAAACCATAGGTTGGAGGAAATTTCTTCTAAAATGGGGTGTAACCTAGTGGTTTTAATCTCATAATTATGACTTAGTATCCCATAAATATGACTATTTTGTTATTTGAAGATTAAAGTCAAAATTTACCCCATTTAAATGGTCTTTTTAGTTCTTAATTATGATTTAGTGATGCATAATGCTATTAATGATTTTTAAGTCATAAATATTAATTTGAATCGTCTAGGTTACGGATGTAACCTCCGTTCCCTGATGGAGGGAACGAGACGTTATGTCGAAGAAGCGACACTAGGGGTCTCTCTTGAGTGCCTTTTGCATCTCTGATCTATGAGAAACTGGAAGACAGAATTTGCATGTTCCGCCCCCTGACATACAGGTATAAAGGGAGGGAAATGCATCTGTTTTATTCAGGAGCCGACAATGGTTCGGCCGCAACAGTGGCTCGGTTCAGCGACATGGCCAGGAGGACACAAAGTCTCGTTCCCTCCATCAGGGAATGGAGGTTACATCCGTAGCCTAGACGTTCCCCGTCTGTTGCTCACTTCGACCATGTGTTGATGAAGCGACACTAGGGGTCCAATTTAAATCACGCCATGCGCTGAGCCATGTACGTGTAATGCTGACACAGGAGTGGGCATGTATTTTACGTGCCAAAGTGACCGGCTGTGTTAGACTGCACGTACCCTTCTCCAACACCCCATAAAATCATCAGAGACTTCTGGTTCTTTACCCCCGACAGGGGGGAACAAGGAGACGTGCCAAGCATGGGAGTAGGCCGCGCTAGCCACGCTTTTTCTCTCTCTATGTTTCTCACATAGAGCTAAAGCTGCTGGGGCCATCTTAACATATGCATATGCATCGGGGAAGGCGATCTTTCCCAATTCCTATTCTTTCAGGGGGAAAAGACCCTGCGGAGACCACACCTGCCCAGACTGGGGGAGGTAAAGAGTGGTGAAATACATCACATGGGCTTTTAGGATTAGATCCTGCATATTGGGAGACGGGGGTCCGCTCGCAAGGAGACCGTGCCACGGAAAATACACACAGGGGGGAAGTCCACGTAGGAACCCGACCTGTGGAGAACCTATTCCAGTACAGGGTAGATTGAGTACCTGCATTGGATTTGGTCGGCAAATTCCTCCGCTGAATTCACGGACCATAGGGCTAGGGAGGAGTCATCCAGGGAACCGAGTTAGCGGGATCTCCTGGGATAAGAGCGCATGATTTTACCTCAGCAGAGGGAAAGGGGGCTAGGTGCAAGAGATCCACCTGGTCAGTTTGTCAGTGTGTTACCGAGTTCTACCGGGTCGGACCTGAGAAAACACAGGATTGTAACCCTGAGATTGTAAAATCTCGCAAAGGTATTGGGTGTTGCCCAACTCGCTGCTCTGCATATGTCTGCTAGGGAGGTGCGCCTGGCCAGTGCCCATGAGGACGCAACACTTCTTGTTGAGTGTGCTCGGACCCACAAAGGGGGGGGGGGGGGCACGGCCTGGGTTTGATAGGCCAATGTAATGGCGTCCACTACCCAGTGGGAAAGCCTCTGTTTGGAGACAGCGTTCCCTTTCCGCTGTCCGCCAAAGCAGACAAAGATCTGCTCAGAACGTCTACAGCTCTTTCCCTCCCCTTATACCCTTATGTCCGGGGGCTGGACATGCAAATTCTGTCTGCCAATTTCTCATTGGCCTTTTCTAATAGATCAGAGATGCAAAAGGCGCTCAAGAGAGCCCCCTAGTGTCGCTTCTTCGACACAACGTTGAAGTGAACGACAGACGGGGAACTAATATTAGAACTTTTTAATCTTATAAATATAATTTGGTATCTCATAATTATAACTTAAGCACAAGACTATGAAATGGCCGTAATTATAAAATACTAATCTAATTTTAATTTTTATCTAAATAATTATGACTTTTACATAAATATGGCATTTCATATAAAACTATTTCATAATTTTGTGTTCAGCCATATTAATTAAAGAGCTTTTGGACTTCTCTGTATTTGCAAAGCATCTCTTGTTCTCTTAGTTTTACAGAGAGCACATGCAAATCTAAGCGGCTTATTAGCATTCATCTAATTGTGCGATGGTGACTAGGCCCAGTCTAGTCCCGCTCCTGGACAGGTACCATATGTGCCAGTTTCATCCGTACTAGCTTTGATTAAAATATCTACAGACTATTTACATTTCTAAAAGGGGTAAATAACCAGAAAGAAATAAAGAAATAAAGCAGGCGGTACATTGCTTCTCATAGAAATTCATCCGGGGACTCGAAGTGAAAACCTTGTTCACCTCACTGACACGGTCGGCTTTATTGTGTTCTTCTATCCCCCTGACAGCACTTGACAACAATGCTACAAAAATGTTATTATAGAGCGCTTCATGATAAAGCACACTTTTTCATCGTTTGTGTGCTTATCACACTGAATATACGTCAGCTCACTATTTGCCTTCAGAACACCTTTAGTCCTTTGTGAAATCTTGTCATGTAATTCGTGAAGTATTTGCAGTAGGATATTCCACTATTCTTCAAAGAGAATAGCCTCCAGTTCTTCCGCAGATGAAGGGGTGGAAATCTATAATGCGTTTCACACCCTCTGCTTCCTATTGTCAAACATTGTAGTGGACTGATTTCATCCTGGTGCTCATAGCATATAGTTTACATAGAAGCGTGCATCATAGCAGTGATCACGTTTATTTTACTTAAAGTTTACTTGATTAGTGACCTAGAAATTGTGCTGAATCGTACACATAACTTATTCAGTTTCAGTGTTGGGTCTGATTGCACTCCAAAAAATTATTTGAAGATTTTTGCGTTTCAATTTCATAACAAAATTCCATCAAATTGAATTGAGTTATCTTTAATAAAATAAAAAAGTTGCATTTTAATAAATTTTTTTAAAGCAAAAAAAAAAAAAAAAAAAGTTCAATTTGATGGATTTTTTTTTTAATGAAATTAAAATGTGTAAATCATAAAATTTGCTAAAATATGTTTTGAGTGTAATTTTTAAACCTAACCTTTCAGTTAAGTTAATTACTTTTAAGTACATTACTTGAGTTACACATATTTCAAAAAAATATTATTATGTAGAATAGATTAAAACATGTTCTTGAAGTGTACGTAAATGTAAACGTTAAGCAAAGTAATTGGTATTTTGTTGTGGATTACAGTTTTTGATGAATTTTCTCAACAAAATTTTACATCATAACGTTTCTCAAAACATTTTAAATCCTGCAAAATCCTTAAACCTGGTCTTTATTTACAGGGTTATTTCCAGACTTTGAGTCCCAGATATTCACTGTGGTCTCAAACTTTTTGAACTCAAATAATTTAGCAGTTTGTGTGACCAATGCACCTGCAAAGGCTCGGACTGTCTGTCCTCTGTGTATCTCTGTGTTATTTTAGCGTTCGCTTCTGAAAATGCACATATCGCCGATCTTGGCAATCAACCTCTTGTGACTCTTCTTTGCAGCTGCGGCTTGTAATTGGGGCTTAATTACATCAAAGTCAACTTTCTTTTTCATGTGGTGCCTGTGTTATTTAGTTCTGAAGGAATAGTTCACCCAAAAAGGAAAATCTTGTCATTAATTTACTTATTCATGTAATATCAGAGAAAAATATAACCCTATATACATTTGTAATGACATGAGGGTGAATAAATGATGACTGACCTTCAGTATTCCTTTAAAAATGTAAAAAAAATTAGCTTGTGCTATAGGTCCAGTCATTCTTATAGAAACAGATGCATTTATTCGAATATGAAATGACCAGCTTAGTGTTAAATGACCAGAGCGGTTGAGGATGAATATAAATGGATGCAATTTTCCAGCACAACTCTTTCAGGTCAGTCTCAATATCAAAGTAAAATGTGCTCAAGCACAGCACTAAGAGGCAGGGCAGATAAATACTTTAAGTGCCTTTTAGAGAGATTCACCTCCATCAGAGGAGAAAAGAAGCGAGGAGGATGGATGCAGAACGTTAAAAAGAAAGACAAGTGAATAGTTTGGTTCAGAGAGGGGGAGCCCATTGGAGTTTAAATGTCATGAAAATTATGTGACATTGAAAAAAAGATCTTAAACGATCCTAAAATAGGGTCAGTTTTCTTTTTGCTATATATATATATATATATATATATATATATATATACACACACACACACACACACACACACACACACACACACACACACACACACACACACACACACTGGCGGCCAAAAGTTTGTAATAATGTACAGATTTTGCTATTTCGGAAGGAAATTGGTACTTTAATTCACCAAAGTGGCATTCAACTGATTACAAAGTATAGTCAGGACATTAATAACGTGAAAAATGACAGCTTTGCAGATCCTTGTTATTCCATCTGTCAGTTTGTCCAGATACTCAGGTGACCTTTCACCCCACACTTCCTGTAGCACTTGCCATAAATGTGTCTGTCTTGTCGGGCACTTCTCATGCACCTTACAGTCCAGCTGATCCCACAAAATCTCAATGGGGTTAAGATCCATAACACTCTTTTCCAATTATCTGTAGTCCAATGTCTGTGTTTCTTTGCCCACTCAAACCTTTTCTTTAGTTTTTCTGTTTCAAAAGTGTCTTTTTCTTTGCAGTTCTTCCCATAAGTCCTCCTGAGTCTTCTCTTTACTGTTGTACATGAAACTGGTCTTGGACCCATGCCCTAAACTCAACATCACTAGGACATCATCATCATCAACATCATGAATAGGAAGTCAGCTATTTAGATTTATCTCTTCAATCTTTGCTCAGTTTTTGCTATTTCCAGGCCTCATACTTTAACGAACTCCTCCTGGAGATTTCATCAGATCTACTTCATATTTGGTTATTGTAATCTAAATGCCTTGGTGATGTTAAATTGTAAAGCTTTTGAGTTTTCGTTGAAGGGCGTGTCCGTAGCGGTCTGACAAAATTTGATATGAAATGAGTCACATTTCTGAGGCCTAAACATGCTCGAAAGCTCATGAAACTTTGCACACATCTCAAAAGTGGGGAAAATTTACACCTGGTACTGGTTTTAGAATTAATTTAAGCAAAATGGCTGGATAGAGCCACCTACAAAATTTCAACGAAGCAGCCCTCATGCCACGTTTCACCTAAATGTAAGAAAATCGGAAGGCATATGTAACGTGTCAACACGTACAAATAAGTCTCTTAGATCCTTATCCTAAACCCAACAGGAAGTCAGCCATTGTGATTTATCTCTTCAATCTTTGCTCAGTTTTTGCCATTTCCAGGCCTCATACTTTATCGTAATCTCATAGAGATTAAATCAGATCAACATCATATTTGGTCCGTCTAACCTAAAGGCCTTTGCGATGCTAAATTGCGAAGCTTTTGAGTTTTCTTTGAACGGCATGTCCATGGCAGCCTGGCATATTTCGATATTTCGCCATGAAACAGAAAGTTGTTGTAACTCAAACACACAATGTCCAGTCTGCTCCAAACTTCATATATTTTACAAGAGTCCAGACCTGAACACTTCTATATGCCAATATTCAATCATAGCGCCACCTACTGGTAATTTACGGACAGGAAATTACATGTTTTACACTGTGATACACTCTTAACAACATTTAAGTGCTACAAAATGCTAAAAAAATATGGAAGTGACATTCCCCTGGCACAGCAGCCCCAACGTGCACCATGTTGTGAGGGCCCATTCATCGCTGCTCGCAGCTTTAATTTCTACTTGTTTTCCCACCTCCATGCCTCATCTCGAGCTTCAGACCTAGAGAGAACCTTTCCCCTAGAAGATCAAAGAGCTGATCGAATATCATACGAGATACTGGAATCCCAATCCACAAAAACACCTGACGCAGTGCCGCATTGAAACCAGACTAGGGCTGGGTTCGGAATGGCATACTACCATACTTCTCATGCTATTTCTGCCATTGACCCACTCAACGGAGGTAGTGGGGGTGGTGTGCCATTCCAAACTCTGCATAAATCTCCCTACTCTACAAACTCAGCCTCGGTGTAAGTTTTGTACGCTGGTTTTGCATAAATGATGTCAGCTTCAGAGCAGCTTTAAACTTGTCATATATGCATATTTAATATTTTAAAGCATACTGGCCATCTCAGTTGTTGCAATGTAATTGATGCAGAAATACATGCATGCTTACTGAATACCATTAATCTGTTTGAACATTTACCAGAATGAATCCTTCAATAACATCAAGGCCCCCCACTGTCAGAGAAAATATTCTAAGGCCTTCCATGTAGGGTATGTAGGGCATGCATTTATTATTATAAGATATTTCCTCTTTCTACTGTAATAACGACAAGCCTCTTTTCATGTTTTAATGAAAGAAACTACTATTGACAATAGATCAAAACTACTAATCATTATAATTTGTACTCCAGAACTTCTAGAACTGCATATTCTTCATTACAGCAAGATGTTACAGGGAGTGTTAATTTGAGCATTTTCAGTCAATTTTATAATGTAATAAATATTTAAATCATAATAATCTTCCTATCTAAATAATTTTAAAGAGCTTGAGGCCCCTGAAAGTGTGCCGAGGCACCTTAGTGGGTCCCCGCCCCTTGCCGGTTGAGAATCACTGTTACAGATGCAGCTTCTATTCCACCTTTTCAGTGTCGGTCTAAAGTCTTCCCTTGCTGGACGTAAGGCTGCATTTTGCATGCTTTGGCATTTTAAACAACGAGTTATGTCATAAGACATAGGGCAGTGGTGGCAGAGGGCAAAGACAAAGGGCAGTGGTGGCTCAGCGGTTAAGGCTCTGGATTACTGACCAGAAGGTTGGGGGTTCAAGCCCCAGCACTGACAAGACACCACTGTGTGGCCCTTGAGCAAGGCCCTTGATCCTATCTGCTCCAGGGGTGCCGAATCATGGCTGACCCTGCACTCTGACCCCAGCATAGCTGGGATATGTGAAAAATAAATAATTTCACTGTATATATGCAGAAATGTATGTATAATGTGTGACAATTGGCCAATTAAATTAAAATTAAATTAAGATCATGTTGACATTATAACTTTATTTGCACGGTCAGCATTCACCTGTCAGTCATTTTAGTTAGGCGTACATACAATGTGCATAAATCGGTATGTTTAACCTAAGGTCACTCATGCATGACAAGCATTATAAGCTTGAAAGACACAATCATACCAGCATCCAACAGGGTCTGAGGCATGATCACACCTACCGTTTAGTATAAGATATTAAATAGAAGAATTTTCACTCTGTGGCTTACACTTCTTAATTCATAATCAGTGGTGTCCAATCATAATTCATTATGCTTGTCATCTTCTTGGCCTGCTGAGCACAACGTGCTGTTCTGGTGCCAGAACTGCAATGTCTTTAGGCTGAACAACTAAACCTCTCACGACACTGCAAGCAGTGCAAATGTGCTGACGAGGTGCCGCAGATGTGGCATCTTAAGGTCGAGCAAATTAACCTAATGACACTGTTAGCGCTTATTTACTTCTCCTATACTTTAATAAGGATCACCTATTACCTAACCCAAACTAACACAGTTCTGCCCTCTCTCCACTTGTCTCCGGACCTGAGACCAGAACTCTGCCTCCTTTTATAACCCTCTCATCCTAACGGTCGACAGATAACCTATGACGAGTCATGGTTTGCCGGCAGTGAAGCAAATATATACACCAGCACTATTCAAAGCTGGAGCGAGATCACTTCAGGTGATTGCTCAGGTGGTTGCTCGGGTATGCTGTCAGCTGTGCCATGCTAGTTGTCTCCTAAACTGTCTAGGGTGTGCTGCCAGCTTGCGCCATGGTAGTCTTGTCTAACTTGGCTCAAGCCAAGGGGGAAAAAATGTGCAAATGTGCTGTCAAGGTGCCACAACTACTACATCTATGGGTAGACATTGCAACAGCGCAAATGTGCTGTCAAAAAACAACAACAAATAACTAGATAAATTAGATAAAGCCTAGTGGGAAAACATTTTTAACAGACGCTAGGGATATACTTCTAGCTACACATGACTGAAATCCACCTCACTGCAGCCCACATGTCTGGCGGTCAGATCTGCTCATTGGAGGGAGGGATCACCTTATTAGCTTGTCTTGTCTATTTATTTTCTTTTAACGTGGTTTTGGGGATTTATATGTTTGTTCAGTAGAAGCAGCACACTTCTCTGTCAGCAGCAGCAGTAGTAGTGCATGAGCTCCATGCAACAGCAGCAGCAAATTTACTCATATTAATTAGCAGCAGCTGCATGTATATAGCCGCCAAGCCCAAGCCCATACCATGTCATATATACAGTATATATATATAAATAAAAATATATGTTATACTACTCTGAGAGTTGTCCTAACTGAACACGGAGTGGTGGTGGAGTAGTGGACTAAAGCACATAACTGGTAAGCAGAAGGTTGCTGGTTCAATCCCCACAGCCACCACCATTGTGTCCTTGAGCAAGGCACTTAACTCCAGGTTGCTCCGGGTGGATTGTTCCTGTAATAAGTGCACTGTAAGTCGCTTTGGATAAAAGTGTCTGCTAAATGCGAAAATGTAACTTGTGTAATTAAGTTAACTTAACTTGGTGTTCATATAGAATTAACTTAAATATATAAGATAAGGTAACTAGATTCAAGAAGACTAAACTCAGATTTGATTTTTAAATATAGTTGTTCCTACTTAATAATTGTAATAATTGACTTAAATTTAGATCATACAATAACGTCTCAAATAAAAAGGATTATAACTGATTCCAGATGAACCATAAAATAAACACAGAATGCATTGTTAATATCTCAAACAGTTCAGTCTATGGATTTTTAGGAAAAATAAGTTCAAAGAGCATAGATATTGGAATTGTGAGCCCAAAACTTAACATTTCAAGTATTGCTTAAAGGTGCTATATGTAAGATTGACCATTGGTACTGCAGTCCAAATTCAAAATATTGGAGAGGTGTCTGCCCCGCACCAGGATCGAAGCTCGTGCAGGTCGCCACATTCATTGATTCAGTCTCAAAATACAATAAAACGGATGTAAGGTTTACATTAGATTAGATAGATCAAATCTGTAGCAAGTAGCTTGGGATGGGCATGAGAAATGTTACTCAATTTGGACGTCAGTATTCATTAAAGTTCATTAGTGTAATCACAGTCAATTTTGTGTCAAGCTTGTTGTTTCTGTCTTATTTTTCTGTGACACTGGTTGTTGCCGAGGTAGCCTTGGCCCGTCTGCTCCACCGCATTAGTCGGGATCACTTCACCGGCTGTGTCTCGCTGCCTTGAAACACAGAGTATGAATACGAGTACTCAAATGTTGAATTTACTCAAAATGCCCACCCCTGGTTGTAGCCGAGATAAATTAGATAGCTAATTTTAGGTGACGTTCAATGCTTACCTGTTAAGGAGAAAATTAGCCAACTCAGCACCCGTTTTAAAGGATTTCTGGGCTTTAAGCTGTCTCCATCTTCCAAAGGCATCTCCAGTATTTATACTTGTTTTACTACGCCTCTGTTCATGGTGGTTTTTAGATGGATGGCGAGGCTTTTTAGGTCGGGTATAATCTGTTATCTCTGATCCAGTTTGTTTGCTGGCTTCCATGGATGCAGTACGCGGTGGTGTCGAAATACTATTGGGGATTGGGCAGTGGTCGGGATCACACAGGCTGTAGCATTGTTACCGGAGAACCCAGTATTTCAACTTAGCACGTTTCCTAATTCTCTAATGACATATTATGGTCATTTTATGATTTAGTACAGTAACAATATTGCATATTGCACCTTTAAGACAACCTGATTTCTCCATTAATAACAACATAAGATTTTACAGTGCACCCTCTCTTTAAGCAATTGTGTTGTAAAATTCTTTCACGTTTCAGATCCTTCACTTTCCTTGAGTCACGACATAAATATATAGTCACGTTCTAGTCTGAGTCACAGGCATATTTATATAGACGTTTAAAAAAAATACTCAAGATGCCATATTCATGATGCTCTGCGTTTTTATTGTTTTCTTTCATTTCTGATATATGCTTAATCCTTAATGAAGTTTTTTAGGACCACAGAATGAAAATGAAAACAATACCCTACCCAACAGGGGATTGGAGGGACTAGAGACAAGAGTATATTCAACTACAGCTTCAAACATTTGCAAAGAGAAGGAGTATTGCCTTTGATTTGTTCTGGGAACTGGAGCAGAATATTCAGGCTAAAAAAGGTGAGTGTTCAGAGCCAGCACACTATTACTGGGAGACAGGAATGGAAAACAAACATGCCGCCACAAACCATTATATAACATAGAGCAGAACAGTAGGGTTAGTTACTGTATAACTTGCAGTACAGCATCCACCTGATACTGGGTGCATATAATTGGACTGAACTGTATGATCAAATGCTTTTATCATGGTTTGAGTAATTTAAATATCACAGTAACATTATACATTACAACATAGTTAGGCTACTTATTCTGGAAATTCAACCAAAATGGTTTATATTTGAATGATCACGTGGTAATGGCAATTTTTGGATAATCCAGTGAATTACATACATTATAAATTAAAGGCACTTTTGTATATTTATTTATTTGTTTATTTTTGGAACTTGGATGCAAAACAACTGATAAATGATTCATAACAATTGAATGATAAGTCTAGTATCAGTGCTAAAACAGCAAATCTAATATTATAAAATGGGTAGTTCTGACTCTAAAATGGCTTCAGATGAGGCTCATCCAATAGTAGTTGATATTGACCTGAAATGATATGACTGTGTGCTGTGATGTGGGATGCTGCAAAAGTCTGCAAAACTTTAGTTTTTCTATTTATAATGCTTGATTAATGATGCTGCTGTTTACTTACCAGAGCCTAAGTGTTATTTTTCTTTCAGTTAAGCTGCATCTTCTAATGGCACTTTTCTACGGCGCGTTATGGTTCGACTCAACTCTACTCGCTTTACATTTCTGAGCTTGCATTTCCATTGCAGTTTAGTGCCCCTTAACGTGGGTGGGATTATAGTTGCATTTAGTATAGTTGGATTACTCTACTGCCGTGACATCATCGACATCACACAACACAAACTGACCAAAACAACAACACGATCGTTAGCTGTTAGCTACTAGCTCGTTGTTCTGCATAAAGCAGATGTTGCATGGTGATTTTACACAAGTGTAACAGTTAAATTGGCCTGGTTGTTTTAGAAGCTTCCAGTAGCTGGTCAACTAAATAAAGTGAAGCTTTCAAGCAGAGTTTAGAGTGGTGGTGGCGTAGTGGGCTAAAGCACATAGCTGTTAAGCAGAAGGTCGCTGGTTCAATCCCCACAGTCACCAGCATTGTGCCCTTGAGCAAGGCACTTAACTCCAGGTTGCTCCGGGGGGATTGTCCCTGTAATAAGTGCACTGCGAGTCCCTTTGGATAAAAGCGTCTGCCAAATGCATAAATGTAAATGTAACATAACAAAACGTACCATCCTCCATCGTAGAGCAACGCCAGTCCAGGGCAATCTCCCTCCCAATGCTCGCCGGTTTAGATAGCATCCATTTGATCAAACCACTTCCACTTTTCCTTGATGGACCTGTAGTCACTTTTAAGTGTTTTTAACCAAACACTGTTGGCAGGTCCGGTGGTAGCCGTGTGCGGCCAACAGCTGAGACACTTCCTGAGAGACTTTTTCATTTCGCTCATCGCTAACGAGTGGACCGTGTGCACCTCATTTATTGACCATGGGGGGTTTTGCACACAGCCATTTATTATTTCACAATTCGAAAGTCGCGTGATCAAATGATAATGCTATCGCTGTTGCTAACTTTAAAACTAGCGGGCTGATGTCACGTGTCGGAAATCCAGTGACGCTGTTACTGACAATTCTCCCTGAACAATCAGTAATCTGCAGGATTTTGACGTCGCATTTAGTATCGGTTCGGGTCGCTTGGAACCTTGACCGTGGTGGTACTAAAAGTAGTATCAGGTACCAGGTACTATCCACAGCAGAAAACCCCAAAAGTGAGCGGAGTCGAGTTGAGTCGAGTTGTACTGTGCAGTGGAAAAGCCTCTTAAGTGAAATGGCTTTATTTCGCCAAGTCAAGCAATGATAAAATGGAAGAACAGGGATAAAACAATGAAATTTTACTGCAACATTTTTTGATGAAACTTATGACATGAGTCAAATACAATTAAAATGGTTAATCACAAAAGGCAATTTTAAATTTATAACACTCAAACTGTGTAATTGCAATAGAGATACGTGAAAAAACGCATAAATAAAATTAAAAAGCTCTATAATATATATTTAATGTGTATATTCTAATTTAAGTCAATAAACAACACATCGTAAGATTATGAAGCACAGACTTCATTCAATCCACCAGACTAAAATGTAAACACAGTCATATCTACACACAATTTGATATGGAAAATACTTTGTTTTTTTTAATATCTTACAACTTAAACAACGCTCCAACAGACAGTTTTTATACAGTATGCATGACAACATATGACGTCAAATCTATCCAGAAACATTTGCAACTTCTGAATGAGTGATAAATATACAATGATGTGCCAGCAGGCATGTGTACTCGCCGGTCACGTTGGCAAACTAAAACGTGTCAATACACACACCTTGCTTGGCAACAGTTAATAACTTTTCTTTGGATGACAGCAATGTTTGGAAGACATTCCTGCTCTGTATTTTCAAATTATTTCACGTTTCTTTGTCATGTGTAAATAGTGTAAAACAGTCCTGCACACTAATATAGTCACATCTACCGCCATATAAACAGAATAACAGACATATTTCTACTGTTTCTTGGTATACACCGTCATACTGCCCAGCCCTACCACACAGAGCAGAAAAAAGAGTCAGTACTTTCCATAGAAAGTTTATGAATCAAAACCTGCTTTGAAATATTTTAAATATCCTGCTCATGAATGCAATGGGTAGATTTTGCATCTCCAGATGCCGACAACAGAAATATGTTGCCAGTGTGTTTCTGTGGAAACTCCCTGGATGACATTTGCGGTTGTGCTGCTGGCAGTTTGTCGATGTTGCCAGCTCTTTCAGTCTGATTTATGCCAGCGTGTGCCCACATGTTTCAAGAGTGAGGACGCTGGAGGAGAACATATGCCTGGCAATGCCGCATCTTATTGAAGCCAAAAACATGCAGCCTACACTGGGAATTTGATGACATACAAAGTGATTGATTCTTAACTGTTGGGTCGTGATGCAAAATTGGTTACAGATCTGTTCTGGTACAGTTGTGAAAAGCAGAATAATGCTAAATGCAAATATTAAATTGTGATTCAACATATATTGTATTTGTGCATAGTTTGCAAAATAAACAGGATTGTCATTCTCAACTTATTGAGTCACAGTGAGCAAAGGCCACTGTATTGGCCTACGGGTTAGTGATATGACCGAAATCTATTATATTGCATTGGTCATTTTATTTGGTGTTAATGGTAATTTAATGAAAAAATTAACCATATGGCAAAGTTTTTTTTTTTTTTTTTACAATCACATATGAAAATATTACGAAAATTGTCTTTCTTTTTGGATCTTGATGAATGCAAAACAACAACAAAAAATATATGATTATTCACAAATTAATGTTACAGTAAAACTGAAATTTATGCCAAAATATCTTAAAATAATTTATCACTAAAAGTACTAATATCATACACATTTAAAGCCATTTTAAATAGCGATGAACCGATACAATGTATGTGCCGATTCCGATATATGATTATTTAGAACAACATCTGCCGATGCCAATAGTTTGGCGGTTCTGCCTTTCATGCTACCTCCAAATGACTAAAAACAACTGTGTAATCTGATTACAAATAATTAGCTACTGTAGTCTAATTACTTTTGTAGTCAAAGGTAGTGTAATGCATTACTTTTTGAATGACTATAATCAGATTACATATACTGACTTTTCAAGTGAATTACTTTGAAGTACATCACTTGGGTCACACATATTTCTAAAATAATATAATTAATATAGAAACCATTTAAATCCCATTGATATGTAGTCCTACCTCTGTTTGTGTTTCTGAGCCAACGACAGTGAACAAGGAAATATAGACGTTGTTTTGAAATCACTGAGTGGAAAATAAAAAAACTATTCTGTGAATATTGTTTTGTAAAGTAACTTTAAGCAAAGTAAATTGTATTGTGATTACTTTTTCCATGGAGTAATTGGAAAAGTACTCTTATTACAATTTCAGAGAAGTAGTGGATTACTGCCTTACATTTACATTTATGCATTTGGCTGACACTTTTATCCAAAGTGACTTACAGAGCACTTATTACAGGGACAATCCCCCCCGGAGCAACCTGGAGTTAAGTGCCTTACTCAAGGACACAATGCTGGTGGCTGTGGGGATCGAACCAGCAACCTTCTGATTACCAGTTATGTGCTTTAGCCCACTACGCCACCACCACTGTTTTGGTAACTTACCCAGCTTTAAAAGCAATTCAAATATTCACTTTATATTCTATGTCTTGATTTCTATTCCATGTTTAAGAGTGACTGTCTCAGTTATAAATAAAACACTGAAACAAAAAGCAGGCACACTTTAAACTGAATTGTGAATGATTATTTGCGCCTTTTAAGCTGACAAGAAATGATCGGCCCTGATTGTTGGCTGATTTTAAACAATAGGCCGATGTCAGATAACAAAAAACACCCCTGTAAAATCTCAGTCGGTTGACAGATTTCCATAGTTGCGCAGTATATCTCGTCATAACGCCCAGCCCTATTAATGTACAAAATCTGTCAGAATAGTAACTCTTGTCTTTTCCAGTTGGCTCTTGAATGGCTCTTGCGTGAATCTAATGTGTAGAGCAGCTATGAAACTCAGAGCTGATTATGTGTTGGGAGTCGAGTCACTTGCAAACCATCATTTTGAGTGCCTAGTACAGGATACCAGATGTGGACTGAATATTAATACTGATGTTTCCAAAAGCCATTGATGGCATCTACATGCAACACTGCAATTAGCTTCTGCTAGTGTATCATTTACATGACATTGCATTGGCATGCCAACCTAAGAACAGAAGACAGGTTGTGCTTTGTATAGTACTAGGTTGTGTCCCACTTTAATAGGTGTCTTTAACAACTATGTATGAACATTAGAATACATAAAGTACAATACAATGCATTTATTGTGTAATTGCATATTTTGTAAATTCGCAAATTTGCATTTCTGCTACTGAGGTTAAGGTACGGGTAGATTTAGATTATGGTTAAGGTTTAAGTTTAGGGTAGGGTTATGTTTTGGCTTAGGGGTAAGCTTAAAAGTAACTACTGATGTAATTAAATGCATGAACTTCAAATGAAGGTATGATGCAACATGCTATAAATACATTGTATTAAATACTTAAGTACATAGTAGTTAAAGACACCTAATATATAAGTGGAAGTTTGAACTCGTTTTGTACAGTTTGTGCTACAGATCGTACAGATTTACTTCTAAAAATGTAAAAATGCAGTTGAATTAACTTGACATTAGAGTCAAGATCGTTTATAGATCTTTATTCTTGCATTAGTGGTCATTTAATACACAAAGTGCACAAGTGCAAGCATGTTCTTGATATATATATATATATATATATATATACCTCTGACCAGAAAATAGGTGTTTGCGTATGAGAGTAAAGTCAACCTTCCTTACTTTTCTCTTACCCGGCTGCCTGCCATGGTAACCTTGGCAACTGCATCACATCCATGGAGTCTCTGGGTGTGCAGTTCATTCCCTGAAAGACACAGTCAAGGAAAAACACTGATACCTTTATTTTCTTTCCTAAATTAGAGTATATGTTTGGGTTTAAGGTGATGAGCTTCGTGGACAATTTCCCCAGACACCAGCCTCACTGATAGATATAAGCCCCGCCTACAAAAAGGAGAGGAACCAATCATCATCTGGTATTTTGTTTGTCTAGATCAAGTGGTAAAACCATTTAAGCTGGTGATATTGGCCAGTTGAGATTTAGGAATCCAGGATCAAGCCATTTGATTAGGAGAAAACACTGAAATCCAAAGCTTTGATGAATGTGTTGGAAACGCTCAATGTCTGATGGTCTTTTTGGATCACAACTACATCATGCATTGTTTGGTTATTTATATGTTGCTTGCAAAATTGTTTTGTGTTACTACATGGCTACTTTTGAAAGGCAATGAATCGAAACAAATGAACTGTAGAAACTAACAAGCCAAACCTGGGATGTGATATATTATTTAAATTGGTTTTTATTACAATAGTTTTTGTAAATGTAAATATGTCAATTATTACATTATTGTCAATTATTGAATTTGTGTTGAGGTAACAAACATGATTTAAATTGAAATGTTAGGGAGTTTAATTAAATCATACATTATTCGGTATGAATTGCCCATATAACATGATATCATACACACAACCAGTTCTGGGTAGATTACTTCTGATTTGTAATCTGATACTGATTACAAATTACATAATGACAAATTTAGTTAGTAATGTAAACTATTGGATTACATTTAAAGTAATCTAATCTGATTGCTTTAGGATTACTTCTGATCTCATATTTTT
Organism: Moxostoma hubbsi; assembly: GCA_032164185.1. Taxonomy (NCBI): domain Eukaryota; kingdom Metazoa; phylum Chordata; class Actinopteri; order Cypriniformes; family Catostomidae; genus Moxostoma; species Moxostoma hubbsi. The sequence goes on from JAVLUX010000041.1 coordinate 21,961,152, forward strand.
TTTTGTGACATGCATTTGAGTAGAATACATTTTGACAACATTGCTTAAATGCATTAAAGAAAACTAACTTTATTGTCTAAAATGTGAGAACTGATATGATTTTTTATGATAGTTTAACTCGCCAGTTGTCTGTTTCTGAGTAAAAATAAAAAAGGCACTACAATGTTCTTGCTCCAGCAATTTTGGCATTTCAAACGCCATCCATGTGTGATAACAGATCAGACCAGTTATATTTGTAAATCATCACAAAAAAACGTTCTAAAAAGTTATTGCAAAGGCGCATTCATGTACATTTTTGAAGCAGAGTACAAAAACTATTCATGAAAAACTAAAACTAAACTTTAGTGTAATTATGGCTGGAGGTGCAATTTAGAAGACTAAGAGGGATCAATAAATTATGAACAGTTTACTACCTTTACCTGATTAATATGTAATCATGTAATCCATAAAAAGTAATTGTACTCTGATTATAATTTTTACAAATGTAATCTAATTACAATGAATTGATTTTTGTAATCAGATTACATGATCCAGTTTACATGTAGCCGTTACTACCAATCACTGCACACAACATATAGTGTATTTCCAGAAACATTATCAAAATACACATGAAATCGATAAGCAATTTTTGAAATTTTAGATTCAATGTCTATATGATTTTTTTTGCGATCTACATACAATGTGGTGGACATTTAGTAGTGCTCTATGGCAAAATAAAACAATTATTTTGATGTCTGTGTTATTTGTTTTGACAGTATTTAACTCAGTTTAGGGCAATTCATTTGCAGTGAAAATGCATATATAAAGTACTCATTGCCATTATATCAGACATTTTTTATGTATAATCATCGACCCCTGTAGGTAGAGTTCAGAAACCAGCAAAGTTTCAGTCTAGACAAATTTGGTCTTTTTTGACAAATTCCAGTGTATATCGGGAAATGAGCTTGCTTTACGAACGTGACAAAAATGGAAGTTTTTGGGAAACTACACACCTTGTAAAAAATCTGTAAATTGAAATAGACAAACCAAAAATAACAGAAGCTACAGAATGTAGAAGGGTTGGCACTACTAAGAACTAGGGCTTTTGATTTAAAGCAATTCATTATATATTGCAATTAATCATGTCCCTGGACTGTAATAAGATTCCTGAGCAATTCAAGCTTGAAGTACCGCCTGTTTTCTCCAGGGGGCAGTAAGCGAAACTTCAGTTGGATAGGCAACATGCATCTTATATAGAAAACAAGCCAATCCTTCAGCACACAGACCAACACGAAGACACGTTCTTGCATTCAAAACACAGCTTGATGGAGGGAAAATGCATACTTAAGGATCTCAAGGCTTGTTTTTTCTAAGTATTAAACTATGTATAACTTGAAACAGCATCCTAAAAATTTTGTGTTTATGACACAACGCAACCGAGACACTCCAAAAGCGTCCATCTGGTGCAGGGGTACATTGATGCATCCTTAGACAAGCTATTATAATAAATCTCAGACTGACTGACAAATTCAATTGCAAAATGGATTGCTGTGAGTGAACTCTATACGCTATTCGAATAATGCTATTCTGAGATGCGGGTTGGTGCTGTTTTGGCGGCACGAGACAGACCTACACGATATTAGACAGGTGGTTTTAAAGTTGTGGCTGATCGGTGTATATTGAATTATTGTTATTTTGGGGGCTTTCACAGCAAACATTTCTATATGCGATTAATTCCAATTAATCGATTGACAGCCCTACTAAGACCATGTAATATTTACATGTAATATTCATGATTGTCATATTCGTATAAATGGGGAAAACTGTCATTATGATCAAGCCTGCATGATGAATTGAAATAAGATTGAAATCACCGTGTTTTTTTTTCAGGGTATGGTTGACATTTACATGGAACTGCCCTGTGATCTAGATATCAAATCTTAATTTATCAAAATGAATGATGAAGTGAATGTATGTTTTGCATGCAGTTTGCATACAAGTTGCAGTGCAGTTCGTTTATATTCCTGTCAATCAAATTCAACGTTCTGTGGGGCGTGGCCAATTAAAATTCAAAGTTATAAATTGAAAGGTAGCCAATTAAAATTAAAGCAGCACAAATATTGCTCTGTTTGAGTGGTCCGACTGCCCGAAACAACATTGGCTCAACCAATGGCACAAGTTTAGGGCGAAACTACCAACAGAAGGAGGTGGAGAATTTAGGAAAGTTGTAATTTTTTCAATTCCGTTTTGTGGCGCTAGTGGCGCAGAATTTACACTCCTTTAAATTCTGAATTATACACGATAATGCTTAAAACCCTCAGATGCCAGTGTAACTCAATACAGGTTATAAGAACCATAGCTGTCCTTGAGTTGCATGCTAATTGTAGACAAGAAAGCCAGCACCCTCCCAGCTGACCGAGGGACGCCACAAAGCCTGAAGAATCCTCTTGATGATCATGCCTGTCGCAAATAGATGAAAACAGATGATTATACCAAGCAACCATGCAGGGCCGAAGGCGATGATCGAAGTCAACTTTAATCACAGAGATAAGAGACACCAGGGGCACCCAAACAACACCCTGAAAAGACTGCAGGGCTCCATTTGAGGAAAGCTCATGTAATATACATGAGTGCATTCTCATTTAGGTATTGCATCGTCAACATTAGCTCAAGGGTGAGAGTTTTGGATGCAAGACTAGTGCATAGAGAGGGGAATTGTATGGAATTGAATGATTTGCCTGGCATTGCATTAACTATTCTTTTAGTTCCCCCATTACCCAATTATTGGTTCTAACTGCTACTTAAACTTTTTAGAGCTGCACTGTACTATTTTTTTCTTTTCTATTATATAAGTACCATTTTATTACACAAAAACTCTTGCCAATGTGATTATTTAGCTTGTCATATTAATAACTGTTTAACTACTTATTTTAGTCTTGCAAAACACAGATTGATAAATCAATGATTCATGAGTCTTAAGAGTCGTACAAGTCATTCATTCATTGTTTTTGCGTGCCTTGTTTTGTTTGCACAAGGTATTTCTTTATCATCATATTTCATTCCGACTTCAAACTCACAGTTAAACTAAAACTTAATTTCTTATTACCAGATGCTAAATTCGCTGAGTAGCGGTGCAAGTATTTCAATATGGTGTTTCGTCCACATCGGCGGAAGAGTGCAGACATTCAAGAACCTTCCAGTTTTTTTGAGAAACTTCTGAAAAAGAACAGGGATCAAACGTACAAAAACAGTCTTAAAGGAATATTCCGGGTTCAATAGAAGTTAAGCTCTATTGACAGCATTTGTGGCAATGTTGATTATCTCAAAAATGTATTTTGACTAATTTCTCCTTTTCTTTAAAAATCGAGGTTACGGGGCCTTGGTAGCACAGTGAGTATTGACGCTGACTACAACCCCTGGAGTAGCGAGTTTGAATCCAGGGTATGCTGAGTGACTCCAGTCAGGTCTCCTAAGCAACCAAATTGGCCCGGTTGCTAGGGTGGGTAGAGTCACATGGGGTAACCTCTTCGTGGTGGTGATTAGTGGTTCTTGCTCTCAATGGGACGTGTGATGAGTTGTGTTTGGATCGTGGAGAGTAGCATGAGCCTCCACATGCTGTGAGTCTCTGCGGTGTCATGCACAACGAGTCACGTGATCAGATGCGCGGATTGGCGGTCTCAGAAGCGGAGGCAACGGAGACTTGTCCTCCACCACCTGGATTGAGGCGAGTAATCGTGCCCCCACGAGGACCCACTAAGTAGTGGGAATTGGACATTCCAAAAGGGGATAAAAAATAAATAAATACAATTTTAACTGCAGCCAAGTCCTCACTAATTAGTTTTAGTTTGAAAACGTATTGATTTCGCTACGTTTACGCCTCTCATCCCCACCGGAAAGGCGTATTCCTCCACCAGAAGTGGAGTGTTTGGAAAACATTCACCAGTGATTTATACTTTGGAAAACGATGACATTTTAAAACCGGAAAAAAGGTTTTAAATGTATTAGTGGTGATGTAGCCTACTTAAACTGTGAACATTTAATACCCTGGTTCTCAAATCCAAACTCTACTGATTTAGATTCATCTTGCCAAATGTTTAGTTCGTGCTTTGTTGCAGATATCATAAAGGCAATTTTTGTGCATAAAGAGCTTTGAAATGGTTGAAATGTTACAACCAATAGCAAAGCATGTCAAGTCTGTAGCAGTACATATGTTATTACCCTCCTCATTTGCATCTCTACTTTACAAGATCATCTAGACTGGCCATTTCATGCTTCTTATCCTTATCATATTGTAAATCAAGGCTGACTGATAATTCTTATTGGATAAACTAACATTCCCCCCTAATTACCGTGTGAGGAAATGATGAGGCTTTTTCAGGGAAATGCAGGTGTTGAAAATTCACAACCACACAGCACCTGTTTGGGTGTTTGTAGATACGGCACGTTTGGCCAGTTCTTAACGCAGACTCTGAAGAGCAAATACTTTACCCCTCTAGGTGAGAGACCTGCTGCATACCAAATCCTTCCTGGCCCCTTACCTGTCAGGTCCCATCCAACAGAGAATCCATCTCCCCGGGCTCTCTCCTCTTCGAGATGGAGAGTAAGAGGAGGCATTTTTTCTAATGATACGCCATCATCCCAATGATTTTCGTGTATGGCATCTAATGTCTCCACAATATGTGCACTCTGATACAAACACACATACGGGTGATACTTCAATTAGGAGTACTTTTCTGTAAAACTAAAAGGATTTCTAGCATTTTTACCTTTAAAATCATACTAGGGTAAAGGACCAGTTGTAATAGCTTTATGTAGTGTATTTGTGCAAATTAAATAATGTTAGAGTTAGCTCTAGAAAACATTAAGCAATTTGTTTTGTTGTAACATACACTGTAAAAAATGTCTGTAATTGTAATGGTGAAAGGCTGTAAAAATTCTTAATTGATTTAATGAGTATTAACTGTAAAATATTTATACATATTTTAAAAATACAACATACATTTTTTAAATATAAAAAGTGTGATTTTCCTGTATAATTAATGGTAAAAAAAAAAATAAAAATACATATGAGGGCCTAGGTAGCTTAGCGAGTATTGACAAGTTCGAATCCAGGATGTGCTGAGTGACATTTGGTTGCTTAGGTCTCCTAAGTAACCAAATTGGCCTGGTTGCTAGGGAGGGGAGAGTCACATGGGGTAACCTCCTTGAGGTCGCTATAATGTGGTTCTCGCTCTCGGCGGGGCGCGTGGTGAGTTGTGCGTGGATGCCGCTGAGAATAGCATGAAGCGCTATGTCTCCGTGGTAACACGCTCAACAAGCCACGTGATAAGATGCGCTGACTGACTGTCTCAGACGTGGAGGCAACTGAGATTCGTCCTCCGCCACCCGGATTGAGTCATTGGGAACTGGGCATTCCAAATTGGGGAGAAAAGAAAAAACAAGAGAGTACATGTATATGGCCAGGCCATGAGGACACAGGCTAATCAGGGCTAATCAGCCAGGAGGGGGATAAAGATGAGCCGGAGGCACCAGTTCTAGAGAGAGAGAGAGAGAGACGCACGCGGCCACGCTGCATGCACGCTGCATGCCTGCATGCTGTGTTTGTTTATATTTGTGTTAAGTTTGACATTAAAACTTTATGTTGACTGGTCAACCAGTTTCCGCCTTCTCCTTGCCCGTCCTTTATCTGTTACAACCTTATAAAGTAAAATGCAGATTTTTACAGTTTCAGAAGGTTATTATCAAGTTTATATGTAAATTACAGCAATTTTAAACTGTAAAATGTACAGTTTTTTTCTGTATGGGTTTTTACATTTTTACTGTATTTTTTACAGAATTATTCTGGCAACCACAGCTTCCAGTTCTTTTTTTTTTTTTTTTCAGTACAACTTAATCTCAGTCGACAGCATTTGATGCACAGTGTTGATTACCACAAAAATTTAATTCGACTAATTTCTCCTTTTCTTAAAAAAAAAGCAAAAATCTAGGTTACAGTGATTTACAATAGGGCCAATTTTTGGAGAGTTTAAACAATGAAATGTGAAGCGTACATTTTTTATAAAAGCACGTGCATTCTTTCTTCTGTTAAAACATGTGTATTACATAAGCTATGAAGTTGTTTAAATTGTCGTTTTAGGGTTTTAGTGTTTTAGTGTTTACGCCATTACATCGCCATTGGCCCCATTTATTTCCATTGATTTTGCTTCTTTTTTCAGAGTTGAGTCAAAATACATTTTTGCGGTTAACAACATTATGCCACAAATGCTGTTGAATGAGCTTAACTTGTATTGAACCTGGAATATTCCTTTAATGTTAATTTCTACATGCACTAATCCATTTTTTACATTTAAAGTTTATGTTATATACGCTATTATACGCTAACATTTGTTTGTTCATTATGAACTAACATGAAGAATCACTGAGTAGTGAATAGTATTTAGATAAATGAACATTAACCAAAATTAATAAATGCTGCAAAAAAAAGTCTTTTCATTGTTAGTTGATGCTAACATGATACCTAATGTATAAAGCAATGTTAACAAACAGAACCTTATTGAGAACATATATAAAAAATATATATATTTTAATCAGATTTCAAAGCACACATGGGTGTGGATTGGATTAGGTTTCTAAACATCAGATATCATTTGATATCTTTTTTTTTTTTTTTTTTTGCTAGACTACAAAAAACTACATTGATTTGAGTCGGATATGCCAAAAAAATCTTCTTTTCTACAAAAACACTTATTCCTCTACATCAATGATGAATGGACCAGTAGGGGTCAAAGGTCAGGGCCGATGAAGAGCACTTCAAAAACATGTCTGCGTCAAATCCTTGATAAAAAAAAACCCCGCAGTTTTCAAAGCCACTTTGTCGTGTCTTAACATATTTCAGTCTGTACTCTCATAATCTGTCCTTTTGTTTATTTTTAGAGATACTATTTGAAAGCTCTTGCGGCACACAGATAAAGATTAAGATCATTAATCCTGTTTCTCCTAATAAGAATTTCAGGGAAAGCAGCTGGTGCATATTAAAACAAGATCAGAGGAAGAACAGGTAAAGCACTAATGTGCTATTTTTCCATATTTACATGCAAACAAATGGGTACTGAGCCTCAAAGACATGGTTTCTCCAATGTTAAATTAATGCCTCTCCTTTGAATCAGCTCATTTTCCATTAAATTTTATTTCATGTACAATGTTGAAAGGAAAAAGTCCATGTGCAAAGCATGGTAAAAACGCTGCATGTTGAACTTTCAATATGTTGCAAACTCTGGCTTTGAGCTACTTTGAAGTCGACAAAGTCCAGTTTGGGCACACGAGGAGGAGGAGGAGCCAAAAGGAGGAAAGAGACGTTTCAGTCGTATGAACAGAGGACACATCTAGAAACATGTTAGTCAATCACACTTCATTCAGTCTGCTTTGAGATCGTAACATACACCAGACACTAGGAAAAAACAGCTGGGTATGCAAAACTTATCGAAACATTAAAAGCCACAACATGTTTGTTAGACCCAATACCAACCAAGCTCTTAAAAGAGGTATTCCCTGTAATCTCAGAACCTATTCTTAATATTATTAACTCCTCGCTATCCTTAGGACATGTCCCAAGAAACTTTAAAATGGCAGTTATCAAACCGCTTATTAAGAAGCCACAACTTGATCCTGGAGAACTGGCTAATTATTGACCGATTTCAAATCCCCTGTTTATGTCGAAAATACAAGAAAAGGTAGTATACTCCAAAATATGTTCATTTCTACAGAGAAATAGTATATATGAACAATTTCAGTCAGGATTTAGGCCTCATCACAGTACAGAGACTGCACTTATTAGAGTTACAAATGACTTGCTCTTATCATCTGATCACGGCTGCATTTCTCTTCTAGTGCGTTTAGATCTTAGTGCTGCATTCGACATGATAGATCACAACATTCTCTTGAAAGAGAATTATGTTGGCATTTGTGGAGTTGCATTAGCATGGATCAGTTTTAGGGCCTCTGCTTTTCTCCTTGTATATGCTTCCCCTGGGAGATATTATAAAGAATCATGGAATAAGTTTCCACTGTTATGCCGACGATACCCAACTACACGTATATATTTCTTAAAAAAGCTCATGACTCTCCAAGGTTATTTTTCTCAACATCAACATCTTATGGAGTTTTGGAATCCTTGCCACAGTCACCTTCGGCTTACTCACTGGGGTTATAAATACAATACATTTTTAATGACTTATTTTTAAACAATTCACAATCCTATTTTATCAAACTACACAATGATGACTCCAAGACATTATAGATATTACAGTTTTATCTTCTGTTAATGCCTGATCTTCTGTATAGCTGCTTTGAAATGATGAGTGTTGTGAAAGGTTCTATACAAATATAAATGTCTTGACTTGACACCTCTGCAAAACTCATTAAAAACATTTAAAGCCATTTTAATTGCTGACGAAAGCAGAGACAAAGATCAGATGGCAGTGCAATGTAAAACTGAAGTGGAACAATGGAAACCCAATGCAAAAGTTATTTTATAGATTATAGATTTCTATGCAAATACGCAAATGCTTCTTGCTATGCAAGCTCGATTTCACAAATTTTTACATTGTCTGAAATCTGTTTATATGTAATACTTTATAGCAGGCATGAAAAAAAATGATTTTGTATGGTCAGTTTTCTCTCTCTTTTCAGGTGTGAGCTCCAGTTTCCAGGTGAAATGTCTACTGTGTGGGCCAAAAGCAAGTTGTGTTTTTATTATTGATACGCCGATGTATATCGCACAGGCCGATTATTTGGCTATTTTGCAATTATTGGCTTCAGCTGAAAACTGTAGTGGAGGCTGGCGGCGTATGGACATTGGACATCTATTTCAGCCCTCATTATATTAGATATTACACTTATTTTATGGCGTCTCCAGGCAGCATTTAAAAAAAACGAGGTACACATGCGCCAATCCTGCAGATAAAACTGTCCCCGAAGCAAGGAGGTCATTCAGCTGCTTCATCAAGACAAGGCGGGCTAGATAATACACGCCTTGACAAGATAATACATATGTCGTAACGGATGGAAACACGCAACGATTCATATTTTCTTTGTCTAATTTTTAGAAATGCACTTAAAAAAATGCAAAATAGTTAAATGGAAACTTAGCTAGTGCCAATTAGCAGAAGTCTTAACTGTCCCTTGTATCAGTTCCAGAATCTGCCAATAGATTTGTCAATGGATAGTCAAAACTTCCTGTATTCAAAGTTTTTTCTAAATATGAGTAAATATGGCATACATTAGGTTTTTGTTTCACTTTAGAAATGTTTGTACATCTGATTGCTGTTGTTAAATTGTATTATGTTTATCTGCATTTATTTCAGCCATCCCGGTCTCAAGATATAGGTATTGGCAACGGCCATTGAAAACCCCAGCCATTAGTTTTTAGTTGTAAGTGATGTAATGCAGTCAACAGGAATGCATATTTTATTAACCATACGGCCTATCCCAAACCCCAAGCCTAAACCTAACTATCAGTGGAGTAAAAATGTAATCTTAGAGGGAATTTACAACTTCCGAATCATGCTCATTGATTATGTGATCATGATTACTTTCTGTGGGACCAGAACCCGTGTCTCAGTGGCACCACAGGAAAACACATTTGAATTGATGCAAAGATGCCTGATGGGACTTAGTGCTTTTCAACTCTGCAGAATCTGGCCAATGCCAGGGAACCAGAACATTCAGTAGCAACATGTCGAGTTACTGTATGATCATTTTGGTGCATTAGCCACGTGTTCGTGTCTGTGTTTGTGTAGTTACATAAAGTATGTTTGTATCCAAACTCTCTTACTCTTGAGTCGGCACTATAACATGAGGTTCCCTGCCTTCAAAGAGCTACTCTTTGTGACGGTCACGTTCGAATGCTCTAAAACTCCCCCGAGAGCACTCTGTCCCTCTAATGTACAATATATCATACAGATATGGAGCCAGAGAGCTCCAAACACACAGACATGCATTAGCATCATTCATTATTCATCCACTGATTTCCAGTAAATAATGTAAATGAACTAATGCACTTGAAGATAAATTAATTTTGGTGTCTAATTAATACTCCTGTAGGAATTAAATGTTTTGAGATAATATTGACAAACTAGATATGAACATTTCCTGAAGAAAATGTGAGTGGTGCTTGCCAAATTAATAATAATAGGAAATTAATAATAATAATAATAATATCATCAAGGTCATGTGCCTTTATTTACACATGAATTCACCAATAGCCAGCAACTTTAGCCCTCTGTCCCAACCTCGTTTGATGCTAAATAAATACTTTTTATTAATTACTTTAATTCAGTTTGACACAGATCATGAGTAAAACTGCAGATTATCTGTTCATAAACAATAAGTTTTCACCCTCTTCCTCACACAATGCTATCTTATGTCATCTAAACACTTTTACTATTGTGCATGACTTGTAAGGCAATACATTTTAATATTTGCATTACATAACCAACTACATTTACAAGTATGTTCGAGTGCAATTAAATTAGCTAGGTAGCTCAAATTTAGCTTTCTTTTAGAGCCACACAGTGGGTATTTCGCCTTGGAATTGCCGTGATGCACTAAATGCAGTGGCGGAGCTAGGGGGTCATTGGGGGCCATTAGCCACCCCACTCGCAATTGCTGTTTTTGAGCACAAGTCTTAACATGTACTGCCCGAACGTTTCTGTGCCACCACAGACTGAACGCTGGCCCCTGCCCAGCCACCCCTGTGATGTTTTTGTTTTACTGGTAATTCAACAGAATTGGTTTGTTGTTGTTTGTTTTCTGGCAACTCATCAGAACATCAAAGGCACTGTAATGTCCAATGATTAAAAGCAAATTCAAGTGAGTTCGAGAGATATTCAAGCTAATATTTCATGACCACAAGTCTTATTTCTTTGTAGAAATTGAGTCATAAGCTGAAAAACAAAATGGTAAAAAATGGATGTTTATACAGTCTTTTACACGTACAGGATCGTGAGATGCATGCCAAAAGAAGAGAGAATAAGGATTTTCAAAAGCACAGCTTTTGTTTATTTCATCAGTGTCTGCCTGAGGTACAGTACTACATCATACCATTAGTGACTGAGTTAACCTGAGGTGAATACAGCAATGCGGTGTTGTGATTAGCGTAATTATCAGGCCTGTTTGCAATTATACGACATAACAAGAGCTTTGATCCTGTGCATAAAGAATGTTTAAGGTCTGGATCAGGAGAAACCATGCAGCTGAACACGGCAACACTCCTTGATTGTGTAAAAAAAAACAGATCTTTGGCTAAACTTGATTCAATCATGGACAGTGGTTCCACGTGTTTGAATGAGTTTTCTTAACTTAAAATTACAATTAATATCTACACAAACACATTGTGTAGAAAGAACCTAGTTGAATTGGGTAAACCCAAAAAAAATAGATGTGTCAATGTTACTTAAATATATCTCTTTTTTTTTGCATACTAACTAATGAACATGAATGCTAGCATGCTAAATACATGCTGGTTTGAAGCACTACAGAGTGTTGTTTAGTAACCATGCAATGATCATCACAGCATTTACTCAATGTAGTGAGTAATCAATTTACATTTATTCATTTGGCGGACGCTTTTATCCAAAGCGAGTCATCTTAAGGAGACAGTGGTACAAAAGTGCCATATTGCAAAATTTCACTAGCATCAGAATAGTATTCAAAACATATACAAGTGCAAATTGTTTTAATTGTATTAATTTTTTTGTGACTGGTTAAGTGCTCTTGGAAAAGATGCGTTTTAAGTCATTTTTTGAAGACAGAGAGTGAGTCTGCTTCATGGATGGAGTTGGGTAGGTCATTCCACCAATGTGGTATGGTGAAGCCGAAAGTCAGAGAAAGTGTTTTGGTGCCTCTATGTGTTGGTACAACAAGGCGAAGTTCCTTATCCAACCGCAGGCTTCTAGTGGGCTTGTAGCTCTGCAGAAATTATTTTAGGTATGTTGGAGCAGACCCAGCGACTGTCCTGTATGCCAGCATCAGAGCCTTGAATTTGATACGTGCATCAACCGGCAGCCAGTGGAGAGAGACAGAGTGGTGTGTAACATGTGCTCTCTTTGGTTCATTAAAGACCAGATGTGCTGCTGCATTCTGGATCATTTGCAGAGGTCTAATTGCACATACAGGGAGGACTGCAATGAGAGCGTTACAGTAGTCCAGTCTAGTTATGACAAGTGACTGAACAAGCAGTGGTGTGGCATGTTCAGATAGGAAGGGTCTTATCTTCCTGATGTGTAGAGTGTAAATCTACATGATCTTGAGGTCTTTGAGATGTGGTCCATGAAATTAATTTTGTTATCGATGGTTACCCCTAGATTTCTGACCATTTTTGAAGGCGTTACTGTAGTCGAACCCAGCTGCATGGCGATGTTGTGTTCAACAGCAGGGTTGGCTGGAAAGACCAGGAGTTCGTTTTTGGCTGGATGGAGTTGCAGGTGGTGTTCCATCATCTAGGCCAAGATGTCTGCCAGGCAGGCAGAGATTTGAGGAGTCACCATGGTGTCGTTGGGCTGGATAGACAAGTAGAGTTGTGTGTCATCGGCGTAGCAGTGGTATAAGAAACCATGTGCCTGAATGATGGGTCCCAGTGATGTTTTGTATATAGAGAAGTGAAATGGCCCAAGCACTGATCCCTGAGGTACCCCAGTAAGTAGTTGATGTAGCTTAGATACCTCACCTCTCTAGGCTACCTTGAAGGACCTACCTGAGATATAGGAGTTAAACCAGTCAGGCACAGTTCCTGTAATACCCAGCGAGGAGAAGGTGGAGAGCAGAATCTGATGGTTGACTGTGCCAAAGGCTGCAGAAATGTCCAGCAGAATCAGGACGGATGATCTGGATTCAGCTTTCGCCCGTCTCAGAGACTCAGTGACATACAGCAGGACTGTCCACTTCTGAAGCCTGACTGATTGTCATCTGCAACATCTACCTGTCTTCAGCATTAGGTCAAGCGCCACTCTTCACCATAATGGTAACCCTCCAAACTCTAACAGAAACAAAACAAAACATTAAACACTAACAAGTATCCCTCTTTATATTCATCTTGCACAAAAACATAAAATAACACTTAATTTGAACATTTACTCTCCCTGTCGAGTCCCATGCAAAGCATGAAAGGAAATGGAAATTTCCTGCCCAGTTTCATCAATGCTACATTAACACCACAAAATGTATTCAGGTAGTCCCAACTCAAATGGATTAAGTAAACTTCCATTTTACTAATTGAAATTACATTTTAATGAAATTCATTTTACACAATGAAATCAAGTTGTGCCAAAATGTTCGAGAATTGTCTTGCTTTAGTTCATTTTAATCAATCCTATCTACTAAGTTGTCGGGTTGTGTTTCAAGGTAACATAGATGTATACATCACTGCCTATTATAATTACAATCTTGTCTGTGGGGTTCATTGATTGGTGAAAACTGCTAAAGCTAACTAGGCAAACCTCCAGTCCTCTGAAGATTACTTTCCTTGATCCAATCAATTCCCAATAGAAAAAATAATGTCCCATCCGATTTGTTTTTTTCTTGTTAAATATCCTGTCACTCGAAAATATCACATGACGGAAGAAAGGTGGGTTACAAATGCCATTCAAGCTGACTTTAAATTCTGGTTTTGATTGTGAGTGCGATTTAATGTGGGCACAAGCCAGTTATTGATCTTAATTTGTTTTTTTCATGACGCATTTGAGGTTAGGCTTATTTTTGCATTTTTTTTTTAGATTTATCTGTGTTTTCTAAAAGCAACACAAACTTCTGCACTATTGCAACTTATAAATGATGTTAAGTCTTAGGGCAGCACAAAGCTTTGGGGAAATTTGCTGCTCTCAGATCACCACTGATCTCAAGCTGAACAAAAACTTTGTCCATTTAGAATTAATCATGGGCAGAGACACATTAAAGCCATAAGAAGAGAGAGGAGGAGATGTACCCTGAGCTGGCTAGCCATTAGAATTCTTGCCAGTTTGCCATGGCACACAGAAAAATTGTAATTACTTAATTTCCATCCCAAAAGTAATTTCCTGACTCGCTCAAGCAGGGATGATACATACAGAATTAATGAGAACAAACTGAGGGCACAATCTTCTTGACACATCTGAAACAGCACTGAGACAAAAGACATTTGCTCGAGGAATGGCCAATCTATGGATTAATATGAATAGTGAATGTGTTCCTTCATCTTCTGCTCATACTTACAACCACAGACTCTCTAATGGAGCAAAACAGCTCTGGAATGCTGAACCTGGCAAGAAAATACAAAGAATTGGTTGTAAACTTTACGTTATCTTATTTATTTTTCATTGTGGCTCTCTATAAAATTTTGGCCTGTCATGTGTTCAACAGATCCAATCCATATTCAATGGAAATTATTTATTTTTAGAATGATAAAAAGCTTTTATTTACCTCTTTGTACACTTTTAAACATAATTTCTGAGCAAAACAGTGATCTAATGAAAAAATATATTAAGTGGCAAAAATATCTGTTTCGGCCAATAGTTTCATATTGTTGCATCACTAATTTTATTGAATCTGTTCTTTTGAATATTTAAATGAACCGGTTCAAATAAACATTTCCCTTATATTTAGTGTTGGAAAATTCATTGTAGTCGATTCTTTCGGACGGTTCATGTAAATGAACCAGTTCACATAAATGATTCATGGATTCACTTGATGAATCAGTGTTTAGAGGATTGCTGCTGTTCATCACTATTTTTCGATTCAGTTCTATAAAATTTGGTGTTTTCTAGTTTCATTAGTTTATAATAAGTATACTTTTATGTTCAGTGTAATTTTGTCATCTTATTTTTTATTTTCTATATTTTTTTATTTACAATTTTTAGCCCCTTTTATCCCAATTTGGAATGCCCAATTCCCATTACTTAGTAGGTCCTCGTGGTGGCGCGGTTACTCACCTCAATCCGAGTGGAGGATGACAAGTCTCAGTTGTCTCCGCTTCTGAGACCGTCAATCCGCGCATCTTATCACGTGACTCGTTGTGCATGACACCGTGGAGACTCGCAGCATGTGGAGGCTCATGCTACTCTCCGCGATCCACACACAACTCACCACACGTCCCATTGAGAGCGAGAACCACTAATCCCGACCACGAGGAGGTTACCCCATGTGACTCTACCCTCCATAGCAACCGGGCCAATTTGGTTGCTTAGGAGACCTGACTGGAGTCACTCAGCACACTCTGGGGTGGGGGTGGGGGGGGCACATATTTTGAGGATGCAATTGCACGTCCTTAACACAATCTAGTAGGGTGAATCTCATGAAACACGTCAAAAAATGCCTGGTTCATATTTCACTCCAAAATATTTTTTTTGGTGTGTGTATATATATATATATATATATATATATATTTTAAATAAGAGAGAAATTATATTTTTCATATATATATATATATATATATATATATGAAAAATATAATTTCTCTCTTATTTATTTAGATTTGGGGTGAAATATGGACCTTTTGCCAATAACAAACTGGGAAAGTGGGCTAGCACGGCAACAGCCAATTAGTGATGAAGCTTCATCATGCGTCGGACAGATAATCAGAAAACCATCAAAAAGAGCATAAAAATGGCAACATTTAAAATAGCCATGCATATATGATGCATAATTGAGATTCCTGATAACCATGGTAACTGTATAATATTTCAAGTGCCATGAATACTAGATGAGGCGTGTCAATGTGCGACACCATGGAGACAGATACGGGCTTCTAATACATATGTCTGTTCATGGACATTACTGCTTATAATTGAAAAGAATGTAATAAAATACAAGCGTCCACAAACACTGGTGTCATTATCAGTAGATGACGGCTCAGCATTGAGTCAGAGACAGCTATCGACTGCTGTGGTTTAGCTGCATATCCAAGAGTTCCTTGTTCATTGATGCCACTGTCATTCCAGAGTTCATTACAAGTCATAAACTGCACTGCAGGTCAATCAAACTGAAGAAAAAGAAGGAACGATGAAGTGTTTTGTAATGGAAATAAGAGAAAATCAATGCTTTGAGCTACACAAGAATAATGTTGGGAAAAAAGCACTGAACAAATCCACTTCATTTAAAGGGATAGTTCACTCAAAAATTACAATTCTGACACAATATACTCACGCTAATGTTTTTCCAAACCGATATGACTTTCTTTTTTTCAGAGGAACACCAAAGGAGATTATTATAGACCATAATAAAGTTGTTGTGTACTGACTCACACACATTTCTCAGAAATCTTTGGTTTTGTGAGACAGTAGAGTTTCGACACTCACATTCATTACATGAACCACATATCTGTAGTTATTAATAGCAAACGAACAAACCTTCTTTTTCTACTCTGGCGCTCATGCCGTCTGAACGCAACCACTGACATCAGGCAAATTTTATTTCTGTATTCAGGTTTTCTTTCTTAACCTAATTAATTGATATTGATGCAAGGGCAACCAAGCAGGAATGATACCACCTCCTGTTCAGAGAGATTTTTGCAGTCGGTAGGGTGCTTTAGTATGAAATTACAACCTTACCTAAATGAATGACAGACTATTTAGGCTAGAATGTATGTTGTTGGCAATGTTGGAGGGTAAATAACTAAAAGTAGCAACACTACTAACTTCACTTCATTTTTCAGTAGTCAACTACTTTAACAATAGTTTAGCTTTTCCAGTAACGAGCTACATTTCTCAACATTTACCAGTGTAGCATTACAAAATGTAACTTTTTACACATTGTAGTGCAAATGCAGCAATAGATTGATGGAGTAATCAAAGCCCTTGGTGTGCCATCAGCACCCCCTTAATATTGCGCCCCTTTGCGGTGCATATGTAGTTTTTGCGCCCCTGGTTACAGATGTGATAGTTGTGAAAGCAACACTTAACTTTACATGATGAGGTAAAATGATCCAAAGCGCTTTGAAACAAGCAAACTTTAACTACTTAGACATTGATATGGTATACATTATGGCTACATGAATGATTGAGTTAAGATTGAAATCACAATATGATCTTGCGATATTACTAAACATTGAAAGCTTAAAAATTGACTGCTTGCAGGACTTCAGTCAGAATTGTGTAAGCAAGCGGCGCCCTCTAGCGGTATGTATGGCATTATCCATTACACCACTATTGAACTTAAAAGGACATTTTGTTCCTTTGGTAACTTTTTTATTTTTCCATTACATGGTTGACATTTCTGTGGAATTACCCAACAAATGCATAATATGAATTTGTGGTGTTCTATTATATACATACAGTATAGCACATTTTTTATTGGTATCGGTATCGAACAAAAAGTTTCATATTGTTGCATCACAAATTTTCATTAATGAATCTGTTCTTTTGAATATTTAAATGAACTGGTTCAAATAAAAATTTCCCTTATATTTAGTGTTGGAAAATTCATTGTAGTCGATTCTTTCGGACGGTTGTAAATGAACCAGTTCACATAAATGATTCACGGATTCACTTGATGAATCAGTGTTTAGTGGATTGCTGCTGTTCATCACTATTTTTCGATTCAGTTCTATAAAACTGGGTGTTTTCTAGTTTCATTAGTTTATAATAAGTATACATTTATGTTCAGTGTAATTTTGTCACCTTATATTTTTTCTATATGTTTATTTTTAATGTTTATCTCCTTTTCTCCCAAATTGGAATACCCAATTCCCATTACTTAGTAGGTCCTCGTGGTGGCGCAGTTACTCACCTCAATCCATTTGGTGGAGGACAAGTCTCAGTTGCCTCCGTTTCTGAGACCGTCAATCCGCGCATCTGATCACGTGACTCGTTGTGCATGACACCGCGGAAACTCACAGCATGTGGAGGCTCATGCTACTCTCCACGATCCACACGCAACTCACCACACGCCCCATTGAGAACGAGAACCACTAATCACCACCACGAGGAGGTTACCCCATGTGACTCTACCCTCCCTAGCAACCGGGCCAATTTGGAGTCACTCAGCACACCCTGGATTCGAACTCATAACTCCAGGGGTGGTAGTCAGCATCAATACTCGCTGATCTACCCAGGCCCCCCTCACCCTATTTTTTTAACCCATGGAAAATTAACCATGGCATTACTGTAATAATATTGTAGTAACCATGACTGTAGTGTTAACCATGGTTAATTTAGTTAATTACTGTGGTTTTACTTCAAATATCATGGTGAAACTATTGTTACTATAAGCTGTGCTCTCACAACACGATTTTTGGTTGGATTTTGCTGTTGCAGATAGATTTCCAAGGTCTGCGACAAAACCCCCAGATCGCTGCCATATCGGTGCTCGATACTGTCGGTGATGCTCGTTCAATATGAGCAGTTCAGCGAGGTGGGATATATACACTTTTTCACACAAGGCAGTCAGAATGAAGCTGTGTAATCAGTAACCAGGGAGCTCAGTGTCTGGACAAGAGACTGAAATCGACAGATAAAGAAAGAGTGCAGAAATGTTGTTTGAGGCCAGTATTCTTTACACAGAGTTCTCTAGAAGATTGATTGAACACTGTTATATTGAAATTCTCAAAGCATTTTCTACCATGGCATCAGCTTTGAGAAATTAAATCCATTCGTTAATGTGTACACTGGGCACAGTTGGTGGTTCTTATTTGGTAGAGCAAATAAAGGTTTTTAATAAAGTTCCAGTTCTTTCATGCTTTTATCCTGCTGATACAATGTCTAACGTGAATCATGGAATTTGTGGGCGTTAGGAAGAGGAACAAAAGTGTATCTACAATTCAATCTTCAAGTTAAAGTGCACCAGCTGACTTCTGAACGCTTACCTACCAAGTATGGATGCACAAAACTACACACTTTCAAAATCCACTTGTCGGTATGTTATATGACTGACTAGTCAGGTAGTCGTGATATTCACATTTACATAATAATTAGTTTGAGATGGCGAAATTGTAATATATTGTAAATGATTTTCAATTGTTTGGGAGTGAAACTTTATTTTTAAATGCTGATAAATGGTTATAACTGGTTCATTTTGTTCTGATCATTTTTTAATGATACCAAAGGTCAAAGGGTTTATCACAGTATAGTTTTGGAACTACACCACATCATGTTGCCCGAAAACATGAAACATGTGCTTTGATCCTGAAGGAAACTGCTGCATCACACAGTTCTTGTGCCTGTTGTGGTCACATTCTGTGAATTCTGACCTTTTGAACAACTATGTATGAACATTACATATACATGCACGGCTAATCCAGATATAAGGTAAACGTTATAAGATGTAAAAGTACATTTCTCAGTTTGTTTCCAAGTCTTCACTGAATTTTTGTTAGATATGATGCATTAATACAGATTTGATGCTGTTGGGTTTTGACTTAGAAGCAGATCTGTAAATAAAATTATTCTTAACTGTTAATTAACTGTTTGTTAGGATTTATGTGCCGATAATCCACCACAAAAAAAAAAAAAAAAGCTTCTTTTATCTTATTTTGGTGAGGCAAGTGCTTAATTTTGGCCTTGGTTTTCCAAACCATGTTGCTTGTGTCTCTTGCAAGATATGGCAACACTGCAATTGGTATTTCACCCACCCCTCATAGCGCAGAGTACTGAACATTATTAACCGTTCTTTTATTTTGTTCTAACCGGAAACCATTTTGTAAAGGAGGCTGCGGAACTTCTGAACCGAAACAAAAAAATAACAGTTTTTGCTCAGAACGAACCAAAATGATTTTTTTTTTATGGTTTTTAGTCCCTGAATCTAACCATACATTTGAATCCTTACCAAACCCTAAACCTAAGCATGATTTGAATAGGAAATTCACTAATTTGCATGACAAAAGAAAGGTTTTAAAGCAACTCTGATAGCACACATCACCCAGACACCTATTTGATATGTGTTTGCATCTGGAACATGTTTTAGGTTGTTTGCTAATCTGAAATACTTCTATAAGACGTACAGTATGTCAATAAGACATTTATCAGATGTCTCTGAGACATTTGCAATTTGTCTCAGAGACAAATTGAGAGGTATGTGCGCTATCTGGGAACTCTTAAGAAATTACAGAATACTCACAGTCCTGCAATGAGAAACAAAATTAGTGGTATTGTGATAATTTAGCTGGTATATGGACCGTACGGTATTATGATATCGTGACTAACCTTAACTCTGTATACATTTCAGTCACTCTGACTCCTCCCATAATGACTTGTTTAACTGTAAATAAAAGCACCTAATGGCAATTACCCGACAAGATATATCGGTACACAAGAATGATGCTGACATAGTAAGATGACACTCCAATGTAAACTTGGACGCAGAATGTCTCCTCCTCTCTTAAAGTAAATCAAAGTCAACAAATAATGCAAATGGGCTGCATGAATTAATTTGACTGACATGATTTATTTACCTTCACAGATTAAAGGCCGGCAATCTTTTGAAGTAGTGATGTATATGGAAATAGCACACTGTTGTGCGTGGTGTGACTTGCATCCTCAATGACAAACATGATCCACTTGACTATAATTTGTCCATCTCTGGATAATGTAGTTCCCCTTCTGTTCCCCGACATTGTGTCGAATGAAGTGATACAAGGGGTCTTCCTTGGGATCCTCACGTACCTCTGAACTTGAAAAAATGAAATTGGCAGACAGAATTTGCATGTTCAGCCCCCGGACATATAGGTATAAAGGGAAGCGGGCATGTATCTGTCAGTCAGATTTTTTTTTTTGGAGCCAAGCGGTTGTGCAACATCAAGCTGAGTTCACCACTGTTCCACTCACCTCTACTGGCAAGAAGCATTGCTGTTGGATCCCATGGTGCTTTTCCAGCTAACGTTCTCTCTTTCTTCACGCTGTGCAGTCCACGCCCCTGGGCGCTTCGACAGTGCTTTCACTGCCTAAAAGAGTGTTTTCCCCTCCTAAAAGAGTTTTATTCTCTAAAAGAGTTTGAGTTTCACTCATAAAAGAACAATACACAGAAGGCGTTGATCGCCCTTTTCAGGACGCGTCTTTTTAAAGATGTCTTTCCACATTTTACTACCCAGATCCGACCTCCTTGCTCATCCTCTCTCGCAACCCTTGAAGGTGGGGCAGCCCATGGGTACACGGAGGTCCCCAGGTGGATAGGACAGTTGCGTTCCACCTGTGCTCCGAGAACACCGCCACCTGGCAGGATTGTCCGGTACTCCCCTCCAAGGCATGTAGGCCTGCCGGGTGCGTGGAGCAAGGTAAGTGCTTTGAGACTTTCTCAGCACCCAAGCCTCTGGACGGTCTTCTGCCTCCCGATTTGCTATTACCTGCTCCCCCCCGCCGCAAAGCCCCACCCGGTACATCAAAAGCGATCGTCCCTCTATTGCCCCTCATGCGGAGTCTGGACGCGTGGCTTTCGCTGTCCAACCCGTCGCGTTGGTTGGCCAGGACCATCTGACTCGGCAACGTGATTAAATTTGCCTCCCGCCTCGTTTCAGCGGTATTCGCTCCACCTTCGTACACGGCAAAAAAGCCAGCGCTTTACGGGCTGAGATCACGACTCTGCTTCTGAAGGATGCAATAGAGCCCGTCCTTCCAGCCGAGATGAAGAAGGGTTTCTACAGCCCTTACTTCATCGTACCTAAGAAAAGCGGTGAGTTGTGACCAATCTTGGACTTGCGAGTTCTCAACCGGCCCTTACACAAACTCCCGTTCAAAATGCTCATGCCGAGATGGATTCTAACCTGCGTTTGACAGCTAAATTGGTTCACGGCAGTAGACCTGAAGGATACGTACTTCCACGTCTCCATCTTGCTTTTCGACACTGACCCTTTCTTCGATTCGTGTTCAGCGGCCAGGCATATCAGTACAAGGTCCTCCCCTTTGGCCTGTCCCTATCCCTTCGCGTCTTGGCCAAGGTCACAGAGGCAGCCCTTGCCCTGCTAAGGGAAGTGGGCATCGCATACTCAAATACCTCGACGACTGACTCATTCTGGCTCACTCTCGAGAGTTACTAAGCGCTCCCAGGGACCAGGTGCTCAGGCACCTCAGCCGCCTAGAGCTTCAGGTCAACTGGGAAAAGAGCAAGCTCACCCCGGTTCAGAGCATCTCTTTTCTAGGCATGGCGTTAGACTCAGTCTCAATGACAGCGCACCTCACCAATGAGTGCACACAGTCAGTGCTCAGGTGCCTCGCTCTCTTCGAGCCCAGCACAGCGGTTCCTCTAGAACAATTCAAGAGGCTCTTGGGGCATTTGGCATCCTCAGCCGTGGTCGCGCTCAAGAAGAATCAACCTACTCTTTCACCTTGAGATCAGTCTGGTCAACAATTGTCTAGTTGTTGTCTGTTTTTATTTCTCCAGAGGAAACATTTGAAACTAAGTTGCTTCTTCAATAAAACATAACTGTCAACTCTATTAAGTCTCAAGAGATATTAAAAAGGATCATCTGAGTAATAAAATTTTACCACTCAAGAACTTTGTAATAGAAAATGAATGGATGTTGTTTGCTTGGTGAATAGGCAACGACTCTCATAAACATCTGGTCTTTAGTTTAATGGGACATTTAATATGTGTGTGTTTGTATTTACTTCACTGTAAACCCTTTGGCTATGCTAATTAGAAGTGACTTTAAATGGTGAGAAATTTGTTACATTTGTTTCAGTTTAAGCTTTCCTCCCATCTAGTTCTTTCACCCCTACAGACATAAATCTTATTTAATGGGATTTGCTGGTTTTTAACCACCTCACTTGTAACCCTGTAGGTTTTGGCCCAGACAAGTGAGTTTTACACAATCACAAAGCGATTCTGCTGTATCAAGATGAATTGTGAAATATTCCCTATAGCTACAGTAGTTCATCTACATTAACTCAGACTGACAGATTTTGCTTCTTTCCTGAACTATAATTAAAAAAAAATCTTTTTTTTTTCTATTTAATGCAAATATCTAACACTCAAATATATATTTATGTACTGTATATATACTGTGTGTGTGTGTGTGTGTGTGTGTGGGACAGGTGCTTTGTGCAGACACTGCGTCATCTTGCATCAAGCTCTATACATAGCTCTGAATAACAGTGAGTAGTCTAGCTCTTAAAGGCAGTTTTATCTTTGGATGAAAGCACCCTGCTGTGCTGGACACTGCTTCTACCGCCTCTACACCCCACAGAGTCCAACTTCCCTTTTCTCACAGCTGAATTATACATCATAGTCTCTAGTTTAGTGCTACATGCTGCCCACAGAGCACATTAGGTCTTTATCAGCTCTCACAAAATGAATTAAACTACAAGACACAAATTCTGATGGGTGACTGCAATGATACCCACTGCAACCCACTGGTTTTTCGACAGAGATGTGCTGCTGAATTTTCAAAGCCATAGACAGATACTGAAGAGGTCATGAGGTGTTTGCTGTGTTTGATTGGAGTCTGCTGGACATGACTTAAACATGCCTAACCTTCTTATCAATGACTACCTAACATAGTCTCATGACAACTCGTAATATGTTTTATAAGATGTCAAAATCAACTTTGTTTGTACGAAAAAGTCACTAATTTTATTCCCATAGACACCAACCAATCAACAAATCCTAAATCCTGTATTTAGGCCTACTGTGCATTATCACATTGAGAATCAATAGGTTCATCCATAAGCTAAAATTTGTTGCTTTCAGAGGCTTTATATGGAGTTAGGATGAAAATAAGATGCATTTCTGACTGTTCTGAGACCAGTGCAGACAGACAGCACACTGGAGGTTAAGTCATTCACTAAATAGGGAGCAAGGGAGCATCCTATAGCTCTCTATGCAGTTAAGTGCATTCACTCCTAAAATCTGATCTAAAGTTCAGTTTCAGGCTGCAGATGATGTTTGGGTCACTTAACATGTTTGGCACACATGGGACAATGATCATCAGTACATAGATTCACAATTTATAATGTATCATTTTATTTTAACATTGGATGATGTGAAGTGATTGGATGTTGCTGACCAGTACTTTGAATCAGAATTAATTATGCTAATTACTGATTTAAAGTCCATAACGTCTTTAAAACATTAATAACCAGTATGCCAGTATACAGCAGTGTGCTAATGTCCCAAACATAACCACAAACGTCTGTAATGTAACACAAGGGATTTTCGCCAATTATAGCCTAAAAAGCATGCACACTTTGAAAATAGTATGCAAACAGTGTCCGGATATTAGGCTATTTTCTGTACTTCTCTTTTCAAAATACCATACTATGATTTGGAATGCATTAATCCTAATATTGCATACTATATAGTATGGGAGGTATGTATATTTGGATGCAACCGATGTGTTCGTAAAGTGTCTTCACAATCAATCTGGACTGTCTGACTCTGAACATCTGGCAAAGAGTTGATCTACTGACAAACAGGCTGTACAGCTGTTGTGAAAGGCCAAAGAGAAATGTTGATAGTCTGCTGTGTAATTGTGTGTCCTAATGGCACTTCTGGTTGAAATATTTACGTCACTTAAATAACTGCCAGCTGATTGCACATAACGATGCTTTTATTTGTTGCCGAGACTTGTGCCAAAGTTGAGATCTTCCACAATGCACATGTAGGAACCAATTACGAGCGGCAATTCACTCCAGCAGCATGAGGGCACCAACAGATCTGTGAGCGCAAACTTTGCCAAGTTTGCCTGTCGTCTGCTTACACGGCACAGTGTGTGTTTAACCAACAAAACTGAAGAAACAGCCCTGATTCATACTGCGTTTCAGATTTCTCTTGGCAAACACCAAAATGGCTTATAATTAAAAGTTTTTGGGGGGACTAAAGTCAACATGAAATCAAAATTAACCCAGTTTGCTTTCTTTATGCACGTTTATGGTCTGCATGTTATTGCAAATAAAAATAAAAACAATTCTGTTCACTAATATTTCATCAAAATTTACGTGGACTTGCGAGTTCTCAACCGGCATACACAAACTCCCATTACCCTGCACTAATCATGAAGACAAGATATACATCCTTGAAAGCCAATTTATTATATGTGATCATGATTGATCTTAACAGCATATAGATCCGATGCTGCAAACATAACACTTCCAGGTGTGCCAACACAAAAATCTTGTATCATGCACCGGTCATCGAAAAGTGACAAGGAGAACAAATAAATGGCCACTGTTTGCGATTCATTTAATCACAGTAGACATCCGTTTATTTATTAAAGTTTCTTTTCCACACCATTCAAATAATAGACGGCAGTTCATTTCTGTGCACAAAGACAATATTATTGAGAAAAGCTTCAGTGTTCTTTTTTGGAACTTTCACATATAGCCCAATTCTATAATTATTGTTTTTCTTTTAAAAAAATTCTGTGTATTAAATTAAATAAATTAGCCTACCTAATGAATAAAGCATTAAATAAAATAAATAATTACCAAACGAAAAATATAATATTGTTAGGCCTATGCACTTGCCTTTTCTTTACACAAACTTAAATTAGCCTTACCCTGTTCTGTAGATGAAAAAATTCGGCTGAATGACGTTCTCAGAATGTTCTACACTTTTCTCAAGACTATAAACTATCAGAACTATTTGTATATTTATTAGTCGGTCATTAAAAGTTGCTGGAAAAATATGCGGGACATAATGCAGTTGTGATGGCGATGCTTTAGATTAGATGATTGATCAAAATATTGAATATCAGGAATGTATCATATATGTAAATCCTGATATTACACCGCATTTTTTTATTTTCTTTAATAGTTGTGCACACATCAATTGATGGTCCTTATACTGAGTCAGAAAGTTTCCGCCACTGCTTTTGCCGGCAGGTTGCCAGCTTGAACAGGGCCATGAAGATTCACTTTCGGGTCGGAACCTGCGATAGGCGCAACATCAGGACCAATATTACAGTCCTATCAGAAGGACAACTGCTCACTTTTGATTGCAATTCCTCGTCTTCTGATTGCTTTTATTTGTTAATTAAAATGACAGTAAGCTGGCTAATTTCAGTTAATTGTCTCAATACTCTCTTCAGTTTACGAAAACTTCAAAGGAAAAAAAAATTGGGAGGCGAATTAGCGCTAAACACACATTTCTGAATGGAAACGGCTTCAGGGCAGATTTCTTTTGCGATAAACCAAAACTTTACGACAAAGCGTTTTTTTAGGCATGACCTCATCACACACAACATTTTTATCGATAAAAGGCTGTTTGAATGAAAACAGGCAGAAGACGATTAATTTCACAAAAAAGTTTTTACGCATTTACACTTTGTCGATAACAAAATAGCGTGAAAAGTCGATGGAAACTAGGCTATTGGTAATGTTGTAACAGTTATGGCAATAATTGCAAATAACAAAAGATCTTAAAAAAGAAGTAATACCATTGGGACACAAGTCCTGCCCTACAATTTTCTCTCATTTATTTTGGAAATGCATCACATTACGGAAGTAAAATGGGTTGCGAATAGGGTTTCATATTGACTTTTAAAACCTAATTGTTTAATGTCACGGTTTTCAAACTGGGAGGCGCCAGAGCATGTCAGGGGAGATGCAGAGATTTTTAAGTAAAATAAAAAGATACATAAATACATGTAAAATATATTGTGAAGATAAATTAAAATTATTTACATAACGGACCATAGTCCTGCTTAATAGCCCGTAGCTCTATGGCATTATAATATTGTTATTGTTGACAGAACAACATGCATATCATGCGAGAGCGCATCCATGTACCGGTTGCACCAGCGCAAATCTCTCCGCTAGGACGCGAGCAGCTTTCGCTCTAAACTGGATGTGCTCTCCCAAATAAACTATGATGCTCCACATTCACAAATCTATTATAAAGAATCACAGCTCTGCTTCTATTCATTCATATTCTGCTTCTGTAGATGTGGAGAAATGATACCGGAGTTTGAGTAATCAACTCATCATTTGGCTGGTAACTTTATCATTATTATTTTTTAGAAAATGCAGTATAATTTGGTTAAATTCGTATTGTAAGAATGATGTTCTGATGCTCACTGACGATGTAAGTGATATGAGCAAATAAAATCATCAATTAAATATCTGTTGTGACTGATATCTTCTGTCACCTCAGTGGAAAAGAGCTGCACAAGTTAATCTAAGATGCAGAAAATCCAAAAATAAGCGGAACAAAATCACTTGTGTCTATTATTACAAGTTCAACATGATATTGGGTTGACAGGTCTTTATGTGTTTGTGACAAGTGCAGTTTCCCACAGAGACGGAGATTGGCTCATGTGAGTTAATCACAGATATAGGCTAAAAACAGTTATGCTAAGTAATCCCGTTATCTTGAGGACAAACAGGTATTTTTAATAAAAGAATAATGCAGAATCTGGTTTCATATTATTAATAGAAACATTTATAGCTGTTAATCAAGCATCATAGTTTAATGCATTGGCTGAATGAGTCTGTCAGACTGAATTAAAGGTTATTGATCATCATTCCTGAAATGCTCCATCACTCTGAAATATGATGCATTTTTGATAATATTACACTAGAGGAAAATACCTGATAAAACTTAAAATAAGTGTCAAGAATGTACCTGCTGTCTTATACGTATATATATTTTTACATTTAGCATAGGCTATTTTATTTATTATTTACTTTACTATTATTAAGGCCTATACAACATTATTGTATCCAACATTACTGTCCAAGACTTTGAAAACCCCTGGTTTAATGAATCGGTGGAACTGTAAATGGCTTTGAGGCAAAGACCTTTAATTTGTTCCATCCCAGTGCAATCTTTACATTTACATTTACATTTTTGCATTTGGCAGATGCATTTATCCAAAGCGACTTACAGTGCACTTATTACAGGGACAATCCCACCAGAGCAACCTGGAGTTAAGTGCCTTGCTCAAGGACACAATGGTGGTGGCTGTAGTGATCGAACCAGCAACCTTCTGCTTACAAGTTGTGTGCATTAGCCCACTACGCCACCACCCCTCCACTCCTATATCTTTCATGCTCTAAAATAAGAGATCGTTCCGTTTAGGTTTAATACAGCCTGTCAGACTGTGCACAACAATAAATGTCATTCATAATGTGAAGTGACAGGAGGTGTTTGTCTCTGATGGATTCTTTAGTGATCACAGCTTTTACGCACTGTTGCTGCTTGATGCTCTTCTGATTGATAATTGGCTGTCTTTGAAGGTCTGATGTTGGGAAATACACACTCTGTCAGGAGAATGCAGAAGGCTGGAACCAAACGCAGAGTTGAAAATAAACCGTGAATTTATTAATACAAAATAAATCAAAACAAACCAAAACTGGGGCCTGGAGTCCATCCCTGGAGTTGCGAGTTCAAATCCAGGGCGTGCTGAGTGAATCCAGCCTGGTCTCCTAAGCAACCAAATTGTCTCGGTTGCTAGGGAGGGTAGAGCCATATGGGGTAACATCCTCGTGGTCGCTATAATGCTGTTCGCTCTTGGTGGGATGCGTGTTGAGTTGTGCATGGATGCCATGCAGAATAGCGTTAAACCTCCACACACGCCATGTCTCCGTGGTAATGTGTTCAACAGCCACGTGATGCAAGGGTTGACGAACTCAGACGTGGAGGCAACTCACATTCGTCCTCCGACACCCGGATTGAGATGAGTCACTACACCACCACGAGGGGAAAAAAAACTCCCACAAGGGGGAAAAAACAAACACAAACTACCCCGTAGGGTAGTTTATCCAGGTAAATCCAGGGC
Source organism: Moxostoma hubbsi (assembly GCA_032164185.1). Classification (NCBI taxonomy): domain Eukaryota; kingdom Metazoa; phylum Chordata; class Actinopteri; order Cypriniformes; family Catostomidae; genus Moxostoma; species Moxostoma hubbsi. The sequence continues at coordinate 21,989,803 of JAVLUX010000041.1, forward strand.
TTGGGCAGAGGGTAATGGGGAATCAGGACCGACTGGACCGAACAGGAACAAGGCTGATAAACAGGACTGTCATGAATGAGTCCAAGATGACTGGAACACAAATGTCTAGAAACAAGACGAACTGGCACTTGACAGCTCGAGGAGACTAAAATAGGTAGATAAATCAAATGGGTTAACAGGGTACAGATGAGGCAAATTAACTAATAATAAGCAAACAAGGAGGCGGGGTATGATGTAAGACAGAGAGACAAGCGGCGATACAGAAACAAAACAAGCCACGTGCTCTCACAAGACAACAATACACCCGAATGGCATGAGCGCACATCGCCAAGACAATCATCAATGTACGTCCATGGCAACTGACAAACAAGATGGGAGAATGCATAGCAACGCCAAACAAAGTGATGCCATGCATTCTCACACTCAACGAAAACTGAACGTACATCAATGCACGCAACAGGCCACAAAAACAAGACAGGACACCTGTGCAAGAGTTCAGCCACACACACACCAGACACCTTAGACTGAAGTGACCGAACCTCAGCACAACATGAAGACAGCTCGCAACCGGGTGCACCCTTGTTCGCAATATATAGACAAACTGTTGGCACAAGTGCATGTTGCCAAGACGACATAAGCGTGATGCACCCAAGTCAATAACAGACAGATATGGGGCACGAGTGTCCGGATCCCGACACAGACAAAAACCGAACCAGACAGGAAGTCAGGATCCAGACACAGTGCTCCCGACATGAAACAAGATGGACCGAAGAGCAGACTGCAGGGAATGTAATCGAAACCACACGCTCGCACAAAGACAGACAACGAAACACAAGACAGACATGGGACGATGATGCCATGGTTCTGGCCCAAACCCAAACTGACAGAGTGTCAGCACCGTGACACATTTACGATCGCTATGATACAAGAGCGATCGTGATCGCGATACGTAACGTAAGCGAATTAAAAACGATGGAAACATGTAAAACTGTTGATTATAAGTGTAGAAACAATTCATCTTAAATTTTATGTCAAATATTCAGATAAATATACAAATATATATATATATATATATATATAGTTTGAGGGAGAGTAACTCGAATCGCAGTGTGTCATTGGAGTTGGCGGTTGCTGCAGAGCTCTTTTGGTGAGCTTTGTTGGCTGCAGTTCTCTGATTGGTGGATCTTTCTCTGCTGGATCATGCATTAGATGCAATTTTTTAAAGATGAAGTTGAAATAACTGCATTGCAATCAGTTGCGAAAAAACAATGTGCAACTACTAGATGCAATGCATATTAGCATCTAGTAGTTGCATGTTTTTTTTTTCTGTACTAACGTGATTCATCAGTATTTTCTGCATAAAATATGGTCCTTTCAGGAAACAACACATCATCTCAAAGACTAATTAAATTGAGGAAGATTAATCGAGTTGCAAACCCATTATGACCCTCATGTGCTTGTGAAAATTGAATGCCTTAAACCAGTGACTGGCTGCACTTACTGTGGTTGCAAAACTCTGTCCATTCTTCCTGTTTCAATAGCCAATTCCCCCTCTTTATAAAGTCTCTCTCAAGGTCTCATTCTGGGTCATTATGACGTAATTTATTATTAGCAGATCTATTGATATTGACTTAATGTATTCATGGTTTAAACTCTAGCTAATGCTTCTGTAAGTTTAACCAGAGTACAATGCCTCAATTTAACATCCAATAGGATGAAAAGACAGTTTCTTATAGACTGACATTCTCTTTAGTTAAATCTGTACCTCAAATTTGCTATGCAATTCCAAAGAAATCGTTTGGTGACCCTAGTTGTCTTGAAGTTCAACAACTCTATTTAAACCCCAGTGTATCCAACAGGCCTTGTCAGGCACAATTGATTGTGTGATGAAATAGACAAGCCTTCACTCGTTTTCTCACGTTGAGCATTTTTCATTTGAATGCTCCATCAATCTTCAAGCTTATGCCATCTGACCTTCTTTTGCTGATGTGTATGGAAATACCCTTTCAGTCAAACAAACGAACTAAATGCTACATCTCTTTTTTATGTCTTATTGTTTGCGCACGCAGATTTACAGCCGTCCAAACGCAGCATCGTTACAAAATATCCACTTTATCTACATATATATGTAATAATGTGAAGTCTGACACGCTTTATGCCTGAAGGGCATTTTACGCCAACTTTTATGGTTGCAATATGTTAAAATATTTATAAATTATGTATGTTACTATAATTTTAGAACATAGTATTCTATTTAGTTAAATGTTGCCGCTAATAAGTGTTTTCGGTATTACTTTATTTTAAGGATCCACAATAATACACTCATTAAGCATGAATAAGGCAGTAATTAATGCCTAACTAAATGAAGATCTAGGCTAACTTGCCATAATTTACAACTTATTAAATGTGTTATTTTTGTCTAGAAAGTAATGCAATTAATGTTCTATTTCAGAGATCATATACAAAGTTTACTAAACAATAAATTATAAAATCCCTTAAACTCTATGGACCCGCCGGCGGGACCAAAGTGGGCGCTATATTGTGAAAACAGTCTGTGTATACACAGGTCAGGCATATGGGGTATAATTTGAAAGCTTAGACTCTGAACTGTTCATAGATAACCATAACTTCACATAAGGCCTGAAAACATTTGCGTCGCAAATCAGCGCCACCTAGAGGTGGTGGAAATATGAATATGAATATAAAAGTCTTTGAAATAGCACTTAAATAGACAAATCACATATCAAACAAAAGCTCTCATTCTCAGAAATGCGACTGTACAGTTTATGTTGTTGCCCTAATACCACAGTTGGAAAGATAATAGATATTGAAGATATTCAAAAGAATCACAAAGTGAAATATGATTTCTGTAAGACAATGCAAATGTCTCTTTTATGCCCCGATAACTTCTGGCGTAACCCCAAATAGCTAAAAACTGTATATCTACTTTAACCGTAGGAAGTTCTCTAAACAATTTGCCATTTTAACTTGTCTGTGAGCTTGCTTGGCTGAATAATACAATATTATCGAAATCGAAGATTTCCAGAACAAAATATGGCAATGAGCAGGAAAAGCATCCTAAAGAAATCATTGTAAATATATGTTATCATCTATTGATGATAAAATGTTTTATATTGCCACAAAGGGGAGGATCTCAGCTTTCTAACGACACCTAGATTGAGCTTTTAGTTCACTCAGCGTGCTTTCACAATTGGTTCAGTTGCTTGAACTGAATCTGAATTTGTTTCCTTCCCCTCCCGCTTGGGAACAATTACGTCATCAACATGAGTTCAAGCGGCAGCTGTTTACCACTGTAACTAGTAACTAGGTAACAACTCGAGAAGACGTCACTGTGTTAAGTGAAGTATTAAAGTTTGTATCTTTGGATTTACCATGAAAATTTTCCATGCACAGAACAACACATGTGTATGTCTCCAGGGCTGGACTGGTAAGAGAAATCGGCCCAGGATTTTACATAGCAACTGGCCCAAAAGTTGTTGAGAGGCGGGGGGGTGTTCGCTGTACTTTTCTGCATATCACGGCACCGTTTTGTGCTCCGTTCTGCATAACACGGCTGTTCATTTTTGCTTATCGCGGCCCATTCGGCCCGTTCCGCTTGGTTCTCCCACTGGCCAATCCGCCCATGATCGGCCCCAAATGCCCGGTATGCCAGATTGCCAGTCCAGCCCTCTATGTCTCCTACGGATGCATTGAATGTGCTGAATATTGCATTTGTCTGCCGCGAGACCCTTGATGTATTTCAAGAGATGTGAAGAATGTGAGCTGCTCTCTGAAGGCAGTGTATTTGGACAAGCAGGTTGGTTGCGATCGCAAGCCTGCAAAGATGCAAATTTTACATCATCACAAGCGGTTCACTTCTGCAAATAGGTACGATTGCGTTCATATGAGCAGCGAACCGTACTGGAGTTCATATGAACCGTACAAAGACCACCTTTTCAAGTGGACCCGGGTGTGGATTGCAGGTGTGCACCTGAGTTCGAAAAAAACATTCACATTATACTAATGAACCGAACTTTGATGTCATTCGACCGCGGGTGCGCACCAAAAGTACAAGTGTGAAAGCACCTTCAGGGGGCGAGATATTCAATGAAACAACGAGGGTGGTGCATGAACTGAACATTAGACCGAATGTCTATGGATGAGCACATCTGTGAGGGCTAAAGAGTTTAAGTGGTTAAGTTAAAATAGTAATAATGGCTCATTTTGGTTTTATGAAGCTGTTACTAATAAATGATTAAAATCATGTATTAAAGACGACTTGACCCCCTGTTCTAAAGTGAAAGTTTAACCTATTAAACGTTGTTGAGTTTTTGCAGTAAACTTCATTTCTTGTAATTGAAACATGCAAAACAAGCCCATAATTATATTAGGTTAATCTTTCACTTTAGGTCAAGGTCACATTGTTATTAATTTAAAGCGCCAGTACTAAATAGACTTAATTACTGGCTTATTATTTTTTAGTAAACTTGATATAAGATCTCTGAAATTGAGCATTTATTACATTACTGTCCACACAAAATAAGATGTTTAATAAGTTGTAAATTACTGTATGGCTAAAAAGCCTTACTCCACATTGAGTTAATTACTGCACTGATTCTCTTGGGAACATGGTGAAGTACAGTATTTGTGTCTGATCTGATCAGATCTCCCACTGCATGAGAGAACTTGCCAAAATAAAGTCATAGATCTTGTTCATTTGATTAGAGTTAGTCAGTGGGTGCAGTTAACAAGCAAAATAACTCTATAAAAGCACAGATTGAAACAGTTATTATTAACCATTTTGATTAGGTCACATAAGTCAATGTCTCACTTTCTATGGAGTTTGGGTGGCCACCAGTGCATATAATAATACTGTGGGAAAAGGAACGCTATGATCTTGAGGGTAATTTAGACTTAATTGGAGCAATTAAGTGTTTGTTTGTTTTTGGTTTGTTTTGTTTTTTGCTGGTTGCCGTTCTGAATTTACAAGCAGACACACAGATTGGGATAGTTCAGAATAGATAGTTCAGCTAAAATGACATTTTGTCATTACTGAGTCATTCTAAACCCCGTATGACTTTCTTTCTTTTGTGGAACACTAAAGGTGATGTTTGGGAGAATAAAAGCGGTGCTCATATGTCTCGTATGCTGCTTTGCAAGTCTTCTAAAGCCAATCGATAGTTTTGTTATTTGCTGAAAATCTTCCCCTCTGCCCAATGTCGACGACAGACGCTTGGCAGCTAACCGCGGTTTGAAACATACATCTGAATTCAGAATAGAAATAATGTCTAGAATGTCTATAGAAAACCCCTGAGAACTATTTATGACCTCTAGACGTTGATATCCATCAGCAACCATTTAAGCATTTTTATACCACTATCGTTCCTTGCCAAACACAATATCTTCAGTCTGCCCTGACATGCAGATGTGTAAAAAGCATTTCCCCTGTGAGTAAATGGACACTTTCCCCTGTGAGTCATAACTGCAATTCGTTTGGTATTTCTTTCTGGAAAAAAAAACAAAATACTAACAAAACAAAACATGGCGGGCTAAAAAAAGAACAAGTCCAAAGAAAACTTCTTAATTTACTCTACGACTGAACCATTTATTATTCACCCTATTAATTTGGATGTATTGAATGCAAATTCTGTAATGCTTTAATCACCCTCATGTTGTTTCAAACTTGTATGTTGTTGTTTGTTTAGTGGAACGCAAACGGAAAATATCTGAAAATATTCATGCACCTCTTTTCCATATGACAGCTCATAGTATCGATGTTTGGAATAGAGCTGCGTATCAAAAATCTATTTTGGAATTTTCGCCTTTTATGTTCCACTGAAAAAAATAACAGCATACAGGTTTAAAATGACATATGGGTTAAATTTTTGGGTGAGCCATTCCATTAATTTAATCTAATTTCACTAATGCATTTAATCATAAGCTTGTTTAAGGTGCAGTAGGTTCTGTTCTTCTATTTCTGTTATGCAGTACCTTTTCAAATCTGTTTTGTTCACATTTACATTAGAGGTAGACCGATATATCGGTTCTACCGATTAATCAGTGCCGATAGTTGCTTTATGGAACTATCGGTTATTTGCACAAATGTATGTCGATAGTTGCAACATAAGAGTCTATGGTGCATTTTGGGCTTATTTATATTAATAGTCCCATGGTATTCTACAAATCTGAATTTTGTCTGGTTATTATTGGGATTTTGGTTGAAGAATAAACTGCGTCTGGGATTTTGTTAATTTTGGACTTTGTCTGCCATAGTAAAGAAAGAATGATTTTTGTTGTTTTGTTGTAAATTCTGTTGTTAGGATCAGGGCTGGACTGGGAAGAGAAATCAGCCCGGCATTTTACATAGCAACTGGGGCAGGAGCGGGGGTTGGGGCGGATCCTTTTCGCTGTCCATTTCTGCATATCGTGGCGCCATTTTGTTGTCCATTCTGCATGACTTGGTGGCTCATTTTAGCTTGTCGCGGCTACACCCGCTCGGTTCTACCGATGTGCAGTCCGCTCCTGATTGGTCCCAAAGTGCATCGGACAACCGGGAAAATTCCCGGTATGCTGATTACTAGTCCAGCCCTGGTTAGCATGTATTTCTATGAAAAGGTACTAAAGACTTTCAGAAAAATGCTCAGGTCAAGTTCTGGTGCTTAATCTTAATTAATTATAACTTATTATCAATAGCAAGAAAATGAAGAGTATGGAAATGAAGAGATAAAGTTCACTGCTCAGTGAGGGATTTAGAGTTGGCATGCAGGGTGTTAACTTGAAACTTATTATTTTAATGTTATTCATAAGAATAGCTCTTTAGCCAAACTTGATTCAGTCATGGCAAATGTTTACAAACGAGTTTTCTTAATTTATAATTACTATGTAATCTCAACACAAACACTTTGCATAAAAAAAAGTTGAATTGTGTACATCCAATAAAATCAGACAATGTAACTCTTAATTCTTTATATATTAACTAGTGAAAGTGAATTTAATTGTGAATGAAATTTAAGGTTTAATTAGGTAAAGCAGTAATGTCCTTTTTTGGTGTGCAACTAATACCACAAAACATGACAGAATTAATTAAATCCATTGATACTTACTGACATTTGTGCTTTTGCTTTCCCGCCAAAAATAATGTCACTTCCTGTACGATGATGTCTTTAAAGTTCTTAAAGGTCTGTCATTTTTGACAGTTAAAGGGATGGAAAGTGATATTGTGACATATGAAAACTACATCAATTGATTGACAATTACAACAATATTATCAAGAAAATGCTTTGATTAGAGAATGGAAAAATTAAGAAACACCTGGAATATTTCTTTCTAAACTGCCTGTTTTTCCAAAGCAGTGAAATTATTTAAACAAACAAAAAATATATTTAGACATATATGACGTCTAATACACTGCATACTATACTATTCAATCCAATCTATCTAGATGGTTTAAATGGATGTTTTCAGATGATGATTATAGCAAATTTTTTGGCAATTTTATTAACGTAACCATGGAAACTAAGTGTCCTAAAAAGTGCACAAAGCAACTTCTACATTCAAACTAGATGGAAAGTGTGAATCGGCGATAAAGCAGCACTCTGTGTGAATTCACTTTAAAAGAGTTCCTCAGCAAGCTAAAAATAGTAGATAACCATGGTGCTGGAGACAGAGAAACTATTGCACAGTATATTGATATCTCTGACAATAATTGATGGTTTTTTATTCACTTGTTGATTGCTGTGCTTGTTTGTGTGGGACTGTTAGTTAAAGAAACAAAATGGTAATAATAAGATTTATTCTGCACTGGTAAAAACCAGAAAATGTAAATACGTGGCTTCTGCAGGGAGATACAGGACAAGCGATTTACCTGTTCACATAAAAATATGATTTCTTCAAATTGCTTTTTCATCCCCGCAGTTTGTATACATAAACCATTGGGCTGCCATAATGTGGTCGTAATACATTTCTGTTGTGAAATTGCACCCATGTTGTAGTTTTGTGCAGCAGAGGATATGGGAAGCTGTTTTGCATTATTTGTTCGGTTAGAAATTTGCATCTTATCACATTAAATTTACACATATAGCAAAGAGGAATATTATGAATATCAACAAAAGCAACCAATGATAATGATATAAGAATCAATCTATATGTGGCAGGGCAGAGGGCGGGGCCGGGTTGTGATTCCCGGCCCCTAATCAGGCTATTCAAGCCTCCGAGAGGGATAGGGCCGATCGGAGATGGCAGTTCTACAGAGAGAGAGAGAGAGAGTTACGGGCAGCTGTCTGACACCTGTGTGTGTTTGTCTTTTTGGTTAAGTTCATTATTAAATTATCATTCATATTGTCAAGCCGGCTCTCGCCTCCTCCTTTCCCTTTTACCTGTTACACTATAATAGTGACATTAACAACCATATTTGTGAATTATTTTAATCAGTATCAGTTTCAATATTTTAAATGGCTTGTACAAATATATAATAACTCTTCTACTATGTTACAAATGTATTTTGAATCAGTTGGACTACTTTTGTAATACTTATGGTGCTCCAAGTTCTTTTTTGGAGTTTGACAGCCTAATATTTTCATTGAATGGTAAAGAGTAGCTTGGACATACTGTTAAACTTCTTTTTCGTCTTCCACGGAAGAAAGAAAGTCATATGGAAGGTGAGTAAATGACAGTATAATTTACTGCACCGCTATCATAATGCCATTCCCCATGACTCATGACTTTCATAATCCCCTGCCACTAATGCTCGTGTGCCTCTATCGTGAGATAATAAATGAGAATCCATCCCAGTCTGCTGTGTTGTGCCTCGGTCTGAGCATGTCCTTAACGCATTATCGATATCTTGTGCTTGAACAAAGATGAAAAAATGGAATCAGCCGCCCCTTAACTGGGAATTAAATGGGAGCAGAGTTCAGTGGCACAGACACTGAAGCTTCCATTACGGCATTATGAGCAGGGACCGTCAGCCAAAGCATCGACCAATCTGCGGCCGAGATAGGTGGCAAATCAATGGTCATTGATTAAGATCAGACTGTTACTCTCAGGGGCTTTGTCCAGCGGATGGCCAGCGGCCAGAGAAAGCTGATTGGTCCAGTGAAGAGATGACTGGCCCATTAAATGACCTGGTCTGGGCACAAACCATCTGTCGGGTGTCAACAGCAATGTGAACTCTGACCCTGATTTAAGACATCCTATAACCCAACAGACAGAGCTGGGACCCCTTTAGACCTACAGTAGATGGTTGTTTATATGAGGGTGAATCTTGCAAAACCTGTCAAGACCATATCTGGGTTGTATTTCACAGCAAAATCACAAGGAAGAAAATAATAAGACATTTTTGTTAGAGTAAAGAAAATGTACTCAAAGTATATTTTAGGACCATTAGGATGTTTTGCAATGTGACATTATTTTTTATTATATTGTGAAAGTGTAATTGATTAATTTAAAGTTTTATGACAACTAAACAAATTTTATCCCAAATCTTTTTTTACTGAAATGCAAAAACATAATGTTATATTATTGAAATATTGTAAAACAAACAATCTCCATTGTTGACTTGTATGTATGCTGATTTAAAAAAATATATTTGTTTTACAATTTATAAATACTGTATAAAAGAAATGAGAATTTAATGAAAATTACCAAAATAATTATAATGGTCCTATGATTTTTTAGTTTTTGGCACCATTCTGAGTAAATTCTAGAGACTGTTATGCATGTAAATCCCAGGAGATCAGCAGTAACAGAAATACTCAAACCAGCCCATCTGGCAACAGTCACGCGACCATTGAAATCCCTGAGATCCAAATTTTTACCCAATCTGATGGTTTGTGAATATTAACTGAAGCTCCTGACCCACATCTGCATGAGTGCATGCTGCCACATGATTGCCTGATTAGATAATTGCTTGAACAAGTTGGTATACAGGTGTTCCTAATAAAGTGCTCCATGATTGTATATCAGAATATGGTGTTGTTAAGGTGTTACGGTTATTTTACGATCATTAAGGGGTGCCACTCTCATATGGGTATAAAAGGAGCTGGAATGCCCACTCTCATTCAGGTTTTGTGCTGAGGAGCCGAGACACGGTGGCAAGAGGGACACAACATCTCATTCCCTCCATCAGGAAATGGAGGTTAAGACAGTAACCGAGTTGTTGCCCTTCTGTCACTCACTCGACATTGTGTCGATGTAGTGACACTAGGGGTCCCCATAGAAAAGCGCCACACCAGCTGAACCGTATTATGTGAACTGCTGATGCAGGTGCAAGCAAGCTGCTGCGTACGTAACAGCAGGTGCATCAGTCTGCACGTAACCTCCCCCAACACCCCACAAGACATCATGTAGTTCCCCCACACCCCTGAGGGGGGGGGGAAGCGACGTAACTAGAATGGGAGCAGGCCATGCCAGCCGCGGCCATTTCTCTCTCTGTTTTCTCTCCACAGAGTATTAGATTTGGCTGGGGCCATCTAACGCTATTATACTAATTGGGAAAGCTGTTCTTTTCCTTTCCTATAATTTCAGGGGGAAAAGACCCTGTGGAGGCCATATCCTGCCCGAAGGGGACGAACATATGGCAATATGACTTGTGGGCTCACCAGCCACACATTGAAGAGGCGCAGTGGTAGGTTCTGCCTTGAAGGGGAGGAAATCTACAAACACAGCAACTGGGGCAGCAACTATGCCCAAGGGAGACATGGGTCTGCCTACAGGGAGACCGTACTTCGGAAAATACATCACAGATTACCAGATTAACCGGACCTGTGGAGCACCTATCCCAGTACAGGGCATATTAGACACCATAGTGGGTCCGGCTGCAAATTCCTCTGGCGAATTCACGAGCCACAGTGCTAGGGAGGAAGGACATCCAGGGCTCACAGGTTTGGGAACTTGCATGGGAGAAGAAGTGCACGTCTTCACCTCATGGAGGGGAAAGGCGCAATACGCAAGCGATACACCTGGCCAGCTGTTCCGTATTACCTAATTTACCTCTTTGTACCTGACAAAACACAAGAGGAAACCGGCTTAACCCGGAGATTGTAAAATCTCACAAAGGTATTGGTGTTACCCAGCCCACTGCTCTGCAAATGTCTGCTTGAGAGGTGCCATTGGCCAGGGCCCATGAGGATGCCACTCTCCTTGTAGAGTGTGCTCGTATTCCCAAAGGGGCGGCTTGGCCTGGGCCTGGTATGCCAAAGTGATGGCATCCACGATCCAGTGGGCAATCCTCTGTCTGGAGACAGCGTTCCCTTTCCGCTGTCCTCCGAAGCAGACACAGAGCTGCTCAGATTGTCTAAAGTTGTCTGCGTGTGATCCATGTAGATGTGCAAAGCATGCACCGGACACAGTAACGGCAGGGCTGGGTCTGCCTCCTCTTGGGGCAGCGCTTGCAGGCTCACCACCTGATCGCTGAAGGGTGTTGTGGGAAACTTGGGCACATAGCCCGGCCAGGGCCTCAGGATCACGTGAGAATCTGCCGGACTGAACTCCAGGCAAGTGTCACTGACAGGGAACACTTGCAGGTCCCCATCCCATGGCCTAGGAGGATTCAGCCTCCAGACACCTCTGAGGAACCCTATGATTAGGTCGTGCTTCCCTAGGAACTTACCGTTCACCGCGTCATGGTGGACGGTAAGGTGGCACCTTCAAGGTGGAGGGGTCAGCTGCCCCTCCAACTTCTCCTACAGGAAGGAAAGCATCTCTGGGGTCTTTGGCTCAGGAAGAACACCACATCGTGAACAAATGCCAATTTAGGGCATAAAGTGGCTCAATGGGGGGAATGTGTATTTGCACAGCTGTGTGTCAGCGCGTCTGTCCAGAGGGGGGCTCCCATCAGGGAATACCAGAGCAGGCAGTGGGAGGATTCCCAGGAAGTGAACACGTCTACCTGTGATTTGCCAAATCGACTCCAAATTAGCTGGAACAACTGAGGGTGGAGTCTCCACTCTCTGCTGAGCGTCGCCTGCCACGACAGTGCATCTGCTGTGGTGTTGAGGCTGCCCAGGATATGAGTGGCCCGCAGCAACCTCAGCCGCTGCTGACTCCTGAGGAGGAGATGGCGGTCGATTTTCAACATGCAAGGAGAATGTACGGCACCTTGGCGATTTATATACGCTACTCTTGCTGTGTTGTCGGACCAGACCAACACGTTCTTGCTCCGGATCAACGGCAATAGCCTCCGCAGGGTGAGCAGTACAGCCAGCAAGATAAAGGGGCACCGGAGACACCAGTTCGAGAGAGAGAGAGAGAGAGAGAGAGAGAGAGAGAGCGAGATGAACTCGGCCGCATTGCATGTGTGTCTGTGTTTGTTTCATGTTGAGTGTTGCATAAAATTGTTGACTGTTCAGCCGGTTCCCGCCTTCTCCTTGCTTGTCCTTTAACTGTTACAGGGTGTTATGGTTATTTTTCAATCTTTAAGGGATGTTATAGTTATTTTACCATGGTTATAAGGTGTTACAGTTATTTTACTATGGTTAAGGGTTTTTACAGTTATTTTACTGTAGGTAAGGTATGTTATAGTTATTTTACCATGGTTATAGGATGTTACGGATATTTCACTATGGTTAAGGGTTTTTATAGTTATTTTACCGCCTTTAAGGGGTGTTACAGTTATTTTACCATTGTTAAGGGATGTTACAGTTATTTTACCATGGTTACATGGCAGACATCCATATTTCACAGGATCAGTTGCGCACTGAACATGATTGCACCATAAACAATGTGTGGGAGCTAGTGATGTCATGCTAGTGATGCCATCATGAAGCTGAATACATTATCTACCCTTTACATGGCCACTGAACCAGACGGTCTCATAACACATGTTGTATTTGTAAGCTTCTACTTGTTTCTTGAGTGTGTCCAGCATAATGTAGCCCTGAACATAAATAAAAGACCTTCTTTAGAGAATAGAGATACTGAGAGAGAAGGGGGGGGAGGGGGGAGATGAAGAGAGATTCAAAGACAAGGGTGATAAGGAGAGATCGGCCACCTGCACTCCCACACAGACTTCCCCAGCAGAGGTCATAAAGTGAAGGATAGTGGGGCGTGATCAGAGAGGAAATGGTGAGAACCTTCCCAGAATCCATCAGTGGGCCCTTGAATCGATGGGGAGCGAGTGTTGTTGTTTTGTAGTGGCTGTGAGGGTGTGTGGGTGTGAGAACAGACTCTTAGACTTTTGTCTAAGAGAGAGATCAACATATTGATACAATAAAATACTTCCACTCATAATAACAGTTCTACCATCAGCTCAAGACTACAGTGGCAAGAAAAAGTATTTGAACCCTTAGGAATTACCTGCATTTATGTATAAATTTGTCTTACAATCTGGTTTGTTCTTCATCTAAGTTACAATAATGAACAAATACAATCTATTTCAACTAGTAACACACAAATTATTATGTTGTTCTTGTACATATTAAATACATCATTCAAACATTCACAGTATAGGTTGTATAAAGTATATGAACCCCTAGGTTAATTATGTTAACAAAAGCTAATTATGTGGCTTTTCCACTGCACGGTACAACTAGACTCAAATTGACTCTGCTCGCATTTTTGGGGTTTTCCACTGTGGATAGTACTTAGTAAATGGTCTGCACTTATATAGCACCCTTTTAACCTCAACGGTATTCAAAGCGCTTTACACTGTGTCCCATTCACACATTCATACACCAATAGCGGCAGAGCTGCCGTGCAAGGCACTAGCCTGCGATTGGGAGCAACTTGGGGTTCAGTGTCTTGCCCAAGGACACTTCGGCATGTGGAGTCGTGTGGGCCGGGATTCGAACCACAAATCCTGCGATTAGTGGCCGACCCGCTCTATCTAAAATCCTGCAAGTGGAAGTGGTTCGACCAAATGGACACTATCTAAACAGCGAGCATTGGGAGAGAGTGTGCGCTGGACTGGAGTTGATCCATGATGGAGGATGGTACGTTTTATTACGTTAACTCTATACACTGCTTGAAAGCTCCACTTTATTTATTTGACCAGCAACTGGAAGCTGCTTCTAAAACAACCAGGCCAATTTAACTGTTACACTTGTGTAAAATCACCATGCAACATCTGATTTATGCAACACAATGAGCTAATAGCTAACAGCAAGCAGCAGTGTTATTGTTTTGGTCAGTTTATGTTGTGTTTAAGATGATGTCATGGCAGTAGAGGCGGCACAACTATGACGATCATTCTATAATCCCACCCATTGGTAAACCTAAAATCCAATTCATGAAACGAGATCGGAGGTGTGGGTTAGAGCCTCTTCGCCTTATAAAAAGCACTCAAACATTTTGAGTTTGCTATTCACTAATTGCATCTGCTGAAATGGACCACGCCTCGTGAAAAAAAGAGATCTCTGAAGACCTATTGTTGTTTTGCATAAAGCTGGAAAGGGTTACGAAGTTATCTTGAAGAGCGTAGATATTCATCTGTCCACATTTAGACAAACTGTCTATAAATGATAGTCGATTAAGTATTGTGGCTACTCTCCCTAGAAGTGGCCGTTCAGCCAAATGACTCAAATGGGCAATTGTTTTTCACAGATACTCTAAAAATTGCATTTAGATGCCAGAAAACAATTTAGACAAACTTGATAAACATTTCAAGGTAATATGGTATTGTTATTAATGAATCTGGAGAAAGTCTGCAAAGTAATAAAGCACTTCAATTTCTCCACACGGCAGATTTAAGCTGACTACCACATGATTTATTTGTGAGGTGAAGTGAATTAAAATGAAAAGTCATCCTCCCCTAAATCTCAGTGCAACTTCGGTGAAGCAAAACCCAATAAACAATTCAAACCTCATTAATGGGAATCCAGGAACCCTTGACCTGAGCCAAGATTGACTACAACCACCAAAAACCAAAAGAAAAAAATTGTGTGTGTGTGTGTATATATATATCTATATATATATATATATCTATATATATCTATATATATATATATATATATATATATATATATATATATATATATATATAGATATATATAGATATATATATGTATATGTGTATATACTTTAATTATCTGAATTATTATATTTATAAAATGTGTTATATTTCTAATTATTTTAATTGAACTATGATTATTTAATCATTATGTGTAATTATTGTTATTTATTTTAGGGACTTTCTCAGCGAGAATGAGATTAATTGCAATTAATTAGATTAATTAATCATCATATCATGTAATTAATAGTATCAAAATGTATCATTGATTATATATACTGTATATTAGTGCTGTCAGTTAATTACATTTTTTAATCGTGATTAATCACAGATATTGGAAGTCCTGAAATTTGAGTCTAAATATATTTATTTTCCTGTCAAAATGCATTTATTTCATTCTTAGGAAAGAAAACAAATGAATATTTAACAACATAATGCTTTATTAACAATTTCCAACCAAAGCCTTCCACAGTATGAAGATTGAAATTATCACCATTTCAAGTAGCGTTAAACGTTTCCAAAATCCTAAATGGGAGTTTGACTAATTATATTAAAAACAGCATGAATTAAAGATTATTCAATAAATGCATACTTTGTAAAGAACATTTGGGTAAATGTGCAAAATTGCAATCAAAATAATGTCATAAAACAATGAGTCCTTTTTTTTTTCTTTTGATGTTTTTTAATGAAATATGGCTGGGTCATGTTCTTGACAGGTTTCATGAGATTCATTCTCATGTATTTTTCACATGCATAACAGCCTCTGCTTTCATTCTGGAGATATTTTTACATACAAACTACAAACCACTGCTTGAGAAAATAAGGATTGAGGTTTTTGACTCAAACCCTTATAGTATAGTATATAGTATAACCCTTTCGACAATATCCCCTTTTGACTAGCCCTGGTCTTTCCTACAATATGCATGCTTCCCAACCTCCAAAAAGAGCACATTTGGCACACTTCCACCTCAAGCACATATGCACAGGCTTAGCACTAATATGCACCAGACTGTGTGAATTAGACAAGATACAAAGGGAAAATGCAGTGCAATCACAGTGGTCTATAGGAATGAAAAGCATTCAGAGCAGGAACATCTAAACGTGACAAATGAGTGTTTAAGATTTCAAATTTACAGCCAAACACAGCCACACATACTAAACTATGAGAGCCATTTACTCACAACCCCATTTCCAAGGTCTTAATCGCAAGGCAGACAGTGTTTTTCTCCTGTGATATTACCCGTGGTTGTTTACACACCACTGTGAGTGTAAGTATGTGTGTTCGTCAGCCGGGATAAGACCTCTCACTAGTGGATGTGTCCTTACATGGTCTTCCTCCACTAACACATACTGACTTACCATTAATATTTACAGCTTCACAGTTTGGATAGACAGAACATCCAAGCAGAAGATGTGTAAATCATGCGGTGCTTTAACATGCTTTTGCAAAGGAAAGAAACAAAAAGCATCTGTTTTCTTTTTTGTTGAGCTTGAAGCTTGAGTTTTGTCAAGGAGTGTGCTGTTACTATTATTGTAAGCAATTGGATGTATAAATATTGCTTGGTGAATGGCAAAAGAGGTGAAAAAATCCCATAGACTTACATTAAACAGTGGCTCGAGCCATATCTAGAGACCAGAATATCATAACGGCATGGTTAGTCTCTCTTGACATTGTTGACAAACTCTTCATTTAATCTCATTGCCGTCTTGGAGAAACAATTGAGATGTTAAAGAGATCTCATTTAGGATTTTTTTCGTCGTATTCAGGGAGGCAGAAAGCTGAAGGCACCAACAACATTCTCCTTGACACGAGGGGCACAATAACTTTTTTAGCCAATTCTGCAAGATCTGGGTCAGATTTTAAAATACACACAGAAACATCAGCAAAACTAAAATGGATTCAGGTTCTTCTCTCTCTCTAGTCCAAAACAGCACAAAAGATAGGACACATGCTCACTTAAAGGGACAGTTCACCCAGAAATTAATATTCTCTTATCATTTACTCATCCTCATGTTGTTCCTAGCCTGGTCTAATGAACATTACTTGCCCGTGGCAATATTTTTGTAAACTTAAATGAAACTT
The DNA here is from genome assembly GCA_032164185.1 of Moxostoma hubbsi. Classification (NCBI taxonomy): domain Eukaryota; kingdom Metazoa; phylum Chordata; class Actinopteri; order Cypriniformes; family Catostomidae; genus Moxostoma; species Moxostoma hubbsi. Next base: position 22,006,830 of record JAVLUX010000041.1, read on the forward strand.
AAATTGTGTTGGGTTTAGTGGTTGTGTTGGGTTTAGGGGTCGTGTTGGGTTTAGGGGTTGTGTTGGGTTTAGGGGTTGTGTTGGGTTTAGTGGTTGTGTTGGGTTTAGCGGTTGTGTTGGGTTTAGCGGTTGTGTTGGGTTTAGTGGTTGTGTTGGGTTTAGGGGCTGTGTTGGGCTTAGGGGTTGTGTTGGGTTTAGGGGTTGTGTTGGGTTTAGGGGTTGGGTTGGGTTTAGGGGTTGGGTTGGGTTTAGGAGTTGTGTTGGGGATGTGTTGGGTTTAGGGGTTGGGTTGGGTTTAGGGGTTGGGTTGGGTTTAGGAGTTGTGTTGGGTTTAGGGGTTGTGTTGGGTTTAGGGGTTGGGTTGGGTTTAGGAGTTGGGTTGGGTTTAGGGGTTGTGTTGGGTTTAGGGGCTGTGTTGGGTTTAGGGGCTGTGTTGGGCTTAGGGGTTGTGTTGGGTTTAGGGGTTGTGTTGGGTTTAGGGGTTGTGTTGGGCTTAGGGGTTGTGTTGGGTTTAGGGGTTGTGTTGGGTTTAGGGGTAGTGTTGGGTTTAGGGGATGTGTTAGGATTAGGGGTTGTGTTGGGTTTAGGGGTTGTGTTGGGTTTAGTGGTTGTGTTGGGTTTAGGGGTTGTGTTGGGTTTAGGGGTTGTGTTGGGTTTAGTGGTTGGGTTGGGTTTAGTGGTTGTGTTGGGATTAGGGGTTGTGTTGGGTTTAAGGGTTGTGTTGGGTTTAGGGGTTGTGTTGGGTTTAGGGGTTGTGTTGGGTTTAGGGGTTGTGTTAGGATTAGGGGTTGTGTTGGGTTTAGGGGTTGTGTTGGGTTTAGGGGTTGTGTTAGGATTAGGGGTTGTGTTGGGTTTAGGGGTTGTGTTAGGATTAGGGGTTGTGTTGGGTTTAGGGGTTGTGTTAGGGTTAGGGGTTGTGTTGGGTTTAGGGGTTGTGTTGGGTTTAGGGGTTGTGTTAGGATTAGGGGTAGTGTTGGGTTTAGGGGATGTGTTGGGTTTAGGGGTTGTGTTAGGATTAGGGGTAGTGTTGGGTTTAGGGGTTGTGTTGGGTTTAGGGGTTGTGTTAGGATTAGGGGTTGTGTTGGGTTTAGGGGATGTGTTGGGTTTAGGGGTTGTGTTAGGATTAGGGGTTGTGTTGGGTTTAGGGGATGTGTTGGGTTTAGGGGTTGTGTTAGGATTAGGGGTAGTGTTGGGTTTAGGGGTTGTGTTGGGTTTAGGGGTTGTGTTAGGATTAGGGGTTGTGTTGGGTTTAGGGGATGTGTTGGGTTTAGGGGTTGTGTTAGGATTAGGGGTAGTGTTGGGTTTAGGGGTAGTGTTGGGTTTAGGGGTAGTGTTGGGTTTAGGGGTTGTGTTGGGTTTAGGGGTTGTGTTAGGATTAGGGGTTGTGTTGGGTTTAGGGGTTGTGTTGGGTTTAGGGGTTGTGTTAGGATTAGGGGTTGTGTTGGGTTTAGGGGTTGTGTTGGGTTTAGGGGTTGTGTTAGGATTAGGGGTTGTGTTGGGTTTAGGGGATGTGTTGGGTTTAGGGGTTGTGTTAGGATTAGGGGTAGTGTTGGGTTTAGGGGTTGTGTTGGGTTTAGGGGTTGTGTTGGGTTGTGTTGTGTAGATTGACGGTCTCAGACGCGGAGGTAACTGAGATTCGTATTCCACCACCCGGATTGAGGCGAGTCACTATGCCACCGCAAGGACTTAGAGTGCACTGGGAATTGGGGACAAAAAGGGGATAAAAAAATAATAAATGAAATAAAAACAAAAAAATAGGCTAAAATAGTTTTTGAGTGCACTATAACCCTTTATAAATTAATTTAACATAAAAATTACATTTTTGAATATTTTTGTAAATTTGGTCTGTTATGGTTTGATGTACGTTTTTGCCATTTTGCACATAAATGTCAATTATATCTGTTATTTTTTTGTCGACTAAAATGCTTATTATATCAGTTCTAGTCTTCTAAAGCCATGCAATAGTTAGTGTGAGGAACAGTCCATAAGTGAATTCATTATTCACAAAATCTTCCCCTCCACCATAGCTCTCAAATCTCATTTGGGCTTCAGTGTATGCAAACTTAGCATATACTTTGAAGTGAAACAGACATTAGTGCGATAATGTCATAACCTGAAATACAAAAAGCAAACACAAAATGCTGCAGTTCTCAGAGGGGGGTAGATGCATCCTTCATGTCTAAAACAACAGGAGCTTCATGTGGTTCTGGGCGATGGCGTGATTGTTTGAACAAACAGTCTGCCACACTGCACATTTTTAATGCATCACCAGTGTTCCAGTGCAAGTATAAAAAACAAATGCTAGGAAAATATTGTTCTTCTCCATAAAAGTGCACCAAAGAAGCATTCAAACACACTGACACGCACTTACAGGCATAATAAGCACATCAGCATGCATGCTCACATAGGGGTGAATCTCACAAATCTGTTTAGATCATTTCCAAGGATTATTCCATCCCAGATTCAAAATGAATAATAATAATTATAATAATAATAATAAATATATTGTACATAGTGAAAATGAAGCCTATTTTAGGACCATTAAGATGGGAGCACTGTACCATTTATTTCGTGACTATTTAGCACATTTCCCCCAAATTTTCATTATGGTAATGTGTGCAGACATTTCACGTTAGATGTTTTGTAATTGTTTGTAATTCTCATCAGACTTCACTCGTGATTCTCAAGAAATATGTAAAAAAAAAAAAAAGAAGCTTAACATTGTCTTTGTGTTTGTTTTTGAGTTGCTATAATATGCAATAGATTGGCATGTCTTAAAGTCAATATTGGGTCAAAAATGGCAAATAATAAACAGATTTCTATAGAATCTTGTCAGTCAATCATTGTTTTGAGGAATGAAGGCTAAACAATGCTTGAAATGGAAGATTTCGTCCAAAGGTGTAACTACAGTCTTCAAAGACAAAGCACAACTGTCTCTAACAAGGACAGAAAGAGATGTGGAAGACCAGATGTGCAACTAAACAAGAGGATAAGTACATCAGAGTCTCTAGTTTGAGAAATAGACGCCTCACATGTCCTCCGCTGACAGCTTCATTGAATTCTACCCGCTCAACACCAGTTTCATGTACAACAGTAAAGAGAAGACTCAGAAGAAAAACAAAAAGAAAAGGTTTGAGTGGGCAAAGAAACACAGACATTGGACAACAGATAATCGGAAAAGAGTGTTACGGAAGTGTGGGGTGAAAGGTCACCTGAGTATCTGGACAAACTGACCGCTAGAATGACAAGGATCTGCAAAGCTGTAATTGCTGCCACAAGTTTAGGAAGTTCTGAAGATTATTTTCAAATTGTAATAGTAATTTTTCATGTTATTAATGTCCTGACTACAGGACTACATTGTGATCAGTTAAATGCCACTTTGGTGAAAAAAGCACAAATTTCTTTTCATAAGAGCAAAATCTGTACATTGTTCCAAACTTTTGGACGCTGGTGTACATATTTCACCATTTTTATTTTTGTAATATGAAGGTCTCGTTAAAATTGACATGGAATCATATTACCTGGCCTTCATCATTTATTTTCGGTACTTTTCAAATGTCTTTTCTGTCCTGATTTGACTGTTTTAGCCTTGATAATCCATTATAAAAATACAAATTATGATATGCTTAAAATTATGCTATAAACAAATATAAACCATTTAAATATTTATTGTGTAAATAATGATTTGTAAAATATATATATATATATATATATATATATATATATATATATATATATATATATATTAGTGTCCAACAGTTGTGGCATCATTTCCACCACACAAAAATAATTTTACCTTTTTTTACTTCAAAAACAAAACAAAAACAAAACAAGTGTCAGCGAAGAGCATGCTTGAGATTAAATATGAGACAAGTGATGTTTAAAGGACAAAAAGAAAAATTAAGGTAAAAATTAGAATATACATAATAGCGTCATTTCCATTCAAGATGTAATTTTGCAAAATTATTTAACATTTAATTGTGTAAATTTAAAATACATCAAATGTTAGCTATATAATTAGGCTAAGCAAGACAATGGAGTTGGTCATTATATCTCAAAAACATTAAAAATGTCATTTCCACCACAGAATTCGATGAAATACAGAATTTGAAATGTGCTGGAAATGACACTGGGAATTATTATAAATAAATATTACATTAAATGTCATAAATCTCCCATGATGCATGTACATACAATGTTGGACATTGTAAGAAGACATATATATATATATATATATATATAACATTGTGTGAAAGTGTGAAAAACGTTTTAATGAGATTTAACTTTCTAGAAGTCCACAGTGCTAAAAGTGGCTGAAGTTGAAGATACTGTAGGTATGCAATTTTGAGTTGAAATAAAAAAGTTTGAGTCTTTTGAATACACATTTCTCAATCCTCTTGTGCAGTAAAGTGTGGAGAAATTGCAATTCTTTCTGACAATCCAGCAGTGTGAGATTCACTCTTGTCTTGTCGTGGGATACAGTGACCAGCCGGTGACCTTGGGTTTCTGGGACCACTCAGATCTCTGTGAGAACAGTTTTAGGCTCCACCCCATATGATGTGAGTAACAGATTAACCCCTCCCACCCACAGGAAGATGTACCAGATTCTCACAGATGTCTATCAATAGCAATTACCCCTCAGCATTTCACAAACAAGAGCTATTTCTGTTTAAAGATTCAGGAAGCGGTTTAACATCTCATAAAGCACACAGATGCTGTTCAAAACAGAAATATTCCCTTGAATATGATTTCTGTCTTATGGAGCAGTGTAATCAATATTTAATTGTAAAACTGTAAAATAATAATAAGAATTAGGGCTGTCAATCGATTAAAATTTGTAATCAAATTAATTACATGGTGTCCCGATTAATTCATCGCTATTAATTGCATATTCAAATATTTGCTGAGAAAGCACCTCATATAACAATAACTCAATATATAAATATTATACATATTTATATCAATATATAATTCTACATAGTTATCTTTAAATATTTAAAAATTGTATATATATATATATATATATATATATATATATATATATATATATTCAGATAACTAAAATGCATTACATTCTTGTAGCAGAAGAGTTAATCATTGATAAGACAAAAAGCGGCTTTAGAATACAATGTATTGTTTACTACCATATTATTGATCATAAGTCAATCATTGACTTATGATCAATTTTCTCAGCAAATATTTGAATATGCAATTAATAGCGATTAAATTAAAGGTACTGCTGTCTAAAGGGGGTGTGATGAGAGCACAAGTTCATGCACACATTAGTCTAAATAGTGCTTGAAAGAGGAAATTGTTCACATTTTTACTCCGCAGCATCTGATGCCGAACCAGCTTACACCAAACTCACACATCAACATTCGGCAGTTCATGGAAGTAAATAAAATAGATTTGGCTTTAAAGCATTTTGTTTTGATGAAGTTTAGTTGCAAATTAATATGTTAGTTTCATAACGTTTGACTTGTTGTATTGAGCAGTTATGAGTAACAGGAAATTCATTAAAATAACTAGTGATTCTCACATTCGATGTCAATATAAATGGTATATTATGTCATATTTAGATAAAATTTCTCAGAAATGTTGATAAAAAAAGATGTATTCAGATGTATCACACTGGTTGTGCTGTAGTTAATGTATATTTTGAAATGTCAATGAATTTCTGCATTTTATTATTTAAAAAAATGGTATATTAATTAATAACTTTTTATATTAGATTGAGCTTAACTTGAGTTGAAACCAGAACATTTCTTTAAACTGACGTGTATACATCATTAATAGCAGTTCACTGGCACAAGTTAGTCCAGAGTGTGTTCATACCAATTGCGAACCGTACTAGAGTCCACATGAACCGTACACCAGACCTGGAGGGCACCTAAATTCGATAAATTGCTTTTAATCCAACTAAACGACTCGGGTCTGGACCAATAGCTCCCATAGAGTGTCTACAACGTCTTGGATTTCTAATGAGCAAAAAATGAATACAAAATAATCCTGATGTAATTTCGTGCTTTTTTTGGGGGGGTTTGTTTTTTACGTCTCAAGGCGTCTATAAACTCTGCAAAAAGACAATGAGTTGTGTGTTTAGCCACGGGTCGGCTACATTCCTACAGGCCATGCGGACGCGAATTGTGACACCAGACAATCAATATAATACACAGAAATCACTGACCCACCTGAGGATGTGAGGAACCAGCAGTATATCTCTAGCCACTCGAAACGTTCCATTACAAACACCATCTGAGTTTTACAAATGACTACATCCGCTGGGGTTTTTGGCACAGGGCTGCTCAGATCACCCTTGGATGATGCCTCTTTTAATTTGAACAGCTCAATGTGATCTTGAACATAAAATAAAAGTGAAATTTCAATGATTTACTTGTTCTTGATGACAACAGTCCATTGGCCTCCAAGGTTACAATCTAAAATATTAAACTCAAATGATTCCTCAGTTACAAATTTAAGATTTGTTCAAAAGAATAAGAATAAGAATAAGTGAAACAAAGAGGTCAGATGAAACAGGGGGTTATGAAAGTGTATAATTAGGAGCCAATTTTGGTGATATGTTGTACAATGAAAACCATACCAGTCAAAAACTTGCTCGTCCAATATCGTAGAAAACGATTTTTGATTTTTCTTCTCTAAATTTGGATCAGATGATCTTGAGGTCATACCAGTTGAGTTATTAAATGTTTTTTTGCTATCCCAAAACACTCATGTGTATTACATTGACAAATGTGACCGAGATGACCAAATAGTGAGGTCGCATTTTCATAATGTTTGGATATTTTTACGTTAACCTTGCTAGCTTTGAGCGTAATTCCATGCACACCAATACGCTGATACCCACCAAATATCAGGTTATTCAGAAAGTCCCATGACACGAAATAAAACATGATTAAATGAGTTTTGAAATATTCAGATAATTCACTGCTTTTGACATCAAAATGTAAACAAACATGCACAGATTCGATAAAGCGGTAAAACGGTAATCCGTTTTTTGCCCAAACCATTTATGACCTTACCTCAATAAAAAACATTTAATTAATTTATGCGACTAAAGATCTTGTCAGCTTATTAAGCATTACTGGTGTAAAATCGTGCATGTAAACACGTTTGGCGACAGCTAGTGAACCTTACAATGGACGCACCATTTGTGAACGTTTACTTCATATTTTTAGACTATCTCTGAAGCTGAAATGCTAAATCTTAACACATGATGCCCATCTCAAACTGATATGCATATATATACAAGCAGTAATAGTAGACCAGTTCTCAGAGTCAATAAAACCATATCTGGTTAGAAAGCACAAATAAGCAATTCTGAAAGTGCTGCAGGTATTTTCCAATAATTCTTATCGTCCGACAGGCTAAGCGAAGCCCTTCAGAAAGGTTGGTGGAGGTAGAGCCGTCTAAACGCCAGAGCTGATAAGCGCGGATGGTTATCTAGCGGTTTCAAAGGGACAAACCAACAATCAGGAGGTCATTAAGAGGTTTTAGGCACAAAATCAATAGTGCCATTAATACTGTATAGTCATTACTGACCGAATACAACTTTTTAATGAAACCAAACCACACCCTCTCCTCTCATTACATCAGAGTTACACAATCAACTCTCCAATCAACCTTGTGAAAAATTCAAGTGCTTATTTTGTAATTTAGGGCAATAGATTACTGATTGTGTTGTTTATAAATGATTGTAATGTAAAGTGTGTGTGTGTATGCGCATGAAAGAGCTTAACTCTTGATACAGTTTCTTAGCAATAGCACTAGTGTAGATCAGTTAGTCAGGCGTGGTTGGTTAAAGCAAAGGAGTTTGAATACTCAAACATGGTCTGTTAGTTCTGTGCACCGGGAAGATACTGGTGATATAACAGAAAACACAGAACTGCCATTGAAACTGTGTGTTACGCTTTCATAAGCTTATAACAAAAAGGACGAAGGGGGTCAAGGGCTACTTTATATTCCAGAGAATATTTCTCATGGTGCTAGGTTCATATTTATAAGTCAGTTTCTGTTTAGCCACATACCTTTAAGTCTTAAAGGTACTGAACATTTCCTCCATTATTAGCCTGGAAGAAAGATACAGTTCATTTAAAACACAGTTTGAAACCTAAAGCGGGGCATTTTTTCCATGTTGTACAATGGCAATCTGATTTTTATTGACACTAAAATGGATAGATTCTTTTTAACTACGTAATACTATCTAAAGTTTAAAATGAAGGCTGTTTCGCGGTTTTCCAAGCTGGGTTACAGTGAGGCATTTACAATGGAAGTCAATGCGGCCAATTTGTAAACTGTAAAATACTCACTGTTTCACAAGTATAACCACAAGGCATAAGCAATATGTGTGCTAACATGATTTTAGTTTGATAAAATAACGTACTAACCCTTTCTGTTTGAAGTTATAGCCAATTGTATATCTTCGTTGCCACGGCGATGTTGTCTTCAAACCCTAAAACTCACAATTGTCTGTAAAAATGAACATTTATGCAACTTTACAGCTCAAATAATACATGAGTTATAACAGAAGAGTTAATGTGCATTTATAAAATGTTAAGCTTCACTTTTCTGCCTTTAAACCCTCCAAATGTGGTCCCATTCACTTCCATTGTAAGTGCCTTACTGTAATTTCGAATTTAGCTTTTTTAAAGGAAAGGAATGGATGGATGAAAATATTTTTGGTGGTAATCAACATCATGCCACAAATGCTGTTGATTGAGCTTAACTTGTATTGAACCCGGAATATTCCTTTAATCGGTGTGCTTCGTTTGGATTCGGTTACCGTCGGCCTTTACCGTGAAATGCCAGTAAAGGTGTTCCAATGAAATACTGTAACAAAACACAGCTGATCGGTCATTTGCTGTAATTTGCACGAGAACTGATTACACATGGGCACATAAACTGAAACAACCTCATCAACAAGAACTGCATGAGTAACGGACGCAGCCGTGATTGAGTCTGGACTGTTCGTTGAATGTCACTTCATATTTGGAAACCTCGCAGATGTGAACACACTAGCCTGCGTGAACTTCAGCTGAGCAAGCTGATTAAGAGACAACAACAAATTTCTTCTTATTGATTAGATGCTACTGCATGTTTAAATTAATGCAAATCAAAGACTACTTGCAATGCAAGACAGATTTGTGTGCTCACAATACAATCTGTAAAATCCAATGCTGATGCTTCAGCAGAAAGCCAGCATGGCCAAGTTGGAACAACAGGTAAATCGGTTTAAACCAGCGAACGCCAGTCTCTCAGGTGTTTGGGGCACTTTTCAGCTGGTCAGGATGGTGGACATGCTGGTAGACCATCTAAACTATCTAAAGACCAGCTTAGCCAGGCTAGGACAACAGCTAGACCAGCTTGACCCAGCTAAGACCAGCAAGGGCTGGTTTAAGTTCAGAAATAATCAGTTAAGAACGCATGGGCATCTACAAGCAGTGCAATTATAATGTACATTTTTTCATCGCAAAATAACATATCAGTGTCTGCACTCTGCATTAATTCCAAGGTCAAGTTCTGTGGCTGAGAGATTCAGACATGTCACTGCTAAAATACCTGGCAACAAGAAATGAACAAACAAATATGTTACAAGCAGACTCTGAGACAAAGGAGACAGATCTCCTGTGACCTAGACTTATAAATAGCCATCTGGAGCAGGCGCAGTGTCTTTTTCTAGCAAATTAAATCAGCATTGTCCTTTTCCACTGTTTCCACTGCAAAGAAACTAATAATGCACAGCCTTACCCTCAAGTAACACCAATAAAACTTTGTCAGAGCGGATGTCGCCCCAATCTCTTGTCCAACATAACAGCCTTTTCACTGTGCCAGTTTGGAGTTGGCACTCTTGTGACTGAGGGCACTTACGTCTGTCCCTATGACTCCTTACGGCCCCAACAGGTGCATAGTGTCACTTTCACAACAGCTGTGCCAAGTTCCTGATGACATCCGTGCCATCTCAGAGGTGTGGTCACCTTCTTAACACCCAGTTCCTCTTTACAATGGTGCTGTAATGTACATTATATTCTGCTAAATGTTTTTTAAGTGGCTTGTTGTACGTATCGCATCAGTTTCAATGACTTTTATTCCCTTTTACACAATTAATTAATCTAATTGCTTTCACTGTAGTGCATGACTTGTAAGGCGATACATTTAACGTTTGCATTATATAGCCAACTACATCTACAAGCTTGTTCGAGAGCGTTCAATTTGCACTATAGTTCAACTGATAAATGCAAAGTAGTCCTGAAGAGCACGTGAGTCGAACGGCTTCAGCAATTGAATTTTTCATCTCATATTTGCTTTTTAGGACACTATCACTTAGGTTTAGGTTTTTAATGTCGGTTTTGTTGATTTAAAGCATTAGTCTTTCAAACCTCATCTGATTCAGAGAACATTTAACTTGCTTTTAGCGCCACACAGTGGACATTTCAACTCGGAACTGCTACAATCACATATTTGTCATGAGATTAGGCTGCTTTTATAATGAGTCATACTTAATCTTAGGGATTTGATCAAAGCCTCAACCCTAAGTACCTCTTCAACTCTGCAAACCCGCCTGGCAGGTCTAAAAGGAGGTGCTTTTTATGTTTAAAATGTTCAAGTCTCCGAATACAAGTCAGGCATATGGGGCATTGTTTGAAAGCTTAGCATCTGAGCTTTTCATAGATAAACATTGCTTAATTACTAAATTTATAGCCTGAAAACATTCGCGTCACAAAGCAGTGCCACCTAGAGGTCATGTGGTAGAAAGATTCAAATGAATATAAAAGTCTTTCAAAAGGCACTTAAATAGACAAATCATATATCAAACGAAAGCTCGCATTCTCAGGAATGTTGCCATTATACCACAGTTCTCAAATATTTTCAAAAGAATCACAAAATGAAATGATTTCTCTAAAACATCAAATTCACACATCAGTTTTATGTGGCTATCACTGCTGTTGTAAGTTAAAAAAAGAAATTGTTAAAAACTTTATATGTGCTTTTACCTTGGGCAGTTTTTCAGAGGAAATTGCCATTATTTCCTTGTGAGCAGGGCTGGACTGGTAATCTGGCATACCGGGCATTTTCCCGGTGGGCCGATGCACTTTGGGGCCAATCAGGGGCGGACTGGCCATCATGAGAACCGGGACAGCCGCAAAACGGGCCACATGGGCCATATAGTGGGATAAGTTATGCAGAATGGGCCATAAAACGGCACCGCAATATGCCAAAGGGGCAGCGATATGCAGAAAAGGACACCGACCCCCCCCCTCCCACACACACACACACTACACTCAACAACTTTTGGGCCAGTTTCCATGTAAAATCCCGAGCCGATTTCTCTTCCCAGTCCACCCCTGCTTGTGAGTGAGCTTGCTTGTTTGAATAATCCAATGTTATATCTTTGATGTCTAGAACAAAATATGGAAATATATGTTATCGACTATTGATGATAAACTGTCATCATCGTAAAAGTAAGGATCTAGGCTTTCTAATGACACCTAATTTGAGCTTATAGTCCACTCAGAGGCCGAGATATTCAATGAAATAATGGGGATGGTGCATGAACTGAAAATTAGACTGAATGTCTATGGACGAGCACATCAGTGAGCACTAAAATGCATTAGAGTGCCACATACATTTCAGATTGGCGTTTTGTGATGGAAGGTGATAGAGGAAACACATTTCTAGTAATTGAAGCCTTTATTTTGGTCACACATTATACATGCATACATACATACAGTGAAATGTATTTGTTTTTCACATATCCCAGCTAAGCTGGTATAAGAGTGCAGGGTCAGTCATGATACAGCACCCCTGGAGCAGATAGGGTCAAGGGCCCAACATTGGCATCTTGGCAGTGCTGTGGCTTGAACTTCCGACCTTCTGCTCAGTAACCCAGAGCCTCAACCGCTGAGCCACCACTGCCCCTAAGTGGAATAAAATAAGACTTTTTGGAGGGTTAGGGAGTGAACAGAACCAGATTTACATGCTTATAAAGTTAGGACAAAATTCTAGTCATCATAAGATTGTAAACATACAATTTATGTCTTTTTGTTTTATTATTTGGGGCGTTTCTATAAGAAATTAGACCATTTTCTTTTTGGCAATTTGTCCATAGTATCTGTAAATGGTGAGCTTTTAAATTTGTGTGTGAAAAATGGCAGACGGCAGCCCAAAAATGCACCAGAGTTGAAGAGGTGAGTTTGGCGAGTAACTCGTCCTTCATCGTTTGTGCTACATGAATTATACCTCAAATCGTGTGACTTGGTGAGGAGTGGTGCTATTATTTTTAGGCATACGGTTTTCGCTTGTTGGACGATAAAACAGGTGAGGGACTCGAGCCACATTTATTGCCAGATTATCATAGAGATTTGGAGGTGGGCGCTTTTGATTTAGGCCAGTGAGCAATTACAGTGCATAGCAACCACACAGACCGTCCTAGCAACCACATGGCAACTCTTTGACAACAGCTCATTTTGCATGGCCAAGCACCACTCCCATATTCCACATGATAACCTAGTTGTTATATTTTTTAAATTCACAACTCAGTGGTTGTTTAATAAGAATATTATGACCAGTTTTGATGATGAAAACAATTTCAGGAACATAAATGAATGTGGCTTTAGGTTGTTTTCTCTCATGAAGACAATTAATAATTCACGCATGTGAGGATAGCCACGGGGTTTCATTGAAATCGACTGATATATTCCTTTTTTCAGACTCTGTTTCTCCTCACATACTTTCAGCATACTTGATGCATTTTCTTTTTGTTCAGTTTTATTGTGAGAACACAATGTTAGGCCTGTAAGGATCGTTTTTGCGTGGGCACGTTTATAAGGAATATTATTCCAAACCTGTTTGACTTTTTTCTTCCATGGATCACACAAGGATTAATTTTGCAGAGTTGTGGTTACCTATTCCTTTAATATGAGTTTGCGATTTGGTTGCTGGCCATTATAGTTTAAGAACTAAAAAGAAGATCAAGCTTATATTTAGAAAAAATCCACTGAGCAATCCAGTTGTTTCTTTCGCCCACAGGGAAACTGTATTAGCATTACAGAGCCACAGTGGTGTGGGATGAAAGCGGCTTTGTCCTGTGAGGCATGAGGGGTGCACAGGTAGGGGAGAGACATGCTCTGACCCAGGAATGGAGGGCAGGAGGAAGACAATATTGTCGCCGACCATGATGTGACCGTCACTGAGAGAGAAGCTGTGAAGGAATGATAACCATACACACACACACACACACACACACACATATACACACGGCAGCACAGATGAGCGAGGGATGTTTAAACATTTCCTCACCGTCGGCATCGGCTGTCTCTCAGATCAATAAGCCAACATCCTGACTTTGTAAATGGAAAATTACATCTGATTTTATCTGGTTTGGTTCATTTGAACTTTTCATATTTATGAAATAAAACTTGATTTTTACATTTTGTGAAAAAAACAAACAAAAAACAATTCTGCATCTACTTTGAAGAAACATATTGAGGTAAAATGTAACATTTCTGCTTACTAGATTCTCTGTATCTATAACGTAGCCTGTAAATGATCTATCACTGATTATTGGGCTGCTGTGTTAATGCAATGTTAGCAATAGTGCTGGGTGATAAACAATGTCGTGAGATGTCCTCGATATCTCTAGCTGAGCGATGTTTGACCGACAGGCTGCTAATGTTTGTGCACTTAACAGGCGTGTGTTCTGAGAGGAACTTATGCACTTAAATGATCAAATACACTTTATAATTCTGCCAATGCACATCTTGGCAAGGTATAAATGTAGAAGCAGACAGTTGTGTCTAAAGTGAACGTAAACAGTGGGACAAAATGAGATTTACATATAAACGTTTGACTTGAAGTTTAGGCCAACATGTAACCGAATAGAGCACTGTCTAGTGACTGTGTCAGTAGTCATTATAACTATGAAATGATTAAGGAGCGCACATTTTTTTGAAATAGTAGGCCTAATTGTAAATTCCCAAGTTGGCAGTGAAAAAGGGAAAAAATCATGGGCAAGGATTAGGACATTTGGGCTCCAGAGATTAAGCCAAAGTAGTGGGGTTTGGGGGATCTACCAAAAGATTACAATATATCAATGAGTTCATCAATCGAGAGCTCTCTAAATATTAAAAGATAAAATCAACTGTTCATTTTGAAGCTGAATGCCAACAGTCCAGTATTTGTGTTTGAATATTTTTAGATACTCAAGGAGCATAGGAGGCCTCGTGACTGTTAAGGAAATATTTTGTTTTGGGGTTCAGGTGTATCCCCTGAGAGAATAAATAAAAGTCTGAATGGACTATTAGTATATTTTCCTTACAATGAAAATCTACCAACAACAAACAATGTACAGCACAATAGTGAAATATACTGTTAGCTAAAGTTAGGTAGGGCTATAAATGGTCAGACTATCAAATATATGATGAATGATGAAGCTAATTTTAGATGTAAGCACATTGTCCTGCACAAACCTGGTTTAGCTGAATGGTCAGATTCATTTCAGGCACATGAAGTGGAATTCACTTCGCTTCATTCTCATTTTCTACAGTGTGTTTTACAAAAGATGCCAGTATCCATCTACAGTATAGTACTGCTCAATGTAAGTGCAGCGTAGTTCTAGCGGGAAGACTAGCAGCTGTACATCATCACACCATTAGCTGGGTAACTTCCAGCCAATCACATGTAAGCCATTGCTTTATGTGTCTGCTCGCAATCTATCACATTGTTGTTTCAGTGTACTAACATGGCAACCTCCACCACCCCACCACCACCAGTTGAGTCCCGTCCCGCACGGGGGTAGGCTCCTCGCCCCTGCCTCCTATCTCCGGCAGGATATGACAGTTCCGATTACAACTTATTTGGACCGCCAGACGGGGCCTACGCCAAAGAGAGCCATTACTTTTCCATTTTATATTCATCAAATAAATGTCATCTTAAATTTCACTCAAGTCTGCAAGTCTTCTGTCTGCCGGGGGTCGTAGGTCTGACTCCGGTCCACCCGGGCAGGAGCGGCTGCCATCCACCTGAGAGTGTGGGGGAGTGATCGAGGACCACGTGACGGTGCATCAGAGAACTGGTGAGTGAGTGTTTTTTTTCCTCTCTCTCTCTCTCTCTCTCTCTCTCTCTCTCTCTCTCTCTCTCTCTCTCTCTCTGTTGATCCGTGTTGGCCTTTGTCCTTCGCCTACTTTGTTTGTTGTTGTTTTTGCCCTCCTGCCTCCTCCCAGGTCAAGAAAGGCGGGGATGACCCGCCGGCAGACGGGGCGCAAGATCGTGCCGTTGGCTCCCCGGCCTGAGGCAATGCCGGGAGGAGTGTAGAGCAGAGGATGGCGGTGCCAGGCTGGAACAACGCACGCCCGGCCCCCAATCAGACTGATGGGGGCGCGCGAGAGAAAACTATTATTTATATTTTCTAGCCGTTTCTTGCCTCCTCCTTTCCATTGTTCGCTTTACACCCATAAAAGGAGAAAATAAAGTGTCCAAGGGGAATGGTGTTCAAAATAAGGGGGGATCTGGCATTCTTACGGTGAGACAGGGCTCCATGAAGAGCAGGAAGTGTCCGTGGAATGGCCCAGGCATGAGCGGGGCCTGATGGCCACATGGGGCGGTGGTGTACTTGGCAGCCTGTGTTCCCAGGCCCGTCCTCAAGCCCGTCGTCCGCAATACGTGGTGTTCTGCCCCCCATGACACATCCAACTTGCGATGGGGTGTCCGTAGAGCGGGTCCAGTGATGCATCTAATTCAGCCAAACCCTCCCCGCTCTGGTCCTGGACGTGCAAGAATGACAGTGTATGCATACATGGAGATTTGATGCCAGCTTCCCAAGAAGAGGTGCACTCTGCATTTAAAAGACAGTGACGATGAAGCATTATTCACATCAGCTTCATCCAGCACTGACAGAACGAGGCTTAATAACTATGCATCTCTTCTCGCTCTCCTGCTCATCTCCCATCGTGAGCATTAAGCATTTACATGTTTCCATTAATCATGGTAAAAATATTGGGGGGGTGTTGTACTTGCTTGTTTTAATTATTAGGGGGGTTACCTCCCCATCCACCTGGAATATACACCCCTGTGTCTACTGCACAACGCATCTACATAAATGCCATGGTAATACCAAAGTGCATGATTTTAATTTAAAAAAATCTGATGGACACTCCTGATATTTTACATGACATAGACCATTCAAACAGAACGCATTCTTGAGCTAAAAAAAAGCTTTGCATTGCATTGAATAGAAGAAAACGCAGGTGCCTTGACACAAGTTTTACAAGTGGCACTAATGCACAAGTCGCTGAAAAAGCATCTTAATGCTTATCTAGCAGAATTTTACATGAAAAATAACAAATAAATAAACAAAAATAATATTGCAGATGGTCAAATGAAATCTTCTATGTAAATGGCCACTTATATCTGCATCTGCATGCACTGCATGGTTTGAGTGTATTCCACTGAGCAAAAAAGGGTCAATACATGCTAATAAGAACCAAAACGCTAATGGCCAAAAGTCGGTGGGCAAATGCCAATGTATTGCCCTGGGGCAGAGAGTAGCCACCAAAACAAAAGTCATATTTACACTGTGACTGTGCAAACTGCCATACCTCAGCACAAACTGTTGTGCAGGTGCATCAGGGAAGAACATTACAAGCCATTAGAAGCCCACACTGCTTCTACAGACACTAAAGTGCCAGAGTGCAACAAATGTGCATGAGTTTAGATTTGTTGAGGTTTCAAGAGATATTAATTGTTTAAATGTAAGCAAGCACTGATTGAGATTTGAGAGCCACGACAGAAGGCAAGATTTTCATTGAGAAACAACCTAATACTTATAAGTTTTGAGTGACACAAGAGAGAGTAAATGATGACAATTTAAATAGTGTAAACAAACCCTTTAAGGGGTGGTTCACACTGAACGTATCCTTGTGCTAAAAGAAAGCTAGATGCAGTGCCACGAAGATAACTTCGAGATGCATTTTAAACAGATCAAGATCTTAACTTGATACGTGGCGCTCCCGCTCACGCCACTGAAAAAAACAGAGAGACACTTCAAAGATGTTCGTCTAGTACGTTTTTACATATCGAAAGTCAGTTTGAAAACAACTGAGAAAAAGCAAGGATAGACACAAAAATGCGTTCGGTGTGAACAGTCCCTAAGGGATACCATTTCAGTACTTTTTGTGAGACTATTAAAGTTAAATTGTTCCATTATTTGAAAAAAGATTGGAAAAATGGAAAACAGCACAGACAAATACACAGATGCAAATACGTCTTCAGTGAGAATGTCCCCTAAAAGATACCATTTAAATGTACTGCCTGGCCAAAAAAAGAAGGCGTTTGGATTTAAATAACAGATTGGACCATTATTGCAGTGATTAATATGTTTCAGCTGTCAACAAATCTGATGCAGTGTGTAGCTTCTCATTTCTTAAACAACCATGTCGGAAGACGTATCCTGTGGTCGTGGAAAAGATGTTTCTGTGTTTCAAAAGGGGCAAATTATTGGCCAGCATCAAGCAAAGACAACTAAAGAGATTGCTGAAATCACTAGAATTAGGATAAGAACTGTCCAACGCATTATTAAAAACCTGGAATGATAGTGGTGAACCATCAGCTTCGAGAAAGATATGTGGTCAGAAAATAATCTTCATGATCTTGATCAGAGATCACTAAAACGCTTGGTGATGTCACATTGTAAAAGATCGACAGTAGTACTGAGTAAGAGCATTTCCACACGCACAATGCCATGAGAACTTACAGGATTGGGACTAAACAGCTGTGTGGCTATAAGAAAGACACTTTTTAGTGAGGCTAATCGGAAAATTGTGAGTCCAGATTTACTCTATTCCAAAGCGATGGGTGCATCAGGGTAAGAAGGGAAGCGCATGAAGCACCCGTCATGCATAGTGCCCACTGTACAAGCCTCTGGAGGCAGTGTTATGATCTGGGGTTGCTTCAATTGGTCAGGTCGAGGATCGGCAACGTTATGTAGCAATAAAATGAAGTCAGCTGACTACCTGAATGTACTGAAAGACCAGGTTATCCCATGGATGGAGTTTTTTCTTCCCTGACAGCACGTGCATATTCCAGGACAATGCCAAGATTCATTGGGCTCAAATAGCGAAAGAGTGATTCAGGGAGCATGAGGAACCATTTTCACACAGAAGTCCTGACCTTAACCCCATTGAAAGTCTTTGGGATGTGCTGGAGAAGACTTTACGGAGTGGTTCGACTCTCCCATCATCAATACAAGATCTCGGCCAGAAATTAATGCAACTCTGGATGGAAATAAATGTTGTGACGTTGCATAAGGTTGTCGAAACAATACAACAGATGCAAAAATGTATTCGGAGTGAACGGCCCCCATGCGATACCATTTCATTGATTTTTGTGATACTATAAAACTTAATGGTGACATTATTTCAGAATATGTTTTTGACAGTTTTGTGATGTATTGTTGTATATGTCTCATATGTAGCTAGTGATACCCAGCGCTAAAAGTGACATGAGTGACACTCATTCAAGTCAAATCTGACACCGGTCGACTCCATGTTTTTGAAGTCTTTGTCAATGTTGTAACAACAAATTAGTCATCAAAATCAGCATGGGATCCTGACATCTGACAGATCGCTGAGGTGCTGGTCCATTCACACCCTCTCTCAAAGCAATTCTGCTTAATTGCACTGCTTGTGGGTGCTAGTTAGCATGCATTCAAGAGGAAACCCATTAACTGAAAGGACAAATTCGAGCTACTGTAATTAAATTCAGAAAGACAATATGTGTTAAAGAGAGGTGCCTCTTATGCTCGAGTGTACAAAATCACACTGTGTGTGAATGGAGGCGCTAAATGAAGCCACGCTTTCTGGCAACTGCTCTATGCACCATTAAAAGGTGTGAATGGATGACTAGGGGGAAATTGTGTGTAAATGTGGCGCTGAGAAGGTTTTGTACAAGCTGTGTGGGACCAGTGTCTGTTAGTGGAGTCTTGCTAGGCAGTAAAGATTGTGTGTATGTGTACATCTTCTTGAAGAGAATGCTAGTTGGAGGCACACGGAGGCAACTCATTAGCATGGCTGGATACGTGTTTGTGCTAAGCTGCCATTGGCCAGCTCCAAGATGCCCTGAGGAAAGAAGAATGGCAGACTTTCTTTCTTCTCTGAAAAAAATACAACATGAAGTCTTGCTGTCTAATATAAAACCCTGTAATGATTCATCTGATTCCTGTGAAATGTTTGTTCAACTGATCATGAGCAGGAACTATCCACCCATCTGCTAAGGATGTTGGCTTTGGGCCCAGAAGTCAACAAATTGGCCCATGGGAACACAGTGACCTCTACGCAGAATGCCAGCCAACATTCCAACATATCCTTCACAATGATATGACAATAGAAAACATCACTTCCCATCCTGAATTGCCAAACTTTAACCTGCATTTGAAGACATATGAGGGGCGAATGCACTAAACAGTTGCGCCACTTTTGCGTCTTATTCACTAACCCCCAGAATTCTAGTTTTAGCAGGGATATTCAGCACTAAAACTGCGCTGTGTCTTTAGCAGTGGCTAATTCTCAGGTCCAGCAAAGCCTTCTCTGCTACAAATCACCTTTTTGCTACAAACAAATAGAGATAAACAAAAAGTTTATGCAGTCGGAATTAATTCTTTGATGCTTACGAAGCAGTTGAGCCTGAGCTCCACCCCCTCAGGCCTTCAGATTTTTCAGAACAAGTCAGACTGTCAGATTCATCAGCCAATCATATTTATTTATTTGTTCTTGGTGGGTGTTGTCTTTTGGATATGTCCCGGTTGAGGACTTCTAGCTGGCATTGAGTGAAGCAACCATGCTTTAAGTGATGTACATAATTTAAAAGTGAAGAGTGCGAGATCTTGCCGACAGTCGGCTGTCACCACTGCTGTTACTGCCGTTGAGAAAGAGATCCTTATGGATTTAAAAACCTAAGATGTTCTGCATGATCGTGCGATTGATTAATTAAACAGGGAAGGAGGGCTGATGTTCACCTCAAGCTAATTGTTAAGAGCTTTTTGCATTATTATAGCAACATCAGGAGTTTTCTATGTGTAAATTAGGCTGCTTGATCAGATAACATTCAGTATCAGATAACATTTTGAAACGTAGTGCTGCGCTCCATTCAACTGGAAAAGTCGGATTTTGCAAGTTCCTACAAGGAAAAGTGCAATGATGGAGTGCATCTTGAAGTCAGAATTCCAACTTGTGGGCTCGTGCAGAAATCCTCAACTCTTATTTTGGCGAGATGCAGGGGCATGATGTCACACAAACATGTCGACACAAAGAGATATACAAAGTAAGTGATAAACATCGATAAATGTGTTTGTTTCCTCATTACATGATATTAAAGCTTGTCTAACAAATGCCTGCAGAATCAGTGTATATTTAAGTAATATCACATGAGCAAGAGTGCGATATGGCCTTACATCAGCACTGCTGTGATTCGGCTGCAGGCACGAGTGCCGTTGGTAATTACAGCGTAATTACTCGTGTGATATTGCTTATACAGTTCAATGAACAAGTCAATTTAAAAAAAATTAGGGAAAACCGAGTACTGTCATAAAAACGCATTTGTGCATGGAACTACTTTATTATGTGACGGATCAGAATCTGCCGTTGCTGGTTCAAAACAAATGACGCGTCCAAACCTCCGTTAGTAATTAAAAAAATTCACTTTAGAAATAGTATCAAGGCTTGTGCTGTTTCTAACAAGTTATTCGATAAACAAGGATAGACGGATGGGTGTGTGAGAGAGAGAGAGAGAGAGAGAGAGAGAGAGAGAGAGAGAGAGAGAGAGAGAGAGAGAGAGAGAGAGAGAGAGAGCGTGTGCAATCACGAAGCCAGACCTCTTGTCGTAACGGTAGCGTGTCTGACTCCAGATCAAAAGGTTGCATGTTCAAATCACGTCGGGGTCAAGCACTTCCTTTTGAAGAGCAGATCACCCTACTTAAGGGGTGTTGTACGCCCAATGTTCACCCCCTGAATGTCTTATTTTCTTCGAAGGCTGAGGAAAGCACATCTCCCACCCCCCATCCTAACTACATTCTATAGAGGGACTATTGAGAGCATCCTGAGCAGCTGCATCACTGCCTGGTTTGGGACTTGCATTGTTTCAGACCGCAAAGCCCTGCAGAGGATAGTGAGGACAGCTGAGAAGATCATCGGATCTTCCCTCCATCAAAGACATTTACAAAAACACTGCATCCACAAAGCCACCAGCATTGTGGACGACCCCACACACCCCTCACACAAACTCTTCACCGAAGCATTCGGGCCTTCACGGTCAGACTGTGTAACAGCTTGGTCCCCCAAGCCATCAGACTCCTCAATACTCAGAGACTGGTTTGACACACACACACATACACACACACGTGTCCTGAGTTGCACTTTATATATATATATAAGTAACAATACCAATCTTTTTTTGAAGCAGCGACAGCTGTGGGCTACTGGGGCTTAAGCCCCTAAGCCCCAAGTGTTTTATTAGAGCCTCAGATGTTTATCATCTTGAATGGTTGCGTACAATCTGGCTTTAGAATTCACTCAAATGGCTTTTTGGAAAAGTCTTTTACATTGAGAATGTGCCCATGATGCTTTTAAATGCTTTCCAGGCAGACAGCTCTAGTAACATAGTTAATGTATTATAGCAAGCAATGGAGCACTGGAGACCTTTGCTGGTCTTTAAGGAAAATGATATGACAGTCTGAAATTCTTATTATTAGTTTTATGCATGATCAGCCTCTAATCGTGTAGGCTTATCAAGCTTATAAAAGCCACTGACTTGACGAATTGTTCTCCTCATTTAAACCGAAGCAAAATCTGTCACAATCCGACAATCTCTACAAGCACGAAATGTCTGACAAATATATATAATATTCCACTTTGATCGATTGGGTGCTCAGCTTACTCTGGATGTGCATGCAATAACAAACAAGTTATTTGAAACCATGTGAAAATGTTAATTTATAGGCAGAGACTACGTTTATAAATCCACACTGCCGGAAATGTTAAACAGTATGTTCCTTATCTTTATAAATGTTATAATCGTAGACATTTGCCATTTTCCGCAGTTTCTGTGGGGTTACATCCCGACATTTGTTTTATGATAACAGTCATCTGTTAGTACTCAAGAGAAACTTTGAGCAAGCATCTTAAAATGTCAAAACTGTCATTTTCATTGCAGAAAACACTTTTACTTACTCCTGAATGTCTGATAACTTGGCATTTTTCTAGGATTTTTGAAACTGCTTGTTTCACACAAGGGCAACATTTCATTAGAAGAGTAATAACGGCTATGTTGTTATAGAAATTAGTCTAATTAAAAAAAAATCAAGTTCAAGTTAAGATATTGAAAATATAGCTTTCCCAAAAAGTATTTGGGCCATAGTGTGACCTTTAAGCCATTCTTGAAATTTCCGAACGTCATTGCATTAGATAACAAAATCAAACCACGTGGCGTTTATTTAAAGAAAGATGGCACAAGTGCACTTCTCAAGCAAAACATTTAACATCAATAAGTATCTGAGATTTGAATTGATAAAAACAAATGAAATACTGTTTAAAATGAAGCCAAAAAATGTCAAACGTGAGATGGAACATTTCCATATTTAATGTGGCAAATATATGTGTGATGCTGCCTTAAATCATTGCCTAAAGAAGCTATCTTAGAAGGGAGCATAATTATGCTGCCTACCCTTTGGAACAGCTTATGTTATGATGGTATGATGCCTTAAAATGCTGCCTAGATAACTAGATGCTTTTGATTCTGTGTAAAATTGAGTTCTGATCTCACACCAAATGTGCCAGACTGATATGGATCTGTGTAAAATGTTTGTCCAATTACCCTAACAAGAGATACCAGTCTGCATATCAGATATCAGAGAGAAGCCTGGCATGCTAAACAGTCTTTAATCTGTCTTCCCTCTTATAGATAATCCTCTCAATAACAGTATCGCCATGCTCCGATACCAACACAACACCACTGCCGATATCCATACATGCAGGACAAATGTGATCAATAGCATCTTTATACTGGTGATTGTCATCGGGGTAACACAAAGAAACATACAAAATAGAGCTTTTAATCTAACATGTTCATTTAGTACAATTAATTATTTAAAAATATAATGCGATACAAAATGAAGGTATTTAATCACGCTCCAGATATAAATGGTGTAATAAGGAATCAGAGCAATTCAATTCACAGAACGAGTAAGGGGCCGTTCACACATTACATATTGTATTCTTTCATTCAAAAACAGGGGTCTGAGGCATGTTTTCCCAACCTGATCTCATGAAAATATCATAACTATGAGGACATTTTTGCAAAACGATATTACACTGTTCATTAAACAGAGGTCAAATGTCCACTGTGTGTCGCCAAATATAAATAAATGTTCTCAGGGCTGGACTGGTTATCTGGCATACCGGGCATTTTCCCGGTGGGCCGACGCACTTTGGGGACATTCAGGGGTGGACTGGCCTTCGGGAGAACCGAGCTGGCCAGTGGGTCGTTCGCGAAATGGGCCTAATGGGCCACGATAAGCTAAAAGGAGCCGCCGCGTTATGCAGAACAGACCACAAAACGGCTCAACTTTTGGGCCAGTTGCTTTTGGCCCATGAGTCACCTTGCACTCTTCAGGAATCGTACCCTGGTATTTTTTAAAGTACCTTGGAGTACCATGACAGTACCATGAAATATGAACATGATCATTAAGTACCCTGGTATTACCCTGGTAATGTGGTGTACGGTGCGAAGGCACGATGATTAAGTGCGAGCGTGAGGCGATCGACTATGTTCCGTGAATCCTACAGGGTCCTAAAATAACATATAACATGCAAGTAAGAGCAGCTGGTGGAGCTTCTGGTGCCCCCCTGAGGTATGATAGTGCCCCCCTACGGAGTTGGTGAATAATATGCGTATAGGGCGCTGCGGTACTGTGGTAGCCTAATGGTATTTTTCTAAAAGTGATGAATTTCTCCCCTTTTTCTGGATGACCAAAAGGGCTCCTTAAGATTTGTGAACGAAAGGGGCAGGGGCTCCTTTCAAGGAGGCATGATGGGATTTATTTCATGAAGGCATGATGGGATTTATTTGTGCCTTTGTTGAATGGCTTGCGTGTTTTTCAGAATATGGTGCATTTTTTTCAATGTCTTGGATTGGGTTGTCAGGTTGGACGATCAATACCAAACAGAGGCTGTGGGTAATTAATCGTCGGCTCTATTACTGAGGTGCTAGCCAGGAATCTTAAGCTAATGATGCTAGCGATTGGTGGGCAGCAAGTGTGTGTGCACTGTGCAGGGACAAAAAAGCGATCAATACAAAACAAAGCTCCTAAAAAAATATGTATCTCAATAAGATGTAAGATTTCAGGGCCTGCGCTATACTTTTGTTTCCTGTTAATATGCAACACGCTAGATATAGCGATGACAGAAAAAGCCACAAGTCTCTCAAATAGACAGAGCACGGCTCCATTAGCTTCAAGATATCTCTCATTAAAGTTTCCTCATAGCATCAAATGTCATGTTTCAATGCCTTGAAAATCACTTGATGAAAAGGTCATTTCTATATGCTCACATACTCATGACTCCTCTGGATTCTAATGAATAGAAATTCTGAATAAAATGTTTCTGAGCTGAATCAGAAATGGAGTGCAAAGTGAGAACGGAAAGATACCGAGCGACCGATAAAAGGAGATCCCTTCAATATCTCAAATGGGGTCGTGAAAGAGTAGTTCATCCACACAGTAGTTCACATTCATGTCGCTCCAAACCTGTATGACACAAAAGGATCACTTTTTGAACGTTGTTTTTTCTCATAGTAGGCTGTCAAACTCCAAAAAGGAAACAAACAAATGTGCCATGGAAGTGTTCAATCTGTTTAATACATTCCAAGTCTTCTGAAGTCTTAATATAGCTTTGTTTGAGGAACAGACTGAAATTCAAGTTGTTCACTGATAATGTCCCGTCCGCTATAACTTTTAAATCTCATTCACAATACTACACATTCACACTAAGTATTATTTGACTATGAGACAATGTGAAGAGGTTGAGAGATGATTTTTACATGTTTTTTTGTTTGTTTTTTAATAAATACTAGAAAGTAAATGATTTTTAAAACAACATTTTTTACTACTTTTCTAATGTTTTGTTTTTATTTAAATTTTTTTATGAAAACCAGAAAGTAATGGGTTTTTAAAACAATAATGTTTACTATTCCAGTCGTTTCTATATATATATATATATATTTTTTTTTTGTAAATACTAGAAAGTAATGGATTTTTAAACAATAACTTTTACATGACCTTTTCAGTTTTTTTTAAATAAATACTATAAAATCATGTTTTTTTTATTAATATTTTTACATGTCTTTTCCAGTTTTTTGTTTGCTTGTTTGTTTGTTTGTTTGTTTGTTTTGATAAATATTAGAAAATAATGTTTTTTTTAACTTTTCCAGTTTTTTGATTGTTTGTTTGTTTTCAGTTTTTTTAAATAAATATAGAAAATATTGTTTTTTTTATTAATATTTTTACATGTCTTTTCCTGTTTTTTTGTTTGTTTGTTTGTTTGTTTTGATAAATACTAGAAAGTACTGGATATTTAAACAATAATTTTTACATGACTTTTAAAGTTTCTCTTTTTTTTTGATAAATACTAAAATAATGGATTTTTAAAACAATAATGTTTACTATTCCAGTCGTTTTTTTATTATTTATAAGTACTAGAAATTAATGGATTTAAAAAAAAAACTTTTACATGACCTTTTCAGTTTTTTAAATAAATATAGAAAATAATGTTTTTTGTATTAATATTTTTACATGACTTTTCCAGTCATTTTGTTTGTTTGTTTGTTTTGATAATACTAGAAAGTAATGGATTTTTAAAACAACAATTTTTACAGGAATTCTCCAGTGTTTTTTATAAATACTACCAAATAATGGATTTTTTAAACAATAATTTTACGTGACTTTTCCAGTCATTTTGTTTGTTTGTTTTGATAAATACTAGAAAGTAATGGATTTTTAAAACAATAATTTTATAGAGATTGCACTCGCAAAGATCAATTTCTAGCTGTATAAATATTTTGTAACACAACTACAAAAATGTCCTTAACTTTTCACATTTTAATATTTTCCATCACTTTACCAGGCCTGAAAATAACTATTTTAAATTGTCCTGTAATTTATGTCTATTTGTATTTCTCATGAGGATTTCTTAAAGTATTTGAGTATTTCTTGTGTGCTGGTGGGACAGTGGCGTCAGGACGTGCAGGGCTTGGTTGTATCCAAAGACCTCCATACGACAAGGCCCAGTAAAAGGACAGGCGTCGACTGGTCCAAGAAGAAATCCAATCAGGGGTGGAGGAAAGACGCATCAGTAGGATGGTGGGGATACGACAATAGGGGGCGTGGACACGATGGGAAGAGATAATGGACCGAAAGATCTTGTGGTCAGAGTTGGGGAAAGCAGAGCCACACCGGATCCAGTTACTTATCCGATCAGTCTACGATGTCCTCCCCAGCCCAACCAGCCTCTTCTCCTGGGGCCTGATAAACACCCCCACATGCCCTCTGTGCAAACAGAGGGTCCCTGGAGCACATATTAAGCTGCTGCCATAAAGCCCTGGGAGAGGGATGTTATCAGTGGTGCCACGATCAGGTGCTAAGGGTCATTGCAGAAGCCATCAGCACAGGGATCTCCCTCAGCAGGCACCAGCAGCCAGCACAGCGCTCAATTGCATTTGTCAAGGCTGGAGAGAAACCACCACAGAGCAGGAACCCAGCAGGGGGACTTCTGGCAACAGCCCGGGACTGGCAGCTAAAGGTTGATCTGGGAAGGCAGCTAAAATTCCCAGAAACCATCGCCTTGACTACACTTAGGCCTGATATGTTCCTCCTTTCAGAATCATCAAGACAAGTGGTCCTACTGGAATTGACTGTGCCCTGGGAAGACCGAATGGAAGAGGGCCAAGCACGAGGAATTGGCTGGTGAATGCCGTAGAAGGGGATGAAGACCCGCTGCCTCCCCATCGAGGTTGGCTGCTGAGGTTTACCGGCCAGTCGCTCTACAGGGCCCTCAAGCTCCTGGGAATATGGGGACTGCACAATAAGAAAGCCATCAGGAACATCACGGATGCCACTGAGATGGCATCTAGATGGTTGTGGATCAAAAGGGGTGATCCGTGGATCACACATGCTGCCTAGTCACAAGTCGGGACTGATCAGCCCTGGCTGGGTCGCCTGGGTGAGGGTGTATGATGTTGAAAGACCCGAAACACCCGATGACTCCAGGTTACATCACTGATGATGTGTCTAGGTCGCACCTGCAAGGTGTATGTTAAATCAGTTTATTGAAACATAACTGAGACAATAACTCTATTATATCTCATGAGCTATGAAAGAGAAACCTTCGAGCATTGAGATCTTATCTAGATTATACTATATCTTCCTTTATGATAAAAATATCATCAGCATGCTGTTTTTACACCTGAATTGATGTGGAATGAACACCAGATTTAGATGCAGATTTGTCTTTGATTTAAAGGCTGTTGCTATGCCATGTGGCGAGAGCAAAGATGTCAGGACTTCCTGTGTGAAAGCTGCGGCCTTCATCCAGACGGCGCAATTTACACCAGCTTAATGGCGTGTGAAATCAAAGCATGTAGACCAAGACTATGCATTTCAGTCTGACCTGTTCTGCTTAAAGCTAAGAGGAGGACAACCTTTTCTGTTTATATGAGTCACTTTTTGATTGCACAGGGAGAAAAAAAGTGAGATTGAGAGAGAGAGAGAGAGAGAGAGAGATTTATGAAGTGGGGAGGAATCAACACAAATGGGTATCTTCAAGGAAAGTATAGTCTTGAGGGGAAAAATCTCAGGATAAATATTTCTCATGGATGAATATTTCCATCCATTTCTACTGCTTCATAAAATACCTATCTTGAGGGTGAGCAAAAAGCTCTTTTTTAAGCAGGAAAGGGAATTGGAATAGAGTTGGAATAATGCAATTTTACACAAGAAGCATGACTTCAGGGAGAGAGAGATATAAGTACAGTAGGGCTTGAAGGGGGAATCTGTAATACATTGGTGTGCTATTCTGAATTTAGCCTCTGTCTCCGAATCTTGTGGTCTGATTTATGGTTTTCGATTAAAACAAGCGAAAAAATCCATAGACCAAAAGGAATATTCCGGGTTGTTGATTACTACAAAATTTAATTTTGACTTGTCCTTCCTTTTCTTTAAAGGGATAGTTCACCCAAAACTAAAAAATCTCTCATCTTTAACTCACCCTCATGCCATCCCAGATGTGTGTCTTTCTTTCTTCTGGTGAACAAAAAGATTTTTAGAAGAATATCTCAGCTCTGTAGGTCCATAGAATGTAAGTCCACAGGGTCCAAAACTTTGAAGCTCAAAAAAGCACATAAAGGCAGCATAAACAACTCATAAAAAAACAGATACATTTTTAACTGTAAGTCCTATCTTACTATAAACTCTCCTCCCTGTCCAATAGGTGGCAATATGCATGGAGAATGTGAATCGCAAAAACAAAAGAAGATGAAAGTGAAAGTAAAAGTGGAGATTTATAGTAACAAAAATTATTTAAATATTGGCCAATGTGGCAGGGCGGGGCCGGGTCGTGATCCTACACAAACATCAAGCCTCTGAGAGGGATAAAGGCCGACTGCAGAGGATGGTGCGGGAGAGAGAGATCATTTACGGACATGTCCGTCATGTGTGTGTGTGTGTCTTTTGTTTCAGTTTACTATTAAAATATTATTTATATTGTCAAGCTGGTTCTCGCCTCCTCCTTTCCAATGAACTGCTTTACAGCCTGTTTTGCCCACACTTATCCTATCACTTCCAAAGGGTCGTATGGATTACTTTTATGCTACATTTATATTCGTTTTGAGCTTCAAAGTTTTGCCCCCTGTCGACTTGCATTGTATGGACGTACAGAGGCAAGATATAGTTATAAAAATATTAGTTTGAGTTCAGCAAAAGAAAGAAAGACTTACACATCTGGAATGGCATGAGGGTGAGTAAATAATGAGAGAATTATTTTAATTATTTTTTATTTTGGGGTGAAATTTTCCTTTAAAAAAAAGTAAAGATCTGGGTTACAGTGAGACATTTACAATGGAAGTCAATGGGGCCAGTACGAAAACGTTAAAATACTGTTTCAAATGTTTAGGCACAAGATGTAAATAATATGTGTGCTAACATGATTTTAGTGTAATAAAGTCACTTACTAACTTTTTCTGGATAAAATTGTATCTATTTTTATATCTTTTATAAAATTATAAGCTTCACTTTCTGCCTTTAAACCCTCCAAAAAATGGCCCCATTCACTTCCATTATAAGTGCCTCCCTGTAACCTTGATTTTTACTTTATATATATATATATATATATATATAAACACAAAAGGAGGGACAAGTCAAAATCATGTTTTGTGGTAATCAGCTTTATGACACAAAAGCGGTCGATTGAGCTTAATTTGCATTGAGCTTAGAGCCATATACTGTATATAGGGACCAAAATATTATAGACTTTAAGCTGAGCTCTTTAGATTTGAGCCAGTGATTAACCAATCAGAACGCCCTAGCAACACACTAATATACATGTGCATTGGCACATTATAAGATATCATTTTCTAACTGGTTAAATCCTCTGTGAAATGTCTTTTGATGTCTTACCTTTTCAAACATTGATTTTTTTTTCTATGGTTTCAGAAGGCATCATGCAGGGGCTGAATTCTGTCCCAAGTAAGTGCATGCTTATTTCTGTGGACACTTTATGAGTTCATAAGAGATTTGTGAACACTTCCAATCTGTCGCTTTTGAACAGAAAAGCTGAGGTTTTATTCATGAGGCCACAAGAGCACTGAGACTTTAAAAGCTCTTAATGCTTGAGAAATCTGCCGGTGGAAGAGCGCTACACCAGCTGAAGCACAACTCCTCCATTTCACTTTAGCAGCTCTTGAGTTTTTTTTTTTTGCACTGAGCCCAACAGAACCAGAGTATGAAAGCCATGTTGAGTGCAAGCGGAGTGGTGTTACATGATTTTTCATTTTGAAAGTTCACTTTACCTCCAAACTCCAATATCACATCATCTGGAACGTGGCACATTCACGACAGGTAATGCAATTGCATTTCAGCTATGTGTTAAACACAGTGTTAATAGGCCACACCCACACTGATGCATTTTTGGTAAAAAAAAAAAAAAACAAACAAAAAAAACACAATTTTCCATTTCCTAATGTTAGCCTTTTTTATTTTTATTTATGTATGCTCTACTAGAGAGCATTTTCGAAAGTTTCCATTTTCAGAGGATGCGAATGCTGTTCCAGTGTGGACGAAAGGAGTAAACGTAACAAAATCAATGCGTTTTAACCGAAAATGTATTAGTGTGGACGTGGCCATAGACTATTAGAATTCAGAAAGAAAAAAAAATACAAAATGTTTGGTGAAAATGTGAGGTTGGGGATGACCAAAGATTAATTGTGGAGTTAATTAGTTGATGAAGTGTTACTTTCACATATGCCCAGGGGTGTAAATTCCAGGGGGGATGGGGGAGGTAAGCATCCCCCATCCACACCCACACCCCAATAATCAAAACAAGCAAGTACAACCCCCCCCCCCCCCCCCCCCCCCAATATTTATACCATGATCAGGGCTGGACTGCCAATCTGGCATACCGGGCATTTTCCCGGTGGGCCTACGCACTTTGGGGCCGATCAGGGGAGGACTGGCCAGCGGGAGAACCGAGCAGGCCGGATGGGCCGCGATAAGCAAAAATGAGCCCCTGGATATGCAGAACGAAACACAAAATGTGCGCTGCGATATGCAGAAAAGGACATGTGAACCCCATCACATTGCAAAAGTTCCCCCTCAAAGTTCAAGCCAAATCTACACCCTTGCATAAGCCAAACCGACCTAGGCCCAACGTGACCCGAGCTCCGGGGCTTCAGACAGTAGCGGCTTGTGACCACAGAAATAGGAGGGGCATATCTTGAAATGAAGTTATTTATAACAAATGTTGTGTTTTTTACATTATTCAACTCATTACTCAAAGCATAATAAATATTATAACTATCTACATGCCATTTCCACATTTCCACAGGTCCTAAGTTTTAAGTAGTTAATAGGTTTGCAGTAGAAATGTTTGCGGAGGAAAGCTCCGCAAAAAAAGCTTGAGGGGTGACATGTTGTTCTGGGTGTACATGCGAATACGCTTTTGTCAATTTGTTTTTTAAGTAGGATTCGGGTTTGTAATATATGAAAAAATATGTAGGCTGTCCGAAATTGTTTCACGCACACGCTCTCACTCACAGATACGCGCAAATGGATGAGTTAGGGGCTGTTCACACCGAACGTGTTTTTGTCTGCTCTGTTTTTCCATTGTTTTCCTGTGTGAACGTGCGCTGGACGAACGTTCATACCTGCTGCACCACGTCTCGCTGTTTCTTCAGTGTCTCATGGAGGACTGGCACATTTTTAGACACTGTGTCAAGTTAATAAGATAAAAATACTGTATCATGTTTATAATGGCAAACTGGATAACAATAAATAATTGTTGGGTTATAAAATTAATAAATAACAACTGAATACCAAAATGTTACTGGGTGAAGTAGTTATGCACACCCTGTTCAAAAAGATAAATAAATTGCTTTTTTTATTACTGTATTGTGGAAAAACTGGAACACATGCATTAATTATCTAGATTACTGAACTAGATTTTTATTTCATTAAACATTTTGAATGTACTTGGCTCCACTGGCTGGTAGGATGAATTTATAATTATGATTTTAAATAATTTTATGTACATTTTTAAGCAATCATTTTCAAAATGGGTCCCCAGTATGGTCATTAACCTGCCCCTGGGTGCACACTAACACTAAAATTACCTTTGCGTTTAATTTCTGCACCAGTGCGTCACAATGAGGGCTCGTTGCAGTACCGCATTTGACCACAGATTTCCATTGGAAACAATGAGGGGCGCTGTGGAGTTCGGGAGAGCAGCAGATTCTCTGCCCCACGTGCTCGTAAATCTATAACAAACACATTGTGATGGAGGTTTCGGCAACATTACGACTTAAAATGGAATAAACCCTCATACTATGCCTGCTTTTAAAAACATATGTCAGCATTTGAACACATTTACTGGTAAACAATTGACATTATTAGCAGTTTATTATATGGCTCTATGTTTTCAAATGGATGAATATTGCAATATGAGCTGCGCCTGGTTTCAGGGATGGGTCTGGGCCAGTTTTTCAAGTATAATTACGGGTTTGGTTGGGTTAGGGTTATAATTAATAAAAAACAGGCATTTAACTAAATTTGTTTCACGCACGCGCCCTCACTCACAGACACGTGCAAACGGACGAGTTATGGGCCATTCACATCGATCTTGCTTTTTCAGACTTTGGTATTTTTGCAAATCTGAGCACAGTTTGAGACATTAAGTGCGTTTACATGCACACCAATACGCTCCTACCTTCAAAACATCAGCTTAGTCAAAAAAATCTGACAACGCAACTGCGTTAAGATGAGATTTGAAATCATCAGTTTATTCTCTGCTTTTGACATCAAAACGCAAACGGACATGCACGCTCGCGCACATTGGATAAGTCGGTAAGAACGTTGTTGAAGGTGTTTAAATGCAGAGTGAAATCGAGGTAATAGGCAAAAGTCGATGTGTGCAGATCGGGTTATTCCTAAACCCTTTATGACCTTAACCCAATAAAGGAAAGTTGTTTAAGGCGTTTACATGATCGTATTTGTTGTCGGTTTAGCAGCATGAATGTTAATGCACTCATTGTTGAGATCTCTTATGAAACGCTGGTATCTTGGGAAGAATTTCAGGGAAGCATGGACTCTGGCCAATTTAATTTAATCGTTGTCTAGGAGAAACAATCAAGATATTTCTTTCTTTCGAACAGAAATGGGTGATTAGGAATAAGGAGACTGAGGGAGAAAAAGAAAAAAAAAACATAATCACTTTGTCATCTATTGAAGTCCCATGCAAACAAACAGCACCAATCCACAGAGTGCCTTACCCTCACAATCAAAACAAAGCCCTTTCTTGACTGCACACAGCACTCGTCTTTATATTTTCCCTTCTATTGTCCTCTGGGTGTATATTGATCATGACTGCACAGTGCCAGGGCGACTGAAAATCCTTCCACTGCCTGCAGGACCGTTGAAGGCACAATCCAATATGGCAGCTGTTCACATTCTCAGTGGTTGGCAATCCAGCATGAAAGCAGTTTGGGCTTCACCCTGATAAAGGAGCGGAGATGAGCAGTCCTTGTGGACCGTCCTGGCAGATATGAGGTACTCGACTCATAACCAACAGTGCAGGCAGCTCTATATGACCTATAAGTAGAATGAGCAGCTGATATGTGTCTTGTAGCTATAAATCTAAGATAAGCTGTAATGACTGACAGGCTTTTATTGCGGATAGCCCTCTAGAACGCAATTGACACTTGAGAAGTGAAGTCTCACGGGCCTAATTGAAACAGAGAGCCTTTATGTTGAGCGGAAGGGCCAGTCCAGCTCACTAACATTAGCTTGCCCAGTTTTTCAGCCGAAGTGTTTTTCCCATTCATTTTATTCCATAAGGATTTTATAAAAGAGTTCTAAGCCATGAAACAGACCAACCAGCTCCAAGGTAAAATACATGACAAAATTAGCTTTGAAACAAAGGATTATTTGAAAATCAAACATAAAAAAATGTTAATGAGAGAATGTGATACGAAAACATTGCAAATTACATAATAAAATGAAAAAATGAAAAATGTAAATTATATTTCAGGTCTACTGCAAAATATTCAGATACATACAAGTGTATATATAGTGGCAAGAAAAAGTATGTGAACCCTTTGGAATCCTGTTTACAATAATTATCAATCAGTTTTAACTAATAACA
Source organism: Moxostoma hubbsi (assembly GCA_032164185.1). Lineage (NCBI taxonomy): Eukaryota > Metazoa > Chordata > Actinopteri > Cypriniformes > Catostomidae > Moxostoma > Moxostoma hubbsi. The sequence continues at coordinate 22,040,792 of JAVLUX010000041.1, forward strand.
CAAATTATTCTATTGATCTTGTAAATATTAAATACATCATTCAAACATTCACAGTGTAGGTTGTAAAAAGTATGTGAACCCCTTGTCTAATGACATCAACAAAATGTAATTAGAGTCAGGAGTTGGCAAACGTGGCATCCAATTAATGAAACGAGATCGGAGGTGCGGGTTACAGCTACTTTAACTTATAAAAAGCACTCAAACATTTTGAGTTTGCTATTCACTAAAAGCATCTGCTGAAATGGACCACGCCTCGTGAAAAAAGAGATCTCAGAAGATTTCTGATCATAAAGTTGGAAAGGGTTACAAAGTTATCTCCTAGAGCGTAGATATTCATCTGTCCACAGTTAGACAAACTGTCTATTAATGATAGTCAATTTATTACTATAGGTACTCTCACTAGAAGTGGCCGCCAAGCAAAGATGACCCAAAGGGCACTACGCAGAATGCTCAATGAGGTAAAAAGATCCCTAGAGTGACGGATAAAGATTTGAAGGAATCATTGGAACTGGTTAACTTCTCTGTTCATGTGTCTACAATACGGAAAATATTGAACGGGCGTGATGTCCATGGCAGGACACTACGAAGGAAGCTGCTGCTTTTCAACAAAATCACTGCTGTGCTTCTGAAGTTTGCCAAAGAGCACCTTGACACTCCTCAATGCTACTGGGAATTTTTTGTGGACTGATGAAAGTAATGTCGAGTTGTTTGGTAAGAACACACAGCTCTACATATGGAGTAAAAAGAGCACTACATACCAACATGAAAACATCATCCCAACGGAGAAGTACGGTGGAGGAAGCATCATGATTTGGTTCTGCTTTGCTGCTTCGGGGCCTAGACAGCTTGCCATCATTGAGCGAGAAATGAATTTCCAAGTTTATCAAGATATCATCCTACAGGATAATGTCAGTTGCTGTGCGCCAGCTGAAGCTCAGTAGAAGTTGAGTGATGCAGCAGGACAATGACCCTAAACATCGAAGTAAATCCACAACAGAATGACTTCAAAAAGTGTCCCAGACAGAGCCCAGACCTTAACCCAATAGAGATGCTGTGGAATGACCTCAAGAGTCATCCTGAGAATTTAGCTGAGCTGAAGCAGTTCTGTAAGGAAGAATGGTCCAAAATATCTTCTGAACGTTGTGAAGGTCTAATCCGCAGCTACCGGAAATGCTTGTTTGAGGATATTGCTGCCAAAAGGAGGATCGACCAGTTATTCAATCCAAGGGTTCACTTACTTTTTCCACAGCACTCTGAATGTTTAATGGGATGTGTTCAATAAAGACATGAAATATTATACTTGTTGGTGGGTTGTTAGCTTAGCAAATCGTTGTTTGTCTACACTTGTGACTTTGTGATGAGATCACATTTTATGACCAATTAATTGGTGGATTTCCCCGCAGAATCATGGGTAGTACGGTTCTTCACCATGACACAATTTATTATTTTTTTAATGAAGTTGAAATAACGCAACCAGAAACAGAATGAGCTTTATTGCCAAGTGTGCTCACGTACACAAGGAATTATTTCTGGCTTCAACAGAAGCATATACCATCGATTAACAATCTCAGAGTCTGTCTTCAAAGGTTTATAAATTACTGTTAAAAATGAATTCCCCTATGAAAGAATGAATGGGGGCTGCAAACAAAGAAAGGTTCTTTGTTCGTTTTGACAATTGCACAGTAATCGTCTGGCATTTAAAAGCAGATACATCTACTTTAGGTGCTAATCCTGAAGAAAATGGATTTATGGGTGTATGATTTGTATTTAAGCATAATAATCAAACATGCAAATCTAAAGCATAATTATCATTAAAGTGCTTGTTTCAATAGTGGACATGTAAAGTTATTAACAAGATGCAAATCATGTTTTAGAGCAAAGTTACAGATCACAGCTTGTATCCTCAGGATATCGTGCCATTTCCAGACTCTAAATAGAACAAAAATAACATTTACTGTATGTATTTCATTAATTAATGTTGTTCCTTCCAAATTATCCTTTTATCTCTGAAACAAGCTTGTGAATATTTATGATTTCTTTTCCAAAGAGCAAATGCTGTTTTAGAGGGGAACACACTGAATTATGAACAGCTCATAAGTCAGACAGTAATATATTCATGTGTTCAAAGCGGCTCAATTGCTTTAAATTATGTCTAATGCTCGTCTATCTAATTACAGTAATGGTTCGTGGGTACCTCTTTTAATCCGAAGATAAAACAAGTGTCGTAACCTAGTGGAAATATATAGGCCTGTAGTCATGATCGTCCTGTAAGTAACCGGAACTATATGTGGTCTACGATCATAAATTGTGTTGAAAAGCATTTCCTTTGTCAACGCTGCAAGGAATGAATTTGTACACTGTGGTCAATACAATCTATTGTCAATCAGGTAAATGTGTCCCTATGAGGACCAAAGTATTTCCTATTGTCTGCGGGCAAAATAATAGGCGACATTAATCTGTTCTGATGCTGCTAAACACAATTGATTAGCTTTAGCATGTCTTGAAAGCAGAACAGTAATCTGATCCAAGCTGTCAGAGTGTGTCCTTGAGAACTGCCTCATCGCTTGGCTCGTACAAAACGCACTGTTCCTCCACATAACGCTTTATCTGTCAGCACTGGATGGCGATCAGTTTTCACATGCTGTCTCTATCATATTTCACCGCACCTCTATTAGTCAGCAGGGACGATCATTTTTGAGACCTTTGCTCACTCTTTTCTTAACTCAAAATACAGCTGCTCAGAGATTGAATAGCATTACTTCCTGCTGTCATCACGTCAAGTGCTGAAGACATGGACAGCATGGAATGAAGTTAGACGTCTCGAAATGTCACAGACAAATGAAATAGCATTAGAGAATGCTGTTTTGTAAATGAGAAAGAACTCCATCGGAATGGTAAATGGTCTGTGCTTCTATAGCGCCTTTTTAACCTTAGCGGTATTCAAAGCGCTTTACACTGCATCTCATTCACCCATTCACACACCAATGGTGACAGAGCTGCCATGCAAGGTGCTAGCCTGCCATTGGGAGCAACTTGGGGTTCAGTGTCTTGCCCAAGGACACTTCGGCATGTGGAGTCATGTGGGCCGGGAATCAAACCACCAACCCTGCGATTAGTGGCCGACCTGCACTACCAACTGATCCACAGCCGCCCCATCGGAACATGATCAGGTGAAACTAACACATTCGTATTTCACCACAAAATCAATAAATAAACAAGATATTATATTTTGCATGAAGTGGTTATGACCACTAAGATTTCCTTGACAATTAAGCACATTTCCCCCAAATCCTCGTTAACGTAATGTGTCTTTTTGTTATTCTAATTATTCTCAACGGTAATTCTTCATGTTACTGGTCGATAAAGGTTTTTGTCAAATTTAGATGTGCATAAAATAATGGTAGTAAAAACGTAATTTTCATAATACATATCTTTTTCACATTACAGTTATGGGAATGAGGTTGTTCTGCAAATGACAACTTAAATTGTCATTAAAGTGTCATTGAAAAAAATGGTAAAAATGTAACCTATGTGTTTTTTTTTATTTCATGTGGTGTAACCATCAAGTAAGGTATTAAAATACTTGTCTTGCACCTTGAGCACATGAGATTGCACGCCCAAAAAATTTTTCAAGGAAAATATACTGTATATAACTTCAAGAATATAAAACATTTTCTCACGGTTACTCATATGATCTGAACAAAATGTGCTGTTTCAAAAATGTCAAAATATTGATATTTAATGATATGACAAAATATTGATTTTAATTGTTTTATTTAACACAGTCTTGATGGTCTAAAAGCGTCTTTTTGTCATCTGACAACAGAATGGCTACATATATGTTACTTTGATTTGATGGACAAAATTGTATCAAATATTAATCACATTTTAAAACAAAACTGTTTACTGATTTAAAAAAAAAATGCCAACATTAATTTCTTCAAGTATGTCTTCTTTTATTAAGACTTATGTGTGTGTGTGTGTGTGTGTATATATATATATATATATATATATATATATATATATATATATATATATATATATATACAGTATATTTATATATCTTTTTTTTTTTTTTTTTCTGTCTCCAGAAGGTTACAGCCCATCACATGTTTATCATAGAAGAGGTGCATTTTAGTAAGTAATTTGCATGTGTGTGTGTGTGTGTGTGTGTTTCTTTTGAATAATTTAATAGATCTGGACAAAAAAAAAAATCAAAAAAATTAGCGTCATGTCATTGACCCTAAAATAATGTCACAAAAAAGGCATTTTTAGGAATCTAAAATATCTTAGGAATAAAATATTTATTTTGTTTAATTTTGGGGTGGAAAATGACCCTGGGTTATCATGATATTCATCTGCTTTTCAAACAGTTTTGAAGACTCAGATGTCAAGCAAAAGGTGTTTGCTTCCTTGTTTTGTGGTGCTTGAAACAGGTGATTAACAACCATGCAGCGAGCACACACACACACACACACACACACACTAGTAAACAACCCCAGCATTCTCAGCATTTTTCACATGGTAGAACTGTTTTGGAGAATCACTTGACATCAAACTCCACTCAATGAATGGGTTCAACACATGAAAACGCAAGCTCAGCTTTCTACACCACCTATAGAGTTCTCCAGACTCCAACAGAGGCGAGCCAATCTATCACCTCCATATACTCAGGCCTCCTTTAATTGTTCTCTTTTTTGTCTTTTTTTTATGCAACATACTCACTCAGGACCTTGACATACTGCTACCATGACATCGACCCCAATCTGCCGAGTTCCATCAGACATTTGTGCATGAATTAAAATGTCTTTATCTTTTTTTGCGGCACGACTGATAGCACGTTACTTATGCATTTTTAAGGGTCTGGTCCCATGATAAGCAGGAAGTAATTGTGTTCACATAATCAATGAAGAGCGCAATTCAGAGGTTGCATCGTCACTCTAAGACTGCATTTTTACTCAACTGAGTAAACTCTACTATTATTACTATTTACATTTTTTTTGTCTAAATTGCTCTCAAAACCTTTTTTCTGTCACCAAATTCCCAACCTCCAACCACCGGTCTCCATTCTGGTGTGTAACACCCACTTTTTGCAAGTCAATCATTTTCCTATGTATAAAATCAAGTCACGCCTACTTTTTTTCTCCTTTAATATCCTGTTTTACTTTCAAATATGTCAGATTAAGGAAATTAAAATGTAATGTGGATGCCGCCTCATGTTGTCTTCAAGCCTGTTATCAACCACAGCTTTGCACTAGGATCCTCTATGATAATCTGATTTAAGACATCCAATAGACGTGGAAACAGTCAACATCCCGGAATTCCATTCTAGGCTGATTCATGTGTCTCTTTGTGCATTTAATATTTCCCGAGTTGCTCTCAAAAATGGTGGAAATCTACCAACTCACATCTCGAGCACTGTATTCATACAGAGGCAGCAGTATTTGCAACAAAAGATAAGAACAACAGGGAATCATCCAGAAGGTGCCCAGAATGACAGATGAACTAGTGCCTTAATGAAGCTGCAGTTCTTTTGATAGAATACGGCAGTATTTTCTTTCTTTTACAGGAAGTCAGATCGGCTGAGAGCAGCGCTTATGAAAAAGAAACCATCATGGAAAGGGAGGCAGAAGTGCACGACACGAGTAACGGCGTTTTGATTGCTGTCATTTGATGAGATTCTATCAGCATTCTTGCCCTTTCCTTCCCGGAACAGTGTCTTCCTGAGTCTCGGCTGATCTCTTCAGAAGCTTGTAAATCACGGCTGCCGCACGTCCAATTATATCCCCACAATGCTGCTTATAATTACTCATCCTGCATTAGTGGATTCACAGGATTTAATAGGTTGTGTGCAAGGAAGTCCAGAACAGTCTTGAAATAATCTCAGCTGGCTTTATTCTTATTTATTTTATTTTTAATTTAATTTGATCTATTATTTATTTATTATTTTCTTTTCTTGTCAAAGCAATTTCAGTCTAGGGATCAGAACATCAGAGGGACTTTTTACTTGGCCCAACTTGGCTGTGCGACTATGTAGCATTGCGGCCAATTTAGGGGTTAGGATGCAACATGAAAGGTAGCACTCGAAAACCTACGTTTTTAGAAACAATTATTCTTTTTTATTTATCTTAAATGGGAATTCAAACTTCAGGAGTTGACCAGGCCAAAATCAATCACTCACTCACTGACTCACTCACTCACTCACTCACCACCTCACTCACTGACTCACTCACTCACTGACTCACTCACTCACTCACTCACCACCTCACTCACTGACTCACTCACTCACTCTTTCACTCACTCATTCCCTCACTCACTCACTCACCACCTCACTCACTGACTCACTCACTCACTCATTCACTCACTCACTCATTCACTCACTGACTCACTCACTCACTCAATCACTCTCACTCACTCACTGACTCACTCACCACTCACTCACTCACTGACTCACTCACCACTCACTCACTCACTCACTCACTTACTCATTTACTCACTGACTCACTCACCGACTCACTGACTCACTCACCCACTCACCGACTCACTCACTAACTTATTCACCGATTCACTCACTCACTCACTCACTCATTCACTGACTCACTCACCCACTCACCGACTCACTCACTCATTCACTGACTCACTCACCACTCACTCACCCACTCACTCTCCACTCACTCACTCACTCACTTATTCACTCACTCACTCACTCACTCACTCACTTATTCACTCACTCACTCACTCACTCACTGACTCACTCACCCACTCACCGACTCACTCACTCACTCATCCACTGACTCACTCACCACTCACTCACTCACTGACTCACTCACTCACTGACTTACTCACCCACTCACTCACCCACTCACTCACTCACTCACTGACTCACTCACCACTCACTCACTCACTCACTGACTCACTCACTTACTCACTCATTCACTCACTGACTCACTCACTGACTCACTCACCCACTCACCGACTCACTCACTCACTCATCCACTGACTCACTCACCACTCACTCACTCACCACTCACTCACTGACTCACTCACTCACTGACTTACTCACCCACTCACTCACCCACTCACTCACTCACTCACCACTCACTCACTCACTCACTCACTGACTCACTCACTTACTCACTCATTCACTCACTGACTCACTCACTGACTCACTCACCCACTCACCGACTCACTCACTCACCCACTCACTGACTCACTCACCCACTCACCGACTCACTCACTAACTTATTCACCGATTCACTCACTCACTCACTCACTCACTGACTCACTCACCCACTCACCGACTCACTCACTTACTCATTCACTGACTCACTCACTCACCACTCACTCACCCACTCACTCTCCACTCACTCACCGACTCACTCACTCACTCACTCACTGACTCATTCACTGACTCACTCACCCACTCACTCACTCACTCACCACTCACTCACTCACTCACCCACTCACCGACTCACCCACTCACTGACTCACTCACCCACTCACCGACTCACTCACCCACTCACTGACTCACTCACCCACTCACTGACTCACTCACCCACTCACTCACCCACTCACTCACTCACTCACTCACCCACTCACCGACTCACTCACCCACTCACTCACCACTCACTCACTCACTCACCCACTCACCGACTCACTCACTCACTCACTCACCCACTCACTGACTCACTCACCCACTCACCGACTCACTCACCCACTCACTGACTCACTCACCCACTCACTGACTCACTCACCCACTCACCGACTCACTCACCCACTCACCGACTCACTCACCCACTCACCGACTCACCCACTCACTGACTAACTCACCCACTCACCGACTCACTCACTCACGGACTCACTCACCCACTCACTCACTCACTCACTCACCGAGTCACTCACTCACTCACTCACTCACTCACTATCTATCTATTTATCTATCTATCTATCTATCTCGGAAGTGATGACGTGGCTTTTAAAGGGCTCCTGGACCATGGATCCTGGATCAGGAAGTGGCATCAGTTAGGCCGCAGGAGCCAATCAGACGTCGTTCCTAGGACAAACACACATAGATATTCCAAAACAACACAGAAACAGAACAGAAAACTTTAGGGTCATAACAGTTGGCTAGTGAAACATTACATTATTTTGGGGTTGCATAAAAAAGCAACCACCTAGGAACCACCCAGATTACCCTAGTAACCTCCTAGCAACACCTTAGCACCAAAACAGAACACCCTAGCTACCACATATCAATTCGCTAACAACCGCCCACATCACATGATTTTACTATGTTGCATTAAAGAACTCCAATGCACCAATGTAAAAAGTTACACATAAAAGTCACTCTTGAATCTTGCATTATGCATTTATATAAACTGCAATTTCAGTGTTCCAGATTTGCATGTAAAATTCAGTGATCCATTCTCTACTGTATCTCTCTGCACAAGAGCACCAGCCATATCGTAAGTACTGTATTATTCAATATTGATGCATTACATGGTACTGGCCATTTAACACATTGTATAACCATGAGCTCATTCAATATGGATTGGTTTATTTTGAGGTAATGCAGGATAAAGTGCTTTGATCACACTGGACTCCACTAGGGATGTGTTGTTAACACAAGATGCTTGAAGCGTCACACGGCACTGAAGCTCCAGGGTTTCCATATGGCACAATACCACATACAGTACTGCAAATCCTCCACATGCTTATGTAAGTCAAATATTTATACTTAAGCTCGTGGTGGGGAGAAGATGAGCCCTTTGCACATGCATTCACTTGCTGTTCATCAGTTATTGAAAAGTGGATTATATTTAGTTCTCAGACATCCTACAACAATCAGTAAAACGATTAGAAGACTCCAATATCTAATGTTGTTCTTTTACTGTAAATTATGATTTATATGTAGCAAATGTCATCTTTGTGTTGATGCAAATTAAGCTGAGCTTGTGCAACAGTTTGATTTTACAGTTCATTGGTGGAGAAGGCGCTCATAGGATCCGTTGCAAATCTGTGTACCGGAATTTACAGTCTCTGTGTGGACAGATTGCTTGAGGGAGGCTGTTAATTTCCAGAGCTGTGTGCTTTGGCTTCATTAGCTTATATCTAATTCCCAACGGGGAGACAACGTTTCCGTAACAAAGCAAATATTGTGGAAAAAGCACAGTGAAGTGTCGATGCAAATTCTCAGTTTCCTAATTAAGAATATCATTAAGAGCTGGGAGAGATGACAGAACACTTCTTCACTGCAAACTATTATTGTCTTAATCAGTATTTTTCTTTTGTTTTCCAGTTAAAAAAATTAAAATCCTTACGTCCTTACCAAGGTATATTTAGGCCTACTCGTGAAGGAAAATTATGTACCATATTAAGTGTTGATTTCAGAGAAAACAAACAAACTTTTGAGAGGAATGTGCCTAAAATGAGAAAATACTATTTGTCAGTGGACAAAAAAAATAAACTTAATTCAAATGGGGAAAAAAATATGATCCATCTTATTCCATTAGCAAATGATTTTTTTATATAATAGTATAAATGATATACATGTTTACAGTACACACATAAGAAAAAAATATTTGTTTATAATTTGTTAATTTAGTCTTTTATGCAAATAGTTTATATATATATATATATATATTCTAACAGAATTGATAAATGATGCATTAGTTAACATGAACTCAAAATGAACAACACCCTTTTACAGCATGTAAAAGTTAAAGTTAAATGTTAATTTATACCTAACATTACTTAGTTAACATGAACTAACAAGGAACAACACCTCTTGCCAAATATTTGTCCCATTTCCTATCAACTGACCCCAGATTGCCCAGCCTTCTATATGACATCTCCTCAAATGCTGCTACCCTGCCCATCTCCATGCACCACTCGCGAAATGAGTGCGCTCCATCCGTCTTCCATCCCCTGAGAATAACCCGTTTGCCGATCATAACACGGACAAGGACCTAATTCTTTATGCACTCATCCCCTATACTAACGACCGCCCCGTCACCTAAAATACAGAGTCTGGGGCAAAATGATATCTAAGTGCCCAATACGTCACACATATACTCTGAACCCTCAACCAAAATTCTTGAATCTTAACACACCACAAAAAAACATGGGTTGTGCCCCCATCATCTATTACACCCAAAAATAGTATAGAGCAGGTGGCACAGCTGTGAATACCTAAAGAACTGAGAGCTGGGATTCCCAAAATGTTGAACCATATTTTCAAAGGATCTCAACACACCACACTCATATAGGTCACCGAGCGTATTAACCCCCTGTGACAGGGAGGAGGGCCGGGCCGGGTCATGATCCTACACACCCGGTCCCGTATCAGGCTAATCAAGCCTCCGGGAGGGATAAAGGCTGACTGTGGAAGATGGTGTGGGAGAGACAGATCATTTACGGACATGTCCGTCATGTGTGTGTGTGTGTTTGTGTCTTTTAAGTTCATAATTAAAATATTATTTATATCGTCAAGCCGGTTCTCGCCTCCTCCTTTCCCTTAACCCCCTTTACACCCCCCTCACAATCCACTCTGACCAGCAGAAAGGGGACTTTTAATACATAATGTTGGGTTCAACATTAACCAAGATTAATCAGATCTGTAAAGAAGTGTCGTGCCTTAACTAATGCATAAACTAATGTTAATAAATGCGACGTTAATGTAAAGTGTTGCCCATATATTTTCCATTTTTAACAGAGTAAATGTAGTTATATAGTTATAGTTATTTTCCATTGTTTTCTTTTGACAATTTGATCAAATAATCAGAGTCAAGATGTTAAAATCCCCTGGTATTGCGTCTGGTTCATTCGTCACTGGAAATAAAATGTCAAGTTGGTCATATTGCATTGTGCAATACACTATCTCACACTGTGTGCTCTAATGCACAGTTTTTCAACTGTACTGTAGTAGATCATGCGGGTATTCTATGCACACAGACAATGTTAATACTATGCACAGGAGAAATACCGCATAATGATAAATAGTAAGAGTTAAATGGTTATTTGCTATTCTGAACCAACTCAAACCCGAAGTGCATGAGGAAAGATGACGTCATCACAAAGGCGGGCCCCTCTCTGATTTCACAATAGAGGAATTGCTGGATTGTGACTCAAAGAGGTGAGAGGGAGGGTGAAGGGCTGAGAGAAAGAAACAAACAGATTTCTTTTCTTTACCCTTGTGAATGGCAGAACAAAGCGATTACCTGACACCCGCCACAAACAAACACAAAATAAAGCCGCGGCGAGCCGGGGGGACCGTCAATATGCACGAGATTCAAAGTCTGAACCCAGCATGAAATGAATAGAGCAGGAACTCTGTAACCCTGAATTAAACCTGTTTTCCAACCAACAATACAGACAAAACAACCAGAAATATCCGCCAAATGTTCAAACAAGCTCAGCTTTTTCCTTACACATATCACAGCAGTTTAAAGGTGAAATGTCCACTGTGTGGCACAAAAAGCGAGTTAAATAATCTCCCAAACACATGATGTTTTGAAGGTTAATGTTTTAAGGGTAAACGGACCTCCCAACCCTAAACCTTAAACCTAAACCTAACTGATAGTGTCATAAAAAGCAAATGTGAGATGTCATATGAAATTGCTGAAGCAACCACGTCATTTTGTGGTGCTTCTATGACACTTTTGGGCTCACGTGTCATCTCGTGTTCTTTTCAGGACTCGTACCCGATCCTTTGCATCGCAAGTGCAACGCTCCATCAGTTAAGCTACCGTGCAATTTTATTGCACTTGAACAAGCTTGTAAATGTAGTTGTTTATGTAATGCAAACGTTAAAATGTATCGCCTTACAAGTCATGCATTACAGTAGAAGTTTTAAGATAGCGTTGTGTGAAGAACAGGGCGAAAACTAAGTGTTTATATACTGATAATCAGCCGTTTTACTTGTGATTTGTGTGAGAGTTGCGTAGAGATATAGGAATGGTAACGTGATGCTGTGAGACCAGTTTGGACCAATCACTGTTCGTTTAGTAAAGTAACAGTTTCCTAAGGCAGTTATTCCATTGCATGAGCTTCTCTCAGTTGGGTCTCACGCCGTTTGATTTGAGGGTTCACCTGTTAACATAAGCTCTACCGAGATCAACATGGTGGGTTTTCTGCTCGAGATAGAGAGAAAAAGAGACTAAAGCAGAGCTGGATCTGACACAGAAACCTCGAACAGCTGTTTGATATTGCACGTTCATTAATTACATGTTGACGCCGCTGGTCTGGCCTCGTATGATAAGCGCTCCTCTGGGTTCCCGATTCTGGTTACATAATTGTGCAATGTGCATTGTTTACTAAAGATCATCATGTCAGATCTACTCTTCCTCTGTGCTGTTCTTGCATTGTGGAGACATTTATGGCTGGTACGTGTGAATGCGTGTGGAGGACACCGAGGGGAAAATGCACACTGACCTTTCTTAACCTCTTTCCTTCCCTCCTAAATCATTCTGATTTCATGGTTGAAATTCATCTCAATGGCAATGGCAGAACAAGTGTTTGTCAGGCTCCAAAAAGGGCAATAAACACCATGAAAGTAGTCCAACTCACATACTATTTTCCAAGTCTTCAGAAGTCATGCAATGGTTTTGTGTGAGGAAAATGAATGCAAATGTAATCTTTATTCACTGAAAATCAACCCTATGCTGATGCTCTCAAGACTTTCAGTGAATATTGACTTAAATTTTGGTCTGTTCCTCACTCAAATCTATTGTATGCGTTAAGAAGATTTAGGAATTTAGCACACAAATCACATGGACTACCTTTATGGCAATTTTATTGTACTTTTTATTCTTTAGTCATTAAATTAATATCTGGTCTGTTTTTGGGCTGCTGTCCGGAATTTTTCACACTCAAATTTTAAAGCTCACCATATACACATACTGGAGACTAATTGCAAATAATTGCTCTAATGATTCAGAGAACAAAATTAAAATGAGACTCCAATTGTTCATATATAATATTGTACAGTATATGTTTATAATCTTATGATAAACAGAAATAAAAAAACAACAACTTTTTTTGTTGTTGTCCTAACTTTGTAAACATGCAATTCTGGTTCTGTTCACTCTACCTCACTTTGAAAAGTCTCATTTTATTCCACTAGAACAAAATATTTCTATCTAATGCATTTCATCACAATATACATATCTGAAATGTAGGTGGCGCCAACACATTTTAGCCCTGACAGATGTGCTCGTCCATAGACATTCAGTCTAATTTACAGTTCATGCAACACCCCCAATGTTTAATTGAATATCTCGGCCTCTGAGTGGACTACAAGCTCAAACTTGACAACTGAGATTCTCCCATTTGCGATAATGTATAACATTTAATCATCAATAGTCAAAAACATATTTTCAGATGATTTGTTTAGCATGCTTTTCCTGTTGGACATCTAAGATATATCATTGGATTATTCAGCCAAGCAAGCTCACATACAAGTACACAATGGCTAATTTCTTTAGAGAACCTCCAAAGGTAAAAGCAGATATAAGTGTTTAGCTATTTGAGGCTTACAGCAGCAGTTATTGGAGCATAAAAGAGATGTTTGTATTTGATGATTTACAGGAAATCATATTTCACTTTGTGATTCTTTTGAAAATCTTTCAAACTGTGGTAAAAGGGCAACAAATGTAACTATACAGGCACATTCCTGAGAGTGAGAGCTTTCCTTTGATATATGACTTATCCTTTTATGTGCGATGTGAAGGACTTTTATTTTTATATCAATATTTCTACCTCATTACCTCCGGGGGGCGCTAATTTTCATCATAAACGTTTTGTTATTTTAGGTAACTTGCAGAAGTGATGGTTATCTCTACAAAGTTCAGATACTATGCTTGAAATTATATCTCATATGCCTGACTTACTGTATGTATATGGAGACTTAAACGCTTTAAGTGTAAACTTTTTCATGATGTAGCGCCCCCCTTTGGACCCCTCGGCGGGTCCATGGAGTTTAAGGGGTTTATAACCGCTGTTGTATACACTGACAAAAGTGGTAACCTAAAAAAACATCTAAATCTAAATGATCAGCTTTTATTTAAGTCATAAATATTATTTAACATTACTAAATCAACCTGGATGCATTAGGTTACACTGACAAAACTTTTTAGGGTTAGATCGAGTAGAAATAGATACGGTAACAACTGCAGATTTCAACGTTTTACAGTGTAGAAAAGGACTGTGTGACGATTCCCAGAAAATATAACAGCATACAGATTTGCACCAACATGAGCATGAGTAAATTATGACACTGAAATAGATGATAAATAGTAAGCTCGACAGCATTTTAAAGAGCACTTCCAGTGCGAAGCTTATTTCGAAAGGCCTTGAAGAGAAATAGGGTGAAATGAGTTTAAGAAAACTAGTCTGATCTGCATGATGTGTTACCGTAGCGCCATAAAACCTTTCCATGTGACCTCTTGACCTTGGGCTTTTCCACCAACCAGAAGAAAAATAAGTTAGTAAAGGGCAAACACACACATACACACACACACACACACACACACACACACACACACACGCTTTTCTCTGGACAACCAAGCAACAGCAAAGCTGACCACAGAAATGTTAGCCCGAATGAGACAGTGAACGTCTGGGGGATACAAAGTAGTGACCTTTACCTCTGTCAGCACAGACTGTGGAGAAAATATTAGATGGAACAGCTCTATTCTGAGCTCAAGATGATGAGCATTACAAGCGACCATTGCAACTTGCGATCTTTTCAGGACACTCCATCCACTCCAACTTTTAGGAAATATTATAGCCTTAGATCATGCTTTAAAGCCGTTTGAATTAATAAGCTCCTTAGAATCTATCTTGAAGTTTAGGACATTGCAAAAGGTTGCATATTTTAATGTTTACCATTTATTTCGCTCCTTTTAATCTGTGCTGATGCAACATCAATATCTGAAGCCGTTCCGTTCTGCTAAAACAACTGCAGAACATTTGCCAAAGGAGAGACTGACTGACTGCTTTTTAAAAACAACGCTTGATTACACGAGAGCTTGTTGATCCTGCCACATAATCTTGGCAAATATAAACAAAGACTAATTAAAAAAATTTAATAAAGTAAAACATTTATTCAGACGAGGATGCCCTGTTTGTTTATTTATCTAGCCCGCACTGAAGTTTACAGACATCTTGGACAATTCTTTATGCAGATTGTGTATGTGTGTATCAGAGGCTAACAGCTTTAAATATTTTATGAAGGATTGCTAAAAACTTTCAGAGACCAATAAGATGATGTTCTAGTACACTCTTATTACTGCACTGACATGAGACTGCTGGAGTTTGCACAAGAGTACTTTATCAGTAAATAGCTATTTAGTGGAGTACAAATGTCTGGGACCACTTGTGAAAATCGTTAAAATTTTTGTAACTGAATTCATATTTTTATCAGCATAAAAAGTCGAGTGCAGTTTTCAATGTATTTTTTATTTATTTATTTTTGGCGCTTTTCAAATGCCTTTTATGTACAGATTTGACTGAACGTCCTTGTCCCAGACCCAGATGTTCAATACTAAACTATGAAAATCCATTATAAAAAGACAAATTATAACATGTTTGATACTATGATGATCTAAACAAAGAGTGAAATAAATATAAACTGTTGTAATATTTATTTCATGACAATTATTTCTATATATTTTCCAACAGCTGTCCCACAGCTGTGGCATCATTTCCACCTCACTTAAATATTTTGGTAATTTAAGTAATTTTATTTTATATAATTGTATTTATTAATATTTGTTATTTTTTGTTGAAAAGTTAGTGTTGACCAAATTGACAAAAGTGTCCATAAAGAGCATGCTTGAGATGAAATATGAGACCAGGGATGGATTAACGACGGGGCCAATGGGGCCATTGCCCAGGGGCCCTTGACTGCCCAGGGAGGGGGGCCCTGGGCTTTAAGGTTGCGCGATCCAGTTTGGCGATCCTTCCCACTCGAAAACCCATCAACAATAAATCGATCCAGTGGCTCAGTTGGTAGAGCGGGTCGGCCACTAATCGCAGGGTTGGTGGTTCGATTCCCGGCCCACATGTCTCCACATGCCGAAGTGTCCTTGGGCAAGACACTGAACCCCAAGTTGCACCCAATGGCAGGCTAGCACCTTGCATGGCAGCTCTGCCGTCATTGGTGTGTGAATGTGTGTGTGTGAATGGGTGAATGTGTCACAGTGTAAAGTGCTTTGAATACTGCTAAAGTTAAAAAGGCGCTATAGAAGCACAGACCATTTACCATTACTGTGGTGGGAATTTTCATGACTTAAATGACATAAAATGACATGTACGCTGTTGGACTTTGTTAGTAGACATATTTTGTAGACTTTCTAGAAATCTACAGTGCTAAAAATGCCTGAAGAAACACCCATTTATATTCATGCCATTTTAATTGATTTCAAACGTGCGTGAAACATCTCTAAATCAATGATAATAATAAGCTTCACCCATCTGCACTATTTTAAAATTAAAATGTAACACATCTGATTTCATTGTTTTGTTGTTAGTGAGTGATGGACATGAATGAAACAGAGAGCATAGTTAATTTAACAGTCTTTTGTTAGCTCATTTGTGCAGCTCATCATGCCCACAGGAACAGACGTCTGCCCAGTTCTGCTCACCACCAGACACAATCGATTAAATTAAGTGTGCTGTTTAGCTACAATGGCGTTGTTTTCTTTGCCCTTGAGAGCAGACGAGGACACTGGGTTGATCTCACGCTGATAGGCTAAACTCTGGATCAGAAACCTGGAATAACCTTTATATGGTACTCGATTCTCAGAACTGGAACACCCAATATCATTGAATATTTATTGAATATTTTTGTGTATATTTTGATTATGCTTTCAGCTACTATTAATAGTGTAGTATTTTACCTGCAGCTATTCTTGATATATTTTTTCAATGCTTAAATCCATTCTGGAAAATTCTGCCAATTTTCCTTTAAAATCTGCACTGAATTATCTGATAAAATGTCTGCAGATTCTGCCTGGACCTGAGGGTAGCTCAAAAATGTCTTTTAATCTCAGTTTGAATAATTCAACTTATAAATTTTCACTTCAAAGTCAAAACCACGGTTGCATTAAGGCACTTAGTCTGGAAGTGAATGGACATTCAAATACTCACTGTTTCAAAATTATAGCCACAATACTGAAATATTATTTGGTTTAACATGATTTTAGTGTGATAAAATCTGGGATTTTCCATTGTTGCATCATTTACCAGATTTACTAGTGTTACATCATCATAATGACTAAGTTGTAATATTGGCTTTAACTTAACATATAAAAGATTAGTAAGTGATTTTATCACACTTAAATCATGTTAACATGTATACTGTTTACATCATGTATCTTTACTTTTGAAACTGATTGGCCCCATTCACTTCCATTGTAAGTGCCTCACTGTAACTGTGATTCCCCGTCTGTCGCTCACTTTGATGTTGTGTTGAAGAAGCGACAATAGGGGTCTCTCTTGAGCACCGAATATGCCTCTGATCTATGAAAAAAGGGCAATGAGAAGTTGGCAGACAGTATTTGCATACCCCGCCCCCGGACATATGAGTATAAAAGCGGGGAAATACGTCGAGTTCATTCAGAAATTTTCATTGGAGCCGATGGTCGTGCATGCAGTCAGCTGCGTGTCACACACCCGTTCCTCTTCCTCTGACGCTCTGCTGTTGGATCAATGGCAAGTGATCACATTTTAATGGACGATTACAAAGACAAACATCCTTTTTAAAAAAACAATGGTATCCCCTTTTCTCCCAATGCAGAATGTCCCATTCCCATTACTTAGTAGGTCCTTGTGGTGGTGCGGTTACTCGCCTCAAACAGGGTGGCGGAGTCACAAGTCTCAGTTGCCTCCGCTTCTGATACGTCAATTCACGCATCTTATCACGTGACTCGTTGAGCATGACACCGCAGAGACTCACAGCATGTGGAGACTCATGCTACTCTCCACGATCCACACGCAACTCACCACACGCCCCATTGAGAGCAAGAACCACTAATCGCGACCACGAGGAGGTTACCCCATGTGAATATACCCACCCTAGCAACCGGGCCAATGTGGTTGCTTAGGAGACCTGGCTGGAGCATGCTGAGTGATTCCAGCCAGATCTCCTAAGCAACCAAATTGGCCCGGTTACTAGGTAGAGTCACATGGGGTAACCTCCTCGTGGTGGTGATTAGTGGTTCTCGTTCTCAATGGGGCGCATGGAGAGTTGTGCGTGGATCGCGGAGAGTAGCATGAGCCTCCACATGCTGTGAGTCTCTGCGGTGTCTATATATATATATAAATACAGTATACATGTCTTTAAAGAAAAGTATCACAAACCACAACATTAATAAATATTACAGCAAATATTAAGTTAATGACATAGAAATGAGCCATAAGTTAAAGTCTTGTGTTTCTGAGACAGCAAAAAAAACGGTCATAAATGGCCATCAGTAATGTAGCTTTTAGAGAGCCAGTCTTTGTGATAAATATGACTTGTCTAGATCGCAGTGGAATTACCAGCAGGGATCAACAAACGGTCACAGAATAAATGAGCTTTTTGGGGGAAGAAATGATCCTCTACAGTTAGCCCTGATGAACATCTTTCTCCTTGTTTTCTACAGGAATACTCATCGCATAGAGTCAATGCATTACAAAGATTCAACATAATAGCTCATTATTGCAAACTGAACTGGGGTTAATGCATTGAGAGCCATTGACACCATTGAGACACCCAGCTCAATAAGATGGGACAACAGGAAAGGGAAAATATCAAATAGGGGTCAGCCACTCCAATTACAAGTAAAAGAATTGGATCTGAATAGTGTTGTGTATTTATGACTAGAGTTATACATTGGTTGCTAGAACATTGCTAGAATTGTGTGTGGGGACTCGGGTTTTGTGAGTGTCAATCAAATTTATGAGTAAAGCGCTACCTGGTTGGTTATGAGTTGGGTAATAGTTTCTTTCGACCAATCAGGTAGAGCTTTCCTCAAGAATATTACTGAATCGTTCAATTGGGTATCGCTGTTCTCATAAATATAAACGACACTTTCCTGCTGTTGTATGTTTCAGAAAAACTCGAGTCTCGATGAAATTCTGGTCCTTAAATGGCTTGGGTCCCTCTTTCCATCTGTCTTATCATAATTAATCATAAGTACATTTTCATAAATCAAGTCTGATCATTTAGAAAAGTTAAGCCAGACAATTTGAGGTATCATTCATGTCTGTAGCACAAACGGTACTGAAGATTAATACTCAGGGTTTGTTTAAGTCTCTTTTGGGGTTTGTTATACCTATTCGTGAGAGATGTAAAATGAACTGTGGCGGCGGCCTTTAACCTTTAACAGTTAAAGGAATA